>LFRF01000014.1:100608-246868 GCA_001189435.1 Tolypocladium ophioglossoides CBS 100239 | reverse complement strand
AGGTAGCAACAAGATAGTAAGAAATGATGCATCCCAACGCCGCCAACCTCGTCCATTCATCCAACCGTCTTCCCGGCGTAGGCCCTTCTCCATCATTGCGCCCACATCTTTGGATGCTTAGGAGGCATCGACGCGGAAAGTCGGACTCGGATCGAAGATCGAGGTACCGTTGCGAGAAGGAGGGCTTGAAAACAGTTGCATATGCGATTCGTTTCTCGAGAAACCCCGGGCCAGTCCCAAACGTGAAACAGAAGAATGACATCCAGTCCCATGAAACTTCCCAATCCCTATCCCGGCAGCTAGAACTTGAATGCAAAAATCAAGTTGGGTCCCCTACTCGTCACGACACTGAGCAGGTCCGACGTCCAGCAGCGTGGTCCCAGACCGGTAGAAATCAGATCCCGGTAGCGAAAGTGGTCGAGCAAAATATGTCCCTGGAACGACGAGCTTGCGTGATCAAACAGTCGAAGAAGAGAAAAGAAGGGCAAAACGAAAACGAAACGAAAAAAGGAGATGTGTTCAACCCCCGACTCCTCTATCCCGTCCCGGCTAAATTCTATACACAATTTCAACCGGCCGTTCACCCAAAAGCACATAGCCACCCCAACCAGTCTGCATGCTTGGGTATCCAGGAATTCTGCGGGAGTTGGTCCAAAGAAAGTATGAGAGTCCGTCCTTCATGCCGGCACGGCCAACAAGCCTTGTTTCGCAACTATTGGGGTTGCTGCGGAGGCGCCCACCACTGTGGGGGTGGCGAGTGCTGCCCCGACCAGGGTTGTGATACCGTCGGCCCCCCTGGCGTGTTCTGGGCCATGTACTGCCTCGGCGTCTGGTCCGCCGAATACATGCCCTGGCTGGCGCCGTACTGCATGCCGCCCATCCCGGGGAACGGCATGCTAGGCTGGATCTGACTTGTGCTTGGCTGGCGGAGGTGGGATGCGGGGGATTGCGATGGATGGGGCGGTTGTGCCTGGGTGGTGTAGCTGCCATAGCTGTGATGGGGAGGCTGCTGCGGATTCTGCGACCACATGGCCTGGTTGGACTGATAGTTGTAGCCTGGTGTCCCCTGACCTATACTGCCCGAAGAGCCTGGCAAGGACAACGTTAGTGAACTTGTGAGAATCCGACTTGGGGTGCCATACTTCTCATTGGAGCCTGACCAAGGGTGTTTTGTGCGTGGATCGACTGAGAGTACGGCGCGGCGGTCATCATCATCTGCGGGCTCTGCGACGACACCACAGGTTGTTGCGCCACGCCGGTGGCAGTCGTATGCGGGGAGCTCGAAGGGCGGCTGGTCGGGACGGCGGTGTCGTTGGAACCCACGGGCTGGCTAATGGTGGAAGAGGCCGGCTGCTCGTGGGGGCGGCGCCATATTCCCTGCATGTACTCGCCTCGCATATCGCGCTGCTGGTTAACGGACCTATTGAACTCGGCGGCGTGGTGAGCCTGGGCATGCAATTCCCCGAGGGGCGACGGTCTGGACTGGTCCTGGTACGCGGGGCCGGTGATCTCCTGGCGCGGGCCGCCTTTGATGATTCCGCTGAAGTCCCTTGGGCGAGTGTCGCTGAACTCTGCCCCGACAGTTAATCCAGGCATCCTTGCTGCGTTTCCGGGCGGTGCCCCCATCATACCTGCTTGAACTAGGTGAGGCTGCGGAGCACCAGGGTAGGGCCCAGGGTTGTTGTTGTAAACAATCTCGGTGTGGGGGCCGCTCATGAGCACGTTGTTCTGCGCCTCAGCGGCCTCGCGAGCCTTGGCCGCTCCCGGTCTCTTTTCGCCAGCGGGGTCGGCCTCGGTGAAGCCCTGCTTGCGAGCCTTGGTTTCCCAGTAGTCGTCGCGGACCCGGCGGCCGTTCTCGATTACGCGGCTACCGAACTGTCGGAACATGGATCGCGCCGTCACGATGGCAATCTGCCTGGAGCGGTACGAAAAGGGAAGGATTTCCTGCTGGACCAGGTCGTCCTTCTCGGCTTGGCTGGCGATGATCTTGTACAGCGACCTGTTCTTGTTAAACAACAGGTACGAGTCTCGATAGCCCAGCACCCTGGCGCATTCGGTCGCAAGCATGAAGAGCTTGTCGCCTCTATTCGGAACCAGGAAGGTCCTGCAGCGGTACTGGCGGTTGCCAAGCAACGTTCCGTTAGGCATCACCTTCTTCTCGCCAAACTCGTCGATCTCGCGCGGGAGGTACTCATCGCCACTCTGGTTCAGCTGGTCGGTCGTATGGTCTCGGACGGTCGGGAGGGCCTTGAGAGTCGACTTGGTCGGCGTCGTCTTGGGAGGCGCTGCGGTCTGGTAGGCGGGCGTCGTCTGGCTCGGCAAAGATGTGTTCTGGGATTGGGGAGTATGCGGCGGCTGAGATGCCGGGGCGCCCGGAGGGGCGGGCGCCTGCCCGGTAGCCTCGGATGGCTTCATTGGTCGTAGGCGTTTCCGTTGCGATGGGGAGGCACCTATATCGCGAGAGTCCCGAGTCAGCAGGCATCCTCCAATCGTTGCACGCAGCTCTCTCTCTCTCTCTCCCTCTCTCTCTCTCTCTCTCTCTCTCTCTCTCTCTCTCTCTCTCTCGCGGGCGCGCCCGCGGGGTCTGCAATTGCAACTTGAATCGCACAGCGTCGCACGGTTGAGGGTGTAACGCAAAGACGGCGTTTTTGGACAAAAGCAGCACAGAGATTAGCTTTCGCGTGGGGGGGGGGGCGGTATACAGCGGTGCGCTGCACTGCGCCGCGCGACGCAGAGCGACATGAGACCTGCCACGACATACCGTCATCGCCAGGCTGCGGCGCGTCGTGCGTATCCGAGGACCGGCTCCGCTTGTGGCCGCGAGGCGGCTCGTTGGGCAAGGCTGTCAGGGTCGCCGGGTCAGCATTGCGACACGGACAGGCGGCAGAGAACAAGATGAAGATGACGTTGACGTTGACGGCCGGCGACCATGGCGGCGGGCAGCTTGAGCCGCGCCGGGATCCGGGCCCGGGACCGCAGAGGCAACAGCAGAGGCAGAGGCAGCGACGACGCGACGGCCGCGACGGTCGCGACGGGGCACGGTGCGGTGCGATGCGATGCGATGGTGCGCCGGGGCCGTGTGTATCATCAACGAGATGGGATGGATGGAGGGGAGGCGGGGTGGTCGCAACTCGCAAGGGGTGGCGAGCAGGCAGGCCATTATAATGAGGCTGCTGGGGCAGGGTCAAGCGTCACTCACCGGGAGAGTTGAGGGCGGCAGGATTGATTGTCGCACTGTCGGCGCGGTTTGGCTGTGCCGAGTACATGGCCAGAGGGTCCGCGACAGGCCCGGCCAGCAGCAGCAAGCAGCGAGGACGCGATGGCGACGGCGASGGCGACGGCGACGTGTCGTGAAATAGTTGGGCTGGCCGGCGCAAGGTTGGCGGAGGATGCAGCAGCAGAAGAGCAGCAGCAGCAGCAGGGCAGGCCTAATCGTGCATGTGGTTGGCGTCCGAGGGGCGTGGGAGGGTGTGTCGGATGGGCCAAACGGCTGGGCCGAAAACGGGCCAAATCCTAAGCAGGCGAGGGCGCACGCCGCAGGGCCAGGGAAGAGACACGAGCAGCGCAGGCTGCGTTTGCAGACCAAGAAAACAAACACGAGGGCGCGCGCGCGAGAGAGAGGAGAGAGAGATGACGCGGACTGAGAATGATGCCGGATCACCAACCTTTGAAGAGGGCGCGGGCGGCGCGCGTGTGCGACGAGGTCGTCGACGGCGATCGCAGCGGGAGCGCAACGAGACACGAGCGGCGCGGGCGGCGGCTGCGACTGCGACTGTGACTGCGACTGCGACTGCGACTGCGACTGCGACTGCGGCTGCGGCTGCGACCTGCGAACTGAGGCGCGACGGGACAGGACGGACAGGACAGGACAGGACAGGACAGGACAGGACAGGGCAGGACAGGACAGGACAGGACGGGACCGGACCGGATGGACAGGACCGGACCGGACAGGGACGAGGCGGCCGACGACGCTGCTGGCTTCGCGCAGTGGCGACGACGACGACACACGATACGATGGCGGCTGCGCGCGCGACGTTGGCAAGGTTCACTCGTGAAGACGGACGAGTGGAGACGCAACGCGGGCGGCGGGTGTTGCGCAGCACGATGCAAACAGACAGACGCCGCGATTGACTGCCAGACGGGTTGAGGGACGGAGGGCCTGAATGCTGGGGCCTTGGCCGCAAGTGGGCGCGCAAAGCGGCCGAGGTGGGTGGTGTTTGGTTTGGGGCGACGGTAAGGTACGTGGATCCGTGGATGGGATGCGTGGATGGAACTTGGAAGGGTGGTGGAGGTGGAGTGAGTGTGAAAGGTGTAGGTGGAGGACGAGGGATGGGATGGCTGCGAGGCGAGGCGAGGGTAGCGGCAGCGGGAATATGTAGGTGGTGTAGGTGGGCAGGCGCGCCGGAGTGGTGTACAGGCTACCGCTCGCCCCGGCGCACTTGTGTAGATGGTCAAATCACAGCCGCCGCAGCTGGCCAGTTCGGTCCAGCAGCCGCACCACACCACAGCGGCGCCGACGCAACGCAAACGCACGGTTTACTCGTAAACCACCTTGGGTCGCTTGGCAGTTGCGACAATAGTGGAGAACGCGCCGTCGCCGTCGCCGCCGCCGCGCCTCAGTTATGACAGGAGGGAGGGGGGAAGGCGGATGGCAGGGAGAAACGGACGCCAAACGGACGAGCCGGGAGTCGTCGCCTCCATGTATCCGCAATCCGGCGCCCGTACAGGCTCTGCGCGGCCGGTGCTGCTGGCGCTATGTACATATACCCGTGCGCGCTGTGCTGCGCTCGTCGGCCAAGGCATCATGCATTGCGTCGACGGGCAGATAGCCACCCAACGTGTGCAGGCGAGAGGGAGACGGATGACGCCGGCTGGTTGGCTGAGATGGCGCAACTTGCACGCCAGCCTGGGCTAAAGCGAAGACTGACTTTGGGCGGGGCCCTGACGGACGCGGCGGGCGTCAGCGGCAGGCCTCAGACCTGATGGACGCTGCGCTGCGCAATCCCCGTATCGCATCAAGAACCTCGTATGTGCGAGTGCCGTGGCATGTACCGAGTACGAAGCGGCCGGAGAGCCGTTGGCTGCTCGTCCCTTAGGTATGCACGTCAGTCCACCCCATCAGTCAAGCGGTCATGCCGGCGGGCAAATAAAACAAACAACGTTTTTCCCGTCGTCATCTGTTGGGCCTTGTGATGACCATGGCGGGGCTCCAGTCTCTAGATGCGCATGTCAACGCGCCCGCATACACAACATTCTCCGGACGTGCATGCATATGCTACATGCACGTCCACACGGATACATGCTTCGGACATGCGGTTGCTCTCCAGGCAAGAAGAGGGAAGAAGGACAAGACCAGCAGGGGCCCCGTCCTGCTGGACCGCTGCTGATTGGGTGCATTCGCTCGTGCTGCTTGCAAACCTGCCTGACCTTCCTTGCCTGCTTTGCAGCTGCACTCCTGTCTGCTGGCTGGCTGGCTGGCTGGCTGGCTGGCTGCACACTCTGGGCACCCTTGGCCGAACCCTGGGACAATCATGACACAACCCGGTGCATACCTCCTCGTCTCGTGCTCGGTTTGGAACGGAGGGGAAAGGATGAATGGGGGAGGAGCCCGGCGGATGCGACGCTGCTGCAGAATCGCAGACCGGGAGCCGCGAAATCCCCAAGGCTGAAGAGGTTGTTTCAACGAGCGTGTCACTGCTGCTCGTGCACACGCGGCCGCGTGGGCATCCAGCTTTCACAGAGCGATGCGACGTGCGACGACGGGCGACGATGATGCGAGGACCCTGTTGCTGCGCTCGGGGCTGAGAACCGCCTGCGGTAAGGGGCGGGGCGGGGCCACCACGGCGGAGAGGCCGGGGTACTTCGTACTCCCTACCTCGATCGCCAGCCAGCCCGCCTGCTGCCGTGAGGTCACTTTCCCTCGCTGTCGCCAGTTTCACTCCCTCGAGGCGGAAGCCTGGAGGTACTCGTACCGCGTGGGTACCCCACTCTGGCCACCGCCGGCTACGCTCCAGCGGTGCAAGGGCGCCGCGGTACCGTGCCGAAACCTTGCCTCCTCGCCTGGGCCACGTTCGTGCATCAGGGGCTGCAACGTCACGTCACGACGACCGCCTCGGCCTGTGTCGACCGAATCGCATTCCGGTCGACTCTATCTATAGATGCTGCTGGCCGTTGGTTGGTATGAAGGTCGAAAGTCTTCAACGGCTGGAGCCAGGTTATCGTCGTGAATGACCTCGTCGCCTTGAGGCCGCGGTACTTGAGCGACCCATCTGGCAAGTTTCCTCCGGCGCTGTCAGTCACCGCGCAGTCCATCAGCATCAGAAATCAATTCTCGTGTACGGACTACTTCTACGAGTACACGTACGTACCAGGGCACAGCCTGGTCGCATGTAAGTAAGCAGCGGCAAGGTGATGGTGCGTCTTCCCATGCCTGCATTTGCAAGTAACCACCTGATAACAGCATGTCCACGGTTGTACAGCGGCAGGCCGCCCATGTCTCCAGCGCGGCTCGCGAGCAGCAGGAATTTGTGAGCCAAGCTCAGCTGCCGCCAGTTTGTTTACTGCCCTGCCCTTGGAATTGACGAGGCGCCATTGGCAGATGGACTTGGCTGCGGATTATTAGCCTCTCATGACTTAGGCTCCTTGTCTCGCTTCGGCCCCAAAGGCCCGACCGGAGTAGCAGAAGACTTCAGGCGTCCAGCTCTGAGAGACAACGACAGAGACAGAGGCAGAGAACAGAGAACAGAGAACAGAGAACAGAGAACAGAGGACAGGGGCAGGGACAGGGACAGGGGCAGGGACAGAGACAAACAGATAGCCTTGCGTCGTCAGCCCGCGTCGTCTCCTCCGTCGCCGCCGCTCCTGCTGATGAGGAGCGGCAGCACGGCACCGTCTTGGGTGGATTTAGCGTTTGCTGGGTGGCTTGCTCAGCCTCGGCCGTCGGTCATGCCCACCCCAGGCTGGGAATCGGAGATGCCAACGGAGTCCTCCGGACGAGAAGCTCTCACTGAGACGCCAAGCAGCCGTGGCTTCTCGCGAGTCGCGAGGTGGATCGATGGGGCCTTTGGCTGGCTTGGGGGCCCACCACATGTCGTCGTTCGACCGGCTTCCTTGCGTCTGGCCTTTCTTTTTGTGTGTCACTCGAATGCGTGTGTGAGGTGCGGGAACGATGCGATCGCCCAACCCCAGACCACGCCATGCCACGCCGGGCCGGCCACCAAGCACAAGATGCAAAGCACCAGCACCCCCGCACGGGCGAGGCTGGCGCAGCCGTTGCTGCTGTTGCTGGCTGTTGCTGGCTGTTGCTGGCTGTTGCTTGCTGTTGCTGCTGTTGTGCTGCTAGCGGCAGCGGCCGTCTGGCGGAGAACTCTAGAGCTCCAGAGCCTCCTGCTCCTCCATCCAATCCATCCGCACGCGATGGGTGAGACATCGTCGCCCACCTCGGACCCTCTTCGTGCCGGCGGCCAACAGCTGCTCCATCTCACGCTCGTTCGGCCTCCGTCAGCCACTTGCCTCTCTGCCTGTCGACGCCTCAAGTGATCCCCCTGCCAGAAGAGGCGGCCGAAACGATGCGCTACCGTGACACTAGGCAGGCCCACCAGCACTACGAGCAGAATGGACCCCGACAATAGCACCGGCTGCTATTCTTTGCCGACATGCCGTCACTTCATCTTCAGCTCCTGGCCTGTTGATGATGGAACCCCCTGCCTTGCATCGCCTTTTTCATCAAGTCGTTGCTTCCAGAACGGCGCGCGAGGTGATTCAAGGGAATCGGCCCTGTTGCACAACAGTCTCCACGAGCACGAATGAATAAAGCCCTCTCCGAGGCCCGCCGGATAGCAAGTACCAACCTCTCCGTGCTCGTCGTATCAAAGCCGTCATGGCTGTGGACTCTGGTTGGGCTCATGTTCTGGCTAATATCGATCCTTGCCTCGCGAGCGCCCATTTCCAGGTTTAGCTGCGTCCGCCGTCGCATGGGTCTGTTGGGCGCAGTGTCCGGAGAAGTTGACATCTGATGGAATTCCTCCACAGTGCTCTGCGCTCCAATATCCAGCGCTGTGGTTGGTCGCCGTCGCTGGTCGATTGCATCATCGTGATGCATCCGCCAGTGCCCGTTCTTCTTCCCCGGGATGTATCTCGTCACAGGCACCTCCACGCTCTTCCACGACTTGCAACTGCGACTGCAGGTTACCGTACCTTGGCCCACGCGCCACCCTCGTGAGCCCAATGTGCCCGGGCCAATCACACCGCCCGCATTGCCGGCATGTTGTCGCTATCGCACGTCTGGGGACGGCCACGAGCTCGTCCTTGGACATTGGAAAACCCACAGCTTGTTGCGATACTTGCTCTCAAGCAGCCCCAGCATGAAGTCGTACCTCCGTACGTACCTAGGTAATAATAGTCTGTTGCAGAAGAGGTAAGCCCCCGCTCCCCGCAACCGCTTGGGCTGATATACGGCATATTCGGCCGGTTTTGGCCTAAACTGCGATCACGAGACGACCACGGAGTCTGAGGTCAGATTCTGTGCCTGTGGTCAGTCCCTGGCTGTTGCTTATGCACGTCGCACACTAGATGGCGCGCCTCGTGAGCCCCTCCACGATCTCGTCCATGTGCTGCACCAACCGTCCCCAAGTCGCATTCCGTCATAAGTTTCCGCATCGAGCTGGCCGCCTGTCACATGAGCAAGCGACCTCATCGCCGGCCCGAACCACCGCCTTGCAGCCCTTGTTCATTCCGTTGAATCCCGTCCTTTGGGCCCTAACAGTCAGGTAGGACAGGGAGTCCTGCCACTATGCATCCAGGCCCTGGCTGCCGCCTCCCATTCGCCCTTCGCACACACGGCAAGCGTTTCGCGAATCCCCCATCCGTCCTTGTCGGGGCCCATTCTTCCAAGCATGCAGTAGCCCAACATAGCTCGTGTCGCCGTGCGGCGGTGCACCGCAACTTGCAGGGTGACACGGATCTACCCTTTGGCGCACACCACACGCATAGAACAGTGCCACACACACCCAGACAACCAAAGTGAAAATCCCCCAAGATTGCCGACACTCCAGATCGCTCCCCACGCATGCGGAGGGTGTGCCAATGCCAGGGGTGTTTTGGTCCATGGGTGCCGTCTGGCGTGGAACGGCCGCCCCAGAGAGTCATGTCGTCGACGGTGCGTTCGAGCACGTACTTGTACATATGTGTATCCCCTGTCTTAAAACGCTTTCCTCGGGGTCTCGCAGAAGGCCAGCAACGGTCTCTCAAGATTGGCGAGCCTACTCCATCTAGGATTCTCCAGGACACCACCTGTGATTGGCTTGGATGTCGGGATCCTGGCTTTGGTGACATGGCGTATGCCGCCACTGCCTGAGACCTGACATCCAATATTACCCCGAACTTCTGTTCATGGCTTGTGAACTACGGGGCTATTTCGCGGTGCGTACGGATTACTTCTACAGCATTCAGTTGTGCAAGCAAACTGTGAAGAACACACCGGTCCAAACCAGGGCTCGCGCTTCCTGACAAATACCCAAGCGATATGACAGGGACCGGGGCTCGAGTTATGCGCACCTATAAATGAACTTTGCCGCGAATGCCGATAGAAAACGGATTTGTCGAAATGAGTCTCTAGTCACACCGGGAGCTTGTGAGATCAACCCAGCGTAAACCTTCGTCACGAACCAGCGAGTAATCAGGTTTCCGTGTTTGCGGTCCAGCCAGTTCACAGCCAGCTTCCCGAAACAAGTTAACTTGAAAGCGCGTACCGACAGCCACCAGGCGTCTTGGGTATCTGATGTGGCTGCCCTCGGTCCGTTTCGCATGTGAGCATCAGCACCCTGCTTTCGTGAGACACTCGGTCGAGTGCTAAATGCGGCCAGCGATATATACGACACAGGTTGATATAGTGGAGGGCATCGAGAGCATCACATCGACGGTCTCCTTCAAGGCGGGTTAGTAGCGCGTTCTGGTTCCCGCAAAAGCGTTTCGCAAAAGCCGAATGCAAGCTGGCCAGGCGGAAAGGTGAACGAGTGTCATCGATGTCAACGTTTCCATTGGTTGTTAAGCGTTGCATGGATCATGAGGCCGACGGCCGACGGCCCACCGAGCTGCACATCATGAGCCTAGCAGACCCCTCCAGCACCACAGTGCAGCGGCATGGGACAGCATGCTGTTTGCCGTTGGTGATCATGATCACCGCCGAGTCAGCCGAGCCTATCGCGTTTCGAACGTGGACTTGTTCCCAACCCACGGCGACTGGCAGTTGCAGGGAGTGATATCGACCAGCACGCCTGAGGATTGCAGCTTGCCCACCTACAGCCAGGAAATGGCAAATATGCTTGTTTCCCGCTTTGGAAGCATCATCTGCAGTATGATTGCTCTGGGGAATCTGAAATCCTGTGGCCGGTATCGGTGGTGGACTTTGCAGCCAGGCCAACACTGGCCGACGAAAGACAAGCCAAGTCTTCGCCACAACAGGCCAGCATCGTCGTGAATGCCCCGAATAATCAGGTAGACTAGTTGATGTCGCTCCGGCACGTTGCGTCACAGCAAGAGGCCTGGGGCAGTCGTTTGACGGGTCATCTGGTCGACCGGGGTGAATGCAGCCAGATCAATGCTGGGACCAACTAGCGTCGACGGAACGATGCAAGGCAACCGCGGAGTCCGTATTTCTGGGCTTACCCGAAGGCTCTGCCCAATGTTCTCTTGAGAGCGCCTCCAATTCGGATGGCTCTTGGCGCCATCGCCGCCATTCACCCTTCACGGTTTCCAGAGACGCGCGACTGCCACAAGATACAAAGTCGCCGTAGATTCCATCCCTGTCGCTGACCGTCCTGTCGCCCGTGGGCGAGAAGCCGAGAATGAAGGTGGGTAAGTTCTCACGGTCCACGAGACGTGAAAACTGTCTGTGTTTGGCGTAGACGGAAGGGAAGCTCCGCAGTGCCGTGAGATGGAACGTCGCTTTCCAAGTCTGGGAGTCTAGAACACGGGAGAACGGTCCCGGGCTTCCACCCTATGGAAGTGGTTTCAATAAGGCGACATTGTCGACCTGAGATGCCGATTTCCCACAGCCACGCAAGACCGTGGAGTTGGGTGGCATCAGCTGGTCCGCTCATGGGGCATCATGACAAAAACAAGCCCCTACATTTGCCCCCCAAAACGGGAAATTCTTGATGAGACAGAGGGGAGGTCATCAGCTACAGCTTGTGGCGTGACCGTGTTTCTCTCCCAGCCTAAAGTGAGGGTTAGAAGCGGCAACTCACCCAGTGCAATGGCCAAGTGTACCTGGAGCTTGATCCGCTCGACAGATATTCTCACGCTGACCCAACAAATTGCCTCGGGCCCATGCTGAGGCTCATATTGAGGTGTAGGCGATCGACCCCTGAGTCCTGTGCTTTCGCCAGGGAGGTAGGAGATGGAGCTCTGGACAAGATGCCTGTCACGTGACAGTAAGATCAGGAACATCATGTGACTTCTGGTCCGGCTTCTCCAGGAACTTTTCCTGATGACCATTAAGAGTGCTGGAAAAAGAGACAAGATACAATAATATTGAAATGTGGTATTTCGATTTCTCCGAGCAAGAAATATTTCATCTTCATCTTCAGCCAAGCAGAACGATTATGGCAGCGCAACTGTTGCTGTCCAACGTCACTTATCGGTATCGATAAGCAAGCGCACCATTCGCCTACTAAGCGCTCCGTACATCTCTTCAACGTCAGCTTTTTCAGCCTCTGTGAGAGACGAAGACAACTGCGCCATGACGAGCCTGAAGAGATCACACGAGGCGGATCCGCTTGCGTCGAACATTTCGAGCAAGGTCTATGTTCGATCAACGCGCAGCGGCAAGGTTCAGAAAATTGTGAGGGAAGTCTACCTCAGAACTGATATACCATGTTCTTCGAAGCTGTGCAAAGCCTGCCTGGAGAGAGCTCCGAGGAACGCCGCTGGGCAAAGTAAGTCATGGATTTAAGACGTTATTCTAGGGCTACGAGACTAACGATATGCTAGTTCAGCCTTTTGTCCTTTCCGACAAGCCTGCGGGCACAAAGGCAGTTCCCCAGGGCCATTACCTGGTGCCTGATACCAATGCCTTGCTCAATGCCATGGACCTCTTTGAGCAAGGTTCATCTTTCTATGATGTTATTAATCTACAGACAGTTCTGGAGGAGCTTCGCAACCGGTCTCTGCCCCTCTATAACCGTCTGGTGGGATTGACAAAGAGTGAAGACAAACGGTTCTATGTCTTCTACAACGACTTTCGACTCGAGACGTACGTCAATCGTGAGCCTAACGAGAGCGTCAATGATCGAAACGACCGTGCTGTCAGACTTGCCGTCAAGTGGTACGGCGATCATCTCGCTCGGACAATGGCAAATAAGGTCCCGGCAATCGTTATGCTCAGCGATGATCAGGACAACCTGCGCAAAGCTCGAGCGCAAGGCCTCCATGCCTCAACTCTTGCGGGCTACGTGGAAGGTCTTGAGGATGGTGAGAAGCTACTCGACATGATTGCCGAGTCCCAGAGCCAAGGTGGCTTCCAGAAGCCGTCGCAGATGCTCTACCCGGAATACTACACCATGTCAAAGATGATGACTGGAGTCAAGGCGGGGCTGATGCACCAGGGGATATTTAACGTGTCTCCATATAACTATCTGGAGGGCTCGATTAAGGTTCCTGCCTTCCCCAAACCGTTGCTCGTCCTCGACCGCGAAAGCATCAACCGAGCCGTCGATGGCGATGTCGTGGTGGTAGAGCTTCTCCCGCGGGACAAGTGGAAAGAGCCGTCGACTCAAATTATCGAGGAGGATACCATCACACGGAACGAGAATGCAGATGCTGAAGAGCGTGACGATTTCGTTTCCGACAAAGAGCGAAAGGCACTCCAAGAGGAGGTTAAGAAGACGCAAAAGGCTTCCTCGGAGAGCCAACTACAACCCACTGCCAAGGTAGTCGGTGTGATCAAACGCAACTGGCGTCAGTACGTGGGCCACATCGACCCGTCGTCAGCCAGCAAGTCTTCGACCCAGGGCCGAAAGCAAGACAGCGTCTTCCTTATCCCGATGGACAAGAAGATTCCCAAGATCCGACTTCGTACCCGCCAGGTTTCGGAGCTCCTGGGCAAGCGGCTGCTCGTGACGATAGACACATGGGACAGGGACTCGAGGCATCCGGTGGGCCACTTCGTGCGGTCACTAGGAGAGCTCGAGACCAAAGGCGCCGAGACGGAAGCATTGCTTCTCGAATGGGACGTCCAGTATCGACCTTTCCCAAAGACTGTCCTCGACTGTCTTCCAAAGGAGGGGCATGATTGGAAGGTCCCTGCTAGCACGGATGACCCGGGGTGGAGGGACAGAGAAGATTTGCGAGAGCTCCTCATCTGCAGTATTGATCCTCCTGGGTGCCAGGATATCGACGACGCCCTGCACGCCAGGAAACTGCCAAATGGCAACTACGAAGTCGGCGTCCACATTGCTGATGTTTCGCACTTTGTCAAACCGGCCAATGCCATGGACGCCGAGGCGAGCATTCGTGGCACGACGGTGTATCTTGTCGACAAGCGTATCGACATGCTTCCGATGATTCTTGGTACCGATCTTTGTTCACTCAAGCCGTACGTTGAGCGCTTCGCATTCTCCGTCATATGGGAGGTCAACAAAAACGCAGATATTGTCGACGTCCGGTTCACAAAGTCCGTCATCAAGTCTCGCGAGGCTTTCAGCTACGAACAGGCTCAGCTCCGCATCGACGACAAGGCCCAGCAGGACGACCTCACCAACGGAATGCGCATGCTCCTCAAGTTGTCCAAGAAGCTCAAGAAGAAGCGCATGGAGGCGGGTGCTCTGAGTCTCTCGTCGCCCGAGGTCAAGGTTCAGATGGAATCGGAATCGTCTGACCCCATCGACGTCAAGACGAAGGAGCTCCTCGACACCAATTCGTTGGTTGAGGAGTTCATGCTGTTCGCCAACGTGAGCGTCGCCGCCAAGATCTACGAGGCCTTCCCCCAGACTGCCATACTGCGTCGCCACGCTGCGCCGCCCAAGACCAACTTTGACGAGCTGTCCAACCAGCTGCGCGTCAAGAAGGGCCTGGAGCTGCGCACCGACTCCAGCAAGGCGCTCGCGGACTCTCTCGACCAGTGCGTCGAACCGCAGGAGCCCTTCTTCAACACCCTCGTCCGCATCATGGCCACCCGCTGCATGATGAGCGCCGAGTACTTCTGCTCCGGCACCCAGGCATACCCCGGGTTCCGCCACTACGGCCTCGCCTCAGAGATCTACACGCACTTCACGTCCCCCATCCGCCGCTACGCCGACCTCCTCGCCCACCGACAGCTTGCCGCCGCCATCGGCTACGAGGCCGTCCACCCCTCGGTCCGCAGCCGCGGCCGCCTCGAGGCCGTGTGCAAGAATATCAACGTGCGTCACCGCAACGCGCAGATGGCCGGCCGTGCCAGCATCGCCTACTACGTCGGCCAGGCGCTCAAGGGCAAGGTCGCCGAGGAGGATGCCTTTGTCATGAAGATCTTCAGCAACGGCTTCGTCGTCCTCGTGCCGCGCTTCGGCATCGAGGGCCTGATTCGCCTGCGGGACCTGGCCGAGCCGGAGCCGGATAGCGAGTTTGACGCCGAGTCGTATACGCTGACGACAAAGGGCAGCAGGGCGGTCAATGTGGAACTCTTCCAAAAGGTCAAGGTTAGGGTCCGCGACGAAAAGGATGAGAGAACCGGCAAGAGGGGCGTCAGGATGGAGCTGATCGGTGCCTGAACTTCTGTTGCACATGTCACATGGATGTCCTGTGATTTGAATGGAAACGGCAGTGGAAAGAGTAGATTGAAAGAATAAAATCCGGTTTTGCGAGAACCACTATATCATGGTCTAATCCCAGCCATCCTATAACCGCCAAGCACTTGTGAACAACATCATTGAAGCATCGTCACTGTCACCACATTTTATTGCTCCATGGCCTCACCGTCGTCCTCGTTGCCCCCGTCTCCCCACAAGCCCTCGAGCTTAAACTCGGCCGCCCACTCCGTGACAATCTCCTTCTGGTCAGGCATCACCGCATCTTCGCCGGCGTTCTTGAGGGCCGACTTCGCAGGGGCATCGGCACACTCGACGGGCAGCACAGGCGGCTCGACCCATCCCTGGATACGGCCATCGCGCCAGTCGGTCACGACCGTCATGGCAGCAGCATTGATGTTGGGGACACCGCCTCTGCCGAGCCTGCCACGCTTGCGGGCGACCTGCACGAGGAAGTCGGTCGTGACATCGCCGTCAGCGCGGCTCGGGAGGAGGGCGGCGATGTCGTAGACGTCGGTGAGTTTCTGGATGAGGTCGGGAGAGGTGGAAAGGCGGCGGATGAGGAGGGTGACCGCGGGGATAGGGTCGTCAATCTGCTTCGGGGGAACAGCGTTCAACAGGACGAGGTGGGCGTGCGCCTCGGTGGCGTTTTTGAGGGAAACGAGACCGCCAGACTGGACAGAAGAGGACGAGGGGAAGACGACACCGGGAGAGTCGAGAAGCGTGAGCTTGCTGTCGATCTTGACAGTGCGGATGCTCGTCGTCACACCAGCCTCGGCACCAGCAGGGCAAGCCTTGGAGGCACTCGCACCCTTTCCGCTCATCCTCCCCAGGAGAGCATTGATGACGGAGCTCTTGCCCACGTTGGGATAGCCGATGACACCAACCGATACCGCGCGCTTCAGCTGGCGACTGGCCGCAAAGCTCTTGAGCGCCTTGAACAGCGTTGCCGATGTGCTTTGCACCGTCAGGTCGCGGTGGTTGAAGGTGTGGGCATTCGACGCGGCACCAGAGGCACGCAGCGGGAGTGTGGGGAAGTAGCGCCGTAGGTAGATGAGCCAGTCTCGCAGAACCTTGGGCGGGATCAGGTCGACCTTGTTGAGGACCAAGATGAGTCGCTTGCCGCCAGAGGCCGCGGCCATGATGCTGCGCTCAACTTCCCTAGACCGAGTGCCTTCGGGGTCGCGGGCGTCGAGGACGTAGAGAACGACGTCGGCTTGTTCGATGACCTGCTTGAAGACCTTGTCATACGTCTTTCGAGAAGACGCCTGGCCGACCGAAACGTCATGGGCACCGCCGTCGTCGGAATCGTCGCTGTCGTCATCTTCGTCCATGTCGCTTTCCTCGAGCTCTCGATCGTACTTGGCCGCTGCGGCTCTGGCGCTGGCGATCAGCGCGGCCATGGGATTCGACTCATCGATGTCCTCGTCCATGTCGKCGTCGTCCACGTCCTCTACCTCGTCGCCCTCGACCTCAACGTCGTCCATTACTTCCTCCTCGCCGTGCTGACCGCCAGTCTTGGCTGCCTTTGCCATCTCCTTCTTCTTCTGCGCCTCGGCGGCCCTCCTCATCCGCTTCTCCTCAATCTCCGCGAGCAACTTCTCCTTGTACGGGAACAAGTTGGGGATACCGGGATCCTTGTTCAATTTGGAGCGCCATTCCGGGTTATTCTTTGCGAGCTTGCGCTGCTTCCTCTGCTTGGCCAGCGACTTCTTCTCGATCTTGTGGCGAAGGCGCGTGGTGCCGCGCTTCGACTTTGGTTCTTCGAGTCTTATTAGCACGGTTGCGACGGCAAATCGCACGGGCTCAAGGCCAGACAACACTCACTCTTCGGTTTATTAATTGAGCCCGCCATTGTGGTCAAAGTCGAATCGCTGATGCTGTATTGATCCTGACTACGCGGCGCTGGGTTCTGTGGGTGCGACGGAGTCGGTAAAAATATATATAAGTGGGGTGCAGATTCTGCCGGCTATCGCACCTTGACCGCCTTCCAATCCCCGACAAGACCCCTCCCTGTCCTGATGTTACTACGTACACGACCGATTACGTCGAGATTACGAAGTATTACAAGGCTAACTAACGTATTGCGAGGTCACTCTTTATAAATGGGAGAGCTGCTTCTGCTCCTAGTAATATATAATAAATTGAGAGCGTTTTAGGTACCTCTTAGAACTTACCTTCAAAACCAGCCCCTGTCTCCAGGGCTTGTGTGTGCTTCATTGGCGATTCCAAGGCGATCTACGAGTTGAAACAGCAACACTTCAACTTTGATTCTTTCGACACTCACTAGGTAAAATGTCCTCTTTGCGGAACCAAGACCTGCAAGCAGCCCTGGATGATGCCATAGCAAGATATGTGCGGCAAAGCCCCAAGTCAAAGGCCCTCCACGACGAAGCCGTCAAGTCCCTCCCAGGAGGCAACACGAGGGCCGTGCTTCACACAGATCCGTTTCCTCTATGCGTGAGGTCTGGTAGTGGATACATGGTAACTTCGGAAGATGAACAAAAGTAAGCGCTGCTACCTGTCGAAACGGTTTGTCGACTCAACGTCAAACAGCCTCGTCAATTTCACGGGCGAGTTCACAGCCGCCCTCTACGGACACTCCCACCCCGTCATCCAGGGCGCTGTGCGACACGTTCTCGAGAATGTGGGCATGAACGTCAGCGCAACAACATCTCAAGAGCAGCTTTTTGCGAAGGGGATTTGCCAGCGGTTTGGAGTCGAACAGGTGAGATTCACAAACTCGGGCACAGAGGCCAACCTGCAAGCCCTGGCGGCAGCGAGGCACTTCACAAAGAAGCGCAAGATTGTCGTCTTTGGCGGCGGCTATCACGGCAGCTTCTTGGGCTTTGCTGGGGGAAAGCCGGCCGCGAATAATGTGGACGTCGATGACTGGGTTGTTGTAAAGTACAATGACCTGGACTGCACGGCCAGGGCGATACGGAGCGAGGGTGTCGCTGCTGTGCTCGTCGAGGGGATGCAAGGCGCAGGCGGCTGTATTTGTGGAACTCCTGAGTTCTTGACCTGTATCCAGGAGACAGCTTCGGAGGTACGTTGGAGCTGCTTCGTTCGATATTGAACCATAGCGCTGATTGGGGACCAGGCAGGCGTCCTCTTCATCCTGGACGAGGTTATGACGTCAAGAATGTCGGCCAATGGGCTAGCTGGCGCGCAAGGTCTAAATCCCGACCTCAAGACCTTTGGCAAGTGGCTCGGCGGAGGCGTTGCCTTTGGAGCGTTTGGCGGTCGAGCAGATATCATGTCCGCATTCGACCCTCGATTCCCCCGCGCTTTGCCGCACTCGGGCACTTTTAACAACAACACCCTCGCCATGCACCTTGGGTACGCCGGGCTGACAAAGATCTACACTCCCGACGTTGCCAATGAGTTCACCGCAAGAGGCGGCCAGTTCTTGTCCAGGCTCAACCAAGTGACCGAGGGGACCAAGCTGTGCTTCACCGGCTGCGGCACCGTGATGAACGCCCACTTCCCTGTAGATGGATCAAGTGTGATTACGAATGCGGCGGACGTGACCGAGGTTCAGCAGCTAAAAGACCTCTTCTGGTTTGAGATGCTGGAGTCTGGGTTCTGGATTGCGCGTCGTGGACTCGTCGCGCTGATATTGGAGACGCCGCAGGCAGAACTAGACAGGTTCGTGAGTTGTGTCGAGGGATTCATCTCGAGGAACAAGGCCTTTGTAGCACTTGATCAGACTAGATGAAACCTGCCGAGTGGCGTTGTCCTGGCTCTCCATCTTTCAAGGACCGTGTTATTGCTCGCACACCGCCTTCTCTAGAGGAGGGCTCGTCGTCGGCCTCGAAGTATAAAGTCATATAGAAGCAAGAATCAGCGTTTGGAGGCGGAAAGCCTCAGCCAGAGGCACCAGCCCTTGCCGGCGTCAAGAGCCCGTCAGTTGTGCAGGCTGCGTCTTCTTCTGCGCCTCGATGGCCTCTTCAGGTTCGTCGGCCTTTGATAACCGTTCATGAATACAGATGGTTCGTTCAAGAATTAAGTGGCTTGGGCCGCCAGTCTGCCCTTCAAGATTCCAGCTGGTCAAGGGCCGGCAGCGTTGGCTCCTTCTGGGACAATTGCTAATAACCATGTTCATGTTGGTGGTGCTCTGCATTCCACAATTGATACATCTCGGCACAAGTGCAAAGCGAAGCGACATCTCCAGAGTACTCCACGAATGTACGAAGTATTACCCGCTATACGGAGTACAATTGGTTGTTGGATAGGCGCGACTTGTTGGCACGGCTTGATTGGCCCAAGCGCCGAGGGTTGTCGCCACATTGTTCCGCGCCGCTCGCCTCGGTGGCCACTTTTCCAAAACACGAACATCACATCACAGTCCACCTTCACCTCAAACCTCGACCGACCAACTGCGAACACCATGGACTACCAAAACCGCGCCGGCTCCAAGTTCGGCGGCGGTGGCGTCGCCTCCCACTCGGCCACCAACGCCGACCGCCGCGAGCGCCTCCGCAAGCTCGCCCTCGAGACCATCGACCTCGCCAAGGACCCCTACTTCTTCAAGAACCACGTCGGCTCTTTTGAGTGCCGCCTCTGCCTCACCGTCCATCAGAACGACGGCTCCTACCTCGCCCACACCCAGGGAAAGAAGCACCAGACTAACCTCGCCCGTCGCGCCGCCCGCGAGCAGAAGGAGGGCAAGCAGAACAACATTGACCCGGCCACGGGTCTGCCCGTCGGCGTCGGCGGCTTCGGCCCCCGCCGCAACGTCGTCAAGATCGGCCGCCCTGGCTACAAGATCACCAAGATCCGCGACACCGTTTCCCGCCAGCAGGGCCTCCTCTTCCAGCTACAGTACCCCGACGCCGCTCCCGACGCCGCTCCCAAGTGGCAGGTCATGAATGCCTTCTCCCAGCGCATCGAAGAGCCCGACAAGAACTTCCAGTACCTCCTCGTCTCTGCCGAGCCCTACGAGACGGTCGGCTTCAAGATCCCCGCCCGCGAGCTCGACAAGCGCGAGGACCGCCAGTTCTGCTTCTGGGACCCCGACGGCAAGGAGTTTTGGATCCAGGTCATGTTCATGACGGAGCGCGAGGAGCGCTTCAACGCCGCGCCCGGTCTTACGGGGAGGAAGTGAGTGGGTGGACGTGGGGAAATTAAAAAACGCCAGCATTACCACGGGACGATACGGTCAGCGTGACACCGACCGCGGCAAATGTAGCTCTTCCGACGGCCATGTGCATGAGGGAGAAGCGGCCAGACATGTCAAGCCCGGGGCATATAATATCATCAGCCTGCGCCGTAGGCATCCAGCATGATCAGACGTTGCGGTGAACGAGTAAGGGAGCAGCTCGTCATGTGCGGACATGATCATTGCTGACCAGCATCAGTTCAGTTACATCGGTTTCGGCGTCGGGAGTAGTATGGAATCGCTTCTCTGAGTCACTAGATCAAACGGGAGGGGCAAGGGATACGTTGGCTTTACTTATTTGGAGAATTATGGTCTCTCCATGCCATGTCAATGAGACAGCCATACTCTGACTCTATTCGAGCAGGTCGATAGCTATCTTGAATGCCAGGCACCATGATCTATGAACAAATTCATTTGCCAAAGCAAGAGCTGTTGCAATCCTTGTGCCGAAGCAAAGAGCCTAACGTAGACATGACATTCCACCGTGAATCTTTCGTGTATGGCACAATGTTTTCCACGCATGTGCTGATGCAGATTGCCCATCTCCATGAAACATAGCCAGCTCCCAGAGCAACATCGCCCCCTTTCCCGAAAATGCACGACAGCGCTCCAGATGCAAAGCCCTTCCATCTTCTCCACCTATCGAAAGTTGTTATCGAATCGCTTAAAGGTGTAGCCGATGAAAGGCAGGCTCATCTCAGGCGACTCTTCCACCTGGCCGCGGTTCTGCTGAATGGCCTGGGCCTTGAGGACCGTGGCGTTGTCCGTCTGGTCGATTTCGTCTGTAGGGAAGTAGGTGGTGTCAATGTTGGACGTGAGTCGGGGTTCGAAAGGAGCGCGGATCCGGCGCAAACTGTCGAACTCAACTCCGCGGAAGAAGGCGTGACTCTTGAGCTCATGCGCTCCACCACGCCCAAGACGGTTCTCCGTGTTACACACCATGCTAGCAGAGCGGTAAGCTACATGCAAGCAGTCGTTCGTAGGGATATTACACACCTTCGGATCAAGTTCTCCGCCTCGACACCCAACGTAATGTCGTCAGGGAAGTACAGGGTCTGCCTCCAGTTGACAATCTTGCGGTACGTGTCGTGGCTGTCCTCTGCGCAGAACGGCGGCCAGCCGACCAGACACTCGAACATGATGGTTCCCAGAGACCACCAGTCGCAGTCAAACGAATAACCGTGCCCCGTGAAAATCTCAGGGGCGATGTAGTCGGGGGTACCAACTGTTGAGTACGCCATGAGTCGTCGCGATCGTCTCCAGTCGTTAATCTGAGACCGATTGCTCACGGTGAGGTTGATCTGATCGATGGCAACAGAGTTACGGTCGCGCGGACGATTCGATCTCCCTTGCAGCAGCTGCTGGTAGTAGTTGTTGTCATGCAGTCGGTGGAAGCCAGTGGAAAGACCGAAGTCGGTCAACTTGACGTGGCCTCCACGGTCAAGCAAGATGTTGTCAGGTTTGATGTCACTGTTGGCAGTCAGAACAATGTCGCGTGCACACGTCGCGTACATGGTCATACCGGTGAATAAATCCAAGCTTGTGGACTGCTTCGATAGCCAAAACGATTTCGGCAATGTAGAATCGCGTAATGTCCTCAGAGAAGATTTCGTACTTAATAAGCATGGTCATCAGATCTCCTCCGGGCAAAAATTCCATGAGCATGTAGAGGAAGTAAGAATCCTGGAACGTGGTGTAAAGCTTGACAACCCAGGGGCTATCAGACTCGGCGAGAATATCACGTTCGGATCGAACGTGGGCGAGCTGGTCCTTCTTGAACATCTCCGTCTTGATCAGAGACTTCATGGCGTAGACCTTGCCATCTCCCTTCTTCTGCACTAGCTTGACTTCTCCGAAAGCTCCCTTTCCGATGATCTTGATGGTGTTGTAGTTTTCGGGCTTGTCCTTTGTTCGAAGGAATCGCAGGTACTGGCCCTCCTTCCGCCCAGCGGTGGACCAGAGCTGTTCTTTCCTGGCCACATTCTGTACTGGATCTTGAAGCTTCTGCTCAAGCTCGCTTTGTCTGGTTGCGGAACATGTCAACGGGCGAAAAAGGGAAAGAAAGAGGCAGAGGCACGAAGGCCAGGCCAGGGACAGGCAAGTGGGTACCTTTGGTTGCGCTCACGAGCTCGCTTGACACTGTCTTTGAAGAAGTCGATGGCCAGCTGTGAGCACTTCTTCTGATTGCTGTTTGAGTTGGGCCCGAATCTGTCCGGGTTCCGCTCTGGCGCTTGTTGAAATTCTTCAACAACAGGTGCTGGCGGGTTCTGGGTCGGCATGGGCGGTGCATTCATGTATCCCCCATAGGCGGCGGCCTGCCCGGTTGCACCCGCGGTTCTTGGGCGCTGGGACGGGGAAGGCCCTCGAGGAGCGTAGCCAGCACCCCTCGCAGCACCACCACCCAGGTTCTGGTGAGAGAACTGGTTGGCAAGGCCGATATTGGGGTCATTGGTGCCGGGGGTATTGGATCGTGTCTGGTAGACGCCGTTCTGGGCATGGGCGTAGTCGTTGCTGACGGCCTGAGCGGGATACTGGGGAGCGTAGCCAGAAGGGCCTGGGGCGAAGTAGCCCTGGGGGTGATAGGCGGCTCCGTAGACCTGCTGCTGCTGMTSCTGTTGCTGCTGCTGSTGTGACTGCATGCCACCGGGCTGTTGCGCAGAGGGGTTAGGGAAGACAGGCTGAGGGAAGGTCGAGGGGGTCGTCGGGTAGGCTCTATCGTTCAACGGCAGCCGGTCGTTGTTCCCGAAGTTGAGGTGCAGCCGATTATTGTTGCCGTCCATTTCGTCTGATGGGGGCGCAATGCCGAGCTTGCTTCGAGGGGTGTTGCGTGGGTATCGCGGGCGTTGCGCTGGTGGGTTTGGGTCGAGGGGTACTTTGTAAGGGGAAACAGGAACGCAGCCGATGGAATATGTGCGGCGCGATGGAGGCCAGCAGCAGCAAGCGGTGCCAGGCAGGGTCACTCCGAAACGGAGGGTGCGCGGCTCCGCAGTCAGTGTCCCGGCAGGGCAGAGCAGAGCGCGCTGTCGAGGGCACGGCGTTTCACCTCGTTGGCCTGGCCGTTGACGATGATGGAGGGTTGGTGTTGGCAAACGCTGGACGCTGTCGTGGTCGGGGGGCCGAGGGGCAGCAGGCACCTCAGCGGAACGTGGCCAGCGCCGAGCGGCAGCGGCTGCAGGCGAGGGCGGTCAGGAGTCAGGGGGGAGGAGTGGGGCATCCACCCGCTGATTCTGACGGCTTTCCTCTGCTAGCGTGCCTCTTGCAGGTGTTTGCTGTCACTCCACGGCTCGGCCCATGCAGCGTGCGAAGAGCCATGTTGATTCCCAGGTGCATTCCTCGCTGGCAGCATCTCGCGGGGCATGGAGTGCGGACGGGGTCAGTCGGCCCTTTCTCCGCACGGCCTGGGCAGTGCCCGTGCTCTCTTAGCCGGTGGTGCTCCTCTTGTTCAGCGCTTCACAAGCACGAGGGCAGGCGGTGGTGGCCTGTGCCGCCTGTGCCCAACTGAACACCCAGCGGCGGGGAAACGGCTGGTCCCAGGGCTGGGCAGACCGGGGGCACGAACTGCGGGCGTGTTTCCATTCCTGTTCTCTTCCACCCCAGGCTCCAGGCTGGTTGGCGTGTTGGGCGTTCGGCCCCTGTTGGTTCTGACCAGCCAGACCTCAACTTTTCAGGCTCACCTGTAACATGTCTCCGCACCGCAACCGGTGAGACCTCTGAGCTCCAATAGCACGGCCGCTGTTGGCCGTGGAGCTCAGTTGTGTTACCCTCCAAGCTCTATCGGAATGGGAGGGCTGATGCTTGAGAGTTGCGTGTCCCGCAGATGGGCTGATGTCTGGTCATTGTCGCTGTCGCTGTGTCCCACCGCCACGCTTGTTCTTATCCTCCCACAATGGCTGGCATGACGGCCAATTGCCCACTCGACTGCCTGGGCATCTACACCACCACTGCTGATAAGAGACATGCACAAAGTTCAGGAGATGCGCTGGGATCTGCGGCAAGCTGCAGCATGCTGCATTGCAACGTGTTCGTGCTCCAAGCCACACCTCGATCTGTATCGTACTTCGTAATTACTCGGTAGTCTATTCCAGAAGCGTGGTGGAAGCAGTCTCCCCAAGCTCGGGGACACAAGTCTAGCGGGGCACGAAGATGGAGGGAATAAATTCTGAAAGGAACATCGCTTGCTTACGATTTCACGGGCCACAGAGAAAATGCCATTGGACATCCGGTAATGAATAGTAACATGCAAGCCTCTTTAGTCGGTGTAGTCCGTAAATCATGGTTGAAAGTGAAGTCCCGCCTGGAAGTAACCTGCGGATGTGGGTATTTCCATTCCGGAGCTTATCCGCCACGGCCCGTATCGGAGCCATTTTTTCTGCCCTGCTCCAGGCGGACAAGCAGCGGCCTTTTGGGGACGCCCTCAACTTTATTCTCACGCTGGCCTTCACGTATAACTCGGCCTCGACTCCCACCTGCTTCTCAGCATGGCTGACTCCAACCCAGCGCTGAAGCCAGCCACTGGTTCCGGTGCGAACCCCCCCAAGCCTCCCGCCAGCAACCCAGCCCTCCGCATGCTCGGCCTCCCAAACCTCCCACGGAAGCTCCCCTCTCGCAATTGGATGATCTTCTGGGCCATCACCGGTGCCTTCACGACGGCCATCGTCTACGACAAGCGCGAGAAGAACCGCGCGACCGCAAAGTGGCGCCGCACCGTCGAACCGCTCTCCCGCGAACTCATCGGCCCGGCGAACCAGCTCCCGCGCAAGCTCACCATCTACCTCGAGGCGCCGCCTGGCGACGGGCTACGCATTGCGCAGGACCACTTCATCGAGTATGTGAAGCCGGTGCTGTCGGCGTCCGGGCTCGACTGGGAATTTGTCCAGGGGCGACAGCAGGGCGATGTAAGAGCCGCCGTGGCCGAGAAGATTAGGAGATCGAGGATGGCGGATGAGCGGCCCGGCGAAGAGATTGCTAAGACAGACGAGACCATGATAGACGACCTGAGAAAAAAGATGGGCGTGCCAGAGTATGAGGGCATCAAGGGCGACATCGTGATTGGACGCCATACCTGGAAAGAGTATATGCGCGGCCTGCACGAGGGCTGGCTAGGCCCCCTGGATACACCACCGCAGCCAGAACCAGTCGTCGTCGAGACGAAACCAGCGACAGAGGAAGTCATACCAGGCGATGAGGCGGCCGAGAAGACGGAAGAGAAGAAGGAAGAGAAGAAGGACGAAAAGCCGTCACGGCCACCGCAGCCCCGTCCGCACAACACCCCCGAAGACTACGCCTCCGCCAGCACACCCGCTCACATTCCCGTCGAGTTCTCCCCCTCCACGCCGATCCCCTTCCCGCAGCGCCTGGGCTTCAGCCACACTTTTGTCCGCCTGGGCCGCTTCCTGAACCGGCGCAAGCTTGCCGACAACATTGGCCGCGAGGTCGCCGCGGCGTGCTTCGCCGCGTCGCGCGAGTGGCGCGAGGCCGACGGCCAGTACGAGCAGCAGCTCGTCTACGAGCTCGAGGAGAAGGACTGGCCCAAGAGCGTCTGGAAGGACGAGGCCCCCCCGGCCGCCGAGGAAGACAGCAAGCCCGCCGAGCTGCCCAAGGAGAAGATTTGGGCGTTGCCGATGGTGGTCGACTCGCGCGTCGTGCAGCGCATGCGGCGCTTCGAGATGCGGCCCGAGGATGAGGAGCGGGCGGCCAGGATCGTCGTCCCCGAGGAGGAGATCGAGGGCTGGATCAAGGGCAGCTTGCGGAGCATGTGGCGCTGGGGCGCCAGCTCGTTTGTGAGCAAGCCCAAGGGGCCCAACGTGGGCAACCTAGAAGACGACTGAGGGACCGGAAAAGCTGGCTGTGACGATAAGCTCCGACATGTTCTGTACTATTATTGCCGTCCGTCCCCCGTCAGGGGGCTTTGTATATCAACGCGTGGGGATCTATGTAAAAGCGACAGAGGGCATCGGGGGGACACTATAGAGGGAACTCACTACATATCAACCGATTTACTCTAATCAAAGCGTCTGTACTCCTCTTTGTGCCAAACTTGTTGGATCACGACGTTGGTTTTCTCATTAGGCAGATCTAGTCGTCGCTATCAGAGCCGTAGTCCACTAACACAGACACCTTCTTCTCCTTTGGCTCCTCCTTTAGCGTCTCAGCAACCTGTTCCGGCTTCTTCACCTCCCTTGCGTTCCGCGGCTCCTTGTCATCATCCCCAGCATGCTTCACCCCACCCGCATCGCTAACCCTTCTCCTCACACCTTTGACATCCCTCTCCCTGCCTCCCCTCTTCCTCTTCCGCCCAACCCCCCACTGCTCCTCTACCTCCAGCCGCTCACCAACCTCCAGCACGGCCTCGCTCCCACCGCCGCCGCCCTTCTGCCTCTCCCGAAACGCGCGCAGCCCGTCCTCCGTTTCCCGCCGCACGCGCTCCTCCTCCCGCCGCTCGCGCTCGCGCACCTCGTCCAGGAACTCGACCTCGTCGTTGTCCAGCGCGCGGAATTGGTTCTTGAGCCTGTTCTGCTCCTCAATCGCCGCCTGCTTCGCCGCTGTTTGTCGTCGGTCAGTTTCACGCAAACGCGCAAATGCCGCAGAAGGGAAGAGAGGGACAGGGAAAGTCACCTTTGTTGGCTTGCAAAACGTCGTAGAGGGACTTCTCCTCGCCAGTCGCTGCCTTGAGCCTCGCCTCGTCTCTGCGCTTCCGCTCTGCTTCGAGTTCCTGCTGGACGGCCTCCCATTCCGTGCTCTTGCCCAATGGCGGTTGTTCGGGTGCTGATGCTGGTGGTTGTGACGTCGAGGCGGTTTCGTCCGTGGATACTTCGCCGCCGGATCTTATTGTCCCGCCGGACACGAAGCGGCTCGCCATGACTTCGACTCAAAATAGCCTCTCTATCTCTTTCCAACCACCACCGCAGTCCATATATCGGTATGAGATGCCGGTGTTGGTGTGAGTGAGCGAAAGCAAAAGGTGGACGGCTTCAAATCGCGCTCTAGTGAGCTACAAAAAAGCTTTGTAAGTGATAAAGGGAGTTCCGAGGGTAATTCCCAATGGAAAAGATGTCGGGATTTCAAATAAGAGGTTACAGGAGATGAATTGTACTTTGTTATATGTAGGTATGAGAGCAGTTCACCCGCGCACAAGCCCGTCGCCAAAGCCGAAGTTGGCACTTTTTGCCGACAATCAGCCGACACAAAGCACAGACGCGGAATACCAGTCACGGAAATCACAAATCGAAAAGCACGACGAGACGATTCAGTTGAAAAGCTTCTGAATAATCTTATTTTATTTTCAGCATCAGGATTGCACCTGGTAGCACTAGAAGTAGTTGTGACTTGTGAGGGTGCTCTCCAGTCCCAGGCCCTTGCCAATCCAACCGCAGTTCCTCCGTCTCCTAGACATCCCTTAGATGTCGCATGCTTCAGCAAGTCCATCTGCCATCAACCCCGTTTTCGCAAGTCGCAGCAATGAAGGGTAAAACGAGGTGAATCCACCCCGGGGAGCCAACTGCCAATGCCATTGAACGAAAGACGACTTCGCAGGCCATCCTAGCAATCAGGTCACCGCACCGCGCCTAAGGAAAGAAAGAGAGGAAAACACCTTCGTGACATGAAACGAATCGTGGTGTGCTGTGAGCACTCGCACAACAGAAGCATAGACATTAAACCTTGACGCACAAACCACCCGTCCGTATAACCCCGTGCGTCTCTACTAATGCCAGCCCATGAAACAAGACATCTAATATCTCGTGAAGAAAGACAGCCGCCAAAGTGGTATCGAGCATACCGAGCCGCCGTGGCTGGAACTCAAAGGTAAAGGCATCGATCCAGCTTTGTTGACAGGAATGCAAGAGGGCGGAAGACAAAGAAACCGAAAATGGAGACCAAAAACCATCAAGCAAATGAGTCAAAACAGCCTGCCTAGACCCCTATTTTACCCGCTGAGCGCAATGCATGAAACCCGTTTCGTAAACCCCCATTTTGTTGTTGCTGGTGAGACAGTCAAGTCCACTTCAGTCGACAGGCACGATGCAATATGTCCCCAAACTTTTTTTTGTTCTATACTGCATCATCAAGTTCGTCGTCGTGGCCAGCGCGAAGCAGTATCGGAGATTCGGCAACCATCGCGTGGCCAAGCGGACACGGAGCGAGAGCATCGACGTTGGCGATACTTGGCTCTCTAGTATCGTACCTCGATGCTGCGAACAAATGAAACCCAAACCCAGTGGCTGTGCGCATGGCAGGCCAATCCCCCAAATCTATGACCGCATTGATGAGACGCACGAGACCAAGTCTATGTGCAGTCTGGCGGATGCGGCCTCGTCGCTCATCATGAATCGCCCCAACAAGGGCGTGTGTGTGCATTTCGGCACCTCGCTCGTGTTGGTGTGCAGCCCAGTTGTTGGGGGCTTTCGAGGCGACACGCAGCGAGAGCCACAGTTGCAAGTCGCTCAACACCAAAAATGGGACGTCGTGTAAA
The DNA here is from genome assembly GCA_001189435.1 of Tolypocladium ophioglossoides CBS 100239. Classification (NCBI taxonomy): domain Eukaryota; kingdom Fungi; phylum Ascomycota; class Sordariomycetes; order Hypocreales; family Ophiocordycipitaceae; genus Tolypocladium; species Tolypocladium ophioglossoides. Next base: position 218,451 of record LFRF01000014.1, on the reverse strand, counting down.
TGGAAGAAAGAAAGAAAAGTCTATCGGGAGATCAAACCCCGTAAACGCGAAGTCGAAGCAAACCAAAGACGCCGAGCGTGACCATTAAGAACGTGTACCAAATGGAAGATTGTCGCTGCACCGCGGAGGTGCCACCTCTGAAAAGGCTGCGTGTACTGCCGAGTAGGCGGTCCAAGTAGGACACAACCTGAAGGCATAATAAGCCGGCTATTCCGGGCGCCACGCGTGGTCGACAATAGAACCTGAAAGTGATGTACCGGAAGCTGATCGCATGAACAATTTTTTTCGTGCCGGGGGGGTATCTGAAGAAAAGTGTCGTTCTCGGGAGATGTATAGAAAATTCGTGGCCATTAAAGTCAATCCCTGACTCCTTATTTTGGGTGTCCGAGGACGTTGATGAAAAAGGTTCGCTCTCGCGATAACCGAAAGGGTTCGTTTCGGAGAACAAGGAAGCCCCAGTGCTGGCATTAGCCCACGACGGGCTGTCCATACGCATGGGACATGAAGTACGGCGTTTGCTTCATCGGGGTGGCGCAGCTCGGGCAGTTGCATTCAGCGAGGCCGTGTTCGCAAATGCCCTGGTTGTACGCGTAGTGCCCGGCAAAAGGGGTCTGGCGGTTGGGGTAGAATGCATTGCGGGCGGGGGGTTGCGGGTATTGGTTGGCATACTGGGCAGTGGCCTGAGCAAACCACTCGTTGTAGCGAGCGTTACTCGACGTCGCCGACATGACGTAGTCCGGGGTGCCGTAGCCAGAGTCGGGAGGCGTCAGCGGTGCGTTCCACGGGTTGTGAGCCCAGGTGGCATCGCGGGAGCGGAAGTTGCGCTGCTGGGCCTTCATGGCCTGGTAGCGCTCGTACTCTGTGACCTGCTCCTGAAGGTAACGCGAATGGGGCGACTGGCGGTTGCTGTGGAATCTCGCAAGCTCCGTGTCGATGGCGGGTACAAGAGACGCAAGCCTGTCTCGGCTGGCCTGCGCAGCCTGGCGCTTCTTCATCTGCTGCCACTCACGCCAGTTGTCAAGCCAGGCTTGGTAGTCCTTGCTGAGATCGAGGTTGACGTATAGTCTCCAGCTCATAGCCTGGACCCAGTCAAACTCCAAGGTATTCAGCTCAGAGACAGCGATGCCGCTGACTTCGGACCAGGAGCGGTTCTGGAAGGTGTTGTCGTCCAGAAATTTGCTGCCCAGGAGAAGCGAAACCGTGAGGTAGCGCCAAACCTGGCCCTCGGAGGCCTTGTAGGGCCCCTGCTCCTTCATGGCGTTGATGCGCTTGGCGAGATAGTTCATTCCAAGAAGGATCGTGGTGCTGGGAAGTCTCGTCGACGTGAGGATCTGGGAGACAAACTTGCGGAAGGGCGAAGTAACAGCGGCGTCGGGAGTAACCACTCGCGTCGCCATCTCAGCAACGTATTCAGCCATCATGTCGACCTCGTAATCGAGGACGGCACACACGCCGCCCGGCATGATGAAAGTTGTTGAAGGAGGTTCCGACGAAGATCACACGCGATMTTTGTCGGAGGGCTGAGAACCGTAGGCACAGAGACACAGCAGCGTGGGTAGACCGCACGAAGCTGATGGCGTTATCTCAGGGCCAACGGGTCGCGAACGTGGAAACGAGAGGAGAATCGGTGGGACCTCAATCAGATCGTCGAGCCATTTAATGCCTGATCCGTATCGTCGTGCTGTAAGACAATATAGACGAAGACTGTCAAAGTCGGCAATGATTCAGCAGGAAAAGGATGCTGCGAAAGTGCTGAATGAAACAACAGCCTCGTTCAGACTCTGTGCGTCGTCGAGTCGTTCGTGCACAATCGATGCGTCGATGTCGAGGCACCGAAAGAGGGCCGATGGATCAAAGCACTCTGAATTCTCAGTTAGCAACTTGTTCATAGACTGAAAATAAGCTTTTGCATCAGTCTCGGTCTGCAGCTGACAGTCGTGGAGCGACGAGGTGATGGGTGACTCGGCAAGTGAACGATGGGACCCTGGGTAAGAATGCACCATAGAGGTTCGGGCGGATTCACGCCGAGCATAGCACCACGGGCGGCGAGCAACAAGTCGAACGCGACGCGACGAAGGATCAGTCCCGGATCGTTGGCTCGACAGATCGTGTGCTGTTGCAGTGTCGCTCGTGGTGAGGAGGATTCCGGGGCCGAGTACTCCGAGTACTCCAAAACAATCTCGAACGGATCCGCGACGTGACGAGTCGTGGAAGCATAAAGCCGCAGATCCAGATGCCAACTGCAAACGAGGCCCATGACAAACAAGGACTTGCTTACCTTGGGAGCAAGAGATGCTTGCAGACGGGGAGAGGTGAACCCGAGGGCGTGGGCCGGCAAATGGTCGCTGCAAGACCACCACCACAGTCGTCGACCTCTGGGAACACAAGGGGCACCTGCACAGCAGCGAGCTGAGAGGCGGCGGTAAGGGACTCGCGCGAGAGACCGGAATCCGGGTGTCGACGAACGGTGAGGAGTTCGTGACGAGTTGTCGAAGGAGTCGGCGGATTCGGTTTGTCGTGGAGGAGTGAGGAGAGGAGGAGAAGAGAGGAGAGGGAGAGTGAGGGTGGAGGAAGAAGTGAAGAGAGAGAGGTCGGGGGTGGGAGCGTCAAATGGGGCCCCGAGGATGGGATGGCGAGGTTGATGAAGGCTACGGGCGGCACAGCCGGCTGTGTCAGTGGGTAGACAGGACAGTAGTGTGCAGGGCTCCAGCGGGTWTAGTTAGGGGCGAGCTTCACTCTGTCCAGCGGGTAGGTACCAGGAACGATTTTTTTGGCTGATGGCGGGCTGGCTGGCTTAGGTTTGGCTGTGTCGCTACTGCGTCCGTGTTTGGCGCAGATGGGGGAGACTAAGGAAGAGTGGAGGCTCCGCTAAAACTGAACCGCTGCAGCCGCTGATTGGCGCCGCCGAGTCTTAATACAGGGGTGACTCGGGGGCGCGATGCATTGGCGCACTCACACGCACACTCAGGGCTCGTCACTCCTCCGTCAAAGTGCCTCCGCCTCTGCTGGCTGGCTGGTGCCTCTTGGGTTGGCGGCTGGGGGGTGCGTCAGCGGACATGGAAGCAGACCAGAAGCAGAAAGCACCTCGAGGCAGGTAACGGGGAGGGGTGTGGGTGGAGTCGCCACCATCAGGCTTTTCTTGGGCACCAGCAGTGCAGTGACTTCGCGCAGAGACGGACAGAAACCTTGGTCATGCTCGCCGCAAGGCTGGCTTGTGGCGCGTCCGTATCCTTTCTGTCGGGCAGCCAAACTGGTCCACGGCTGACTGGCTCCAGCCGCGACCCCAAGTCACTCGACCGGTCACCTGAAGCTCTCATCAGGGCAAAGACGCCTCGCCGCAGCTCAGCGAATGCTTCACCAAAATTACCGTGATGCTGCCGAGACGACAGAGTCCATGACTACATGCAACAGGTCGCAGGCAGTCAAATTGGCCCGGATTACGGAGTACTGCCTCGCAGGCTCACACGCACACGCACACGCACGCACACATGCATCTCGTCTCTGGCTTGCCACCCCCGAGCGACGCCGGTCGCCTGATGTGACGCAAATGAAGGGTGTGGCAAAAGGACCTGACGGCAGGCGTGGCTTCAGAGGCTCCTTGGCTTCCCCAATGTCTCCAGCATCACAACAGCCAAAAAGCACCCCAACCTTCCCAACACAACCCACATGACCAGCGAGGAACCACTCCCGCCGACTGGCGTTGGCAGGGTCCGACGGGTCCTGCGATAGGACACATGCGCCAGTCACTTGTCAGAGTTCGTGGTTCTCGAACGACCGAAAAAAAAAATTCTGCGAGTCACTCTCGGGCGGAGGAGCCACTGAAGGAGAGTGCATCATTTTTGTCGGAGCCACTTCTCGTGGACGTGAGCGTGCAGAGGCGCTCGCTGGAGCACCCTCGCGGCTCCATCCTAGCGCAGCCATCGGGGGCAACTTGACTTTGCCTGGTGCGCGTGGCAGTGTTGGCACCGGCCAGCTCGACCTAGTCGGTACTCGATGGTGACGCCGGCCGAAGAGGCCGAGTCCACAGACATTTCGTCCATGCATCGAACCACAGATGTACCGAACGAGCAGACGGGCGCCCCCGGGCAACCCGTCAGACACGTTGCAGGAACTGTGGCAGCCACACAAAACCGCCATCAGAGCCCTTACATCCTCTAAAGCCCAGCATTCCCGGGTAACATGGTCAGGGCGACGTTGACGCCGTGGCGGCATGATGTGTGGTGCCTGAGAAGACTGACGACGCATTGCGCTGCAGGATCCGGGTGATGACCACGGCGTAAAATGGACTCTCCGGCCGGCCGTCGATATGCACGACAACGCAGGCCCCTCAAGAGTCCTGGCAAACCAAGCACCGGACAAGACACGAGGACCTGCGCTGCAACAACAGCATGCAAATATTCCGTTGAAGCAGCTCCGTGGTCGGTCTCCTGCAACGGATAATGCGGAGAGAAATGCCTCACTCAATCCACTGCACGATGCTTGCAGTGCAGGACGTAGCGCGACTGGCCCCTGGCTGCCCCGGCTCGGCTCTCTTGGGAAGCTCTTGATGAGGAAGGGTTCCAGGACCTTGGCTGAGAACTTGCACGATCCTTGCGCGTTGGCAGAGGATTGATTTTGACTGCTGCATCCAGGCGTGACTGCTTCGTACACGCGCCTAAAATGGTCCTCGATTGAAAGTACGAGTACGTCGTAGGCGAACAAAGTAATGGCTTTATGCGGCCAATAGATTCTTCATATTCTTCACTGGCATCCTGTCATTTGAGCCGCCCCATATTACGAAGTAAGACTGCACTCCGTCCCGACGATATGCACACCCCGCGCAGGAAGGAGCATCCGCTGCACCGCAACGGCAGGTATTGTTCAACTTCCAAAAAAAGAAAGAGGATTGAAAATGAGCCCGAATTGTAGGAATGCGCACTTGGACTGCGCCCACGGGGTACCTATTTGCCTCGGAGCTTTCGTTCCTCGGCAACCACGTTACTTTAAGCTCGACGACGTCCGCGAAGCCATCTACGAGATATGTACGGAGTACTCCGTATCTCTGTTGTTATTAAACTCAGCAACTTGATGCCTGCTTGAAAGCCCTCGAAACCATTTCACCGAGCCTTCCTTCTTGGTGACTTGATAGGCATAAAATTGCGACTGGGTCTGCCTTCTCTTACCGTGTCTGTCAATAGCTTGCCTCCTCGTCTGTGCCTGCCGACTTCTCAAAAGCGACACGCCCTCTCACTCTCGTCGCTTTTGCCTGCACCGAATCCGACGCGTGCCAACCCACAGATCTCCTTCCAATTAGCTACGGAATTTGTGGCAAAACGCGAGTTACGACGCGCTCCAGCGCGCCCTCCTCTGCAACCCCGCCAGAGACTACGACGACCCCTTCATGTGCGCATTGAGTGAAGGAGGGTTCGCCATGCAGAGAAGTCTCAGGAGCTCCCCAAGTCGATGCCGCCTCCAGCGTGTTGAGGCCTGCTTCTTCGTTCGCCGGCCCTGTTCTTGGTCGCGCTTCCTCGTCACACGCAAGATGGCGGCTCCCCTGGCTCTGGCCCCGAGCTTGGTGCAGTTTGCGAATTCGGTTCATGCTACGAGGTAGGTACCTACGGAGGACCTTCGCCTTCTGGTGCACGCACACAGATGCGCGGCACAACGTGCAGCTGTACGGAGTATTGTACGGAGAACTCCGTAAGTACTCCGTACGTACTCTTTGCGTGCTCGGTACTCATACTTGCAGCCTCCATGAAGCCAGGCCCATTTCTCGCTGGGTCCGGTCCAGCCGTTGGGTCCAGCCGAGTCAGGTGTTTCTCGTTTCTCGACAGCCGGGCCAATCGGCGCCGGAGCGGCCGCTTCCACGTGCACCCCAGAAGTGGCCGCAGCAAGACTCCAAGGCAACCGCAAGCGAAAGCAGGAGCCGTTTGGTCCTCATCAAAAAAAGATGCCAGCTCAGCTCCTCGTACGAACCAGATGGCCTGGAGCATGGACACGGTTTCTTGGAGGCTGCCTGCCCGCTGATTGACGACGGCGGGGGCCTGCCGAACTCCGGAGCGCATGGCTCGCCAATGCACGCCCGCGCAACGGCTGGGGCCTGGCGCTCGACAGCAGCAGGACCCCGTTGACCGGCACACAGGGTCTTTCATCCTTGCGACGCCGGTGACTAATACCAGGATGACAGATGCGACGAGGGCGAGGACGAGGACGAGTGCACTCGGACTCGGTGCGTCCCGACGAAGGAGGCACTCTGCAGTGAGCGCGGGCGTCGCTGACTGTTGCCTGTGTCTCACAAGCGCCACGCTCATGAGGCCAGCGACTCCATCGTGAGACTCCAACTGGCTGACCAGGACTGGCTGACCAGGACTGGCTGACCAGGACGTCTGCCTCGGCCCCTCTTTGCCAGAGGGCCGCTTCCTTTTGCGCATGGCTGGGACGCCGGCTGTGGAGAAAGCACTTGACCAGTTCTCACCGCAAGATGCCCTCATTCGCGGGTCATTGCCGAGGATAGAAACGGCCCCTCCGTCCCTCTCCCCCGTGGCGTCGGCGCCCGCCCTGCCTCCACAGCACACGTCGAGTCCCGGCACACCGTCGACACGGCCACGGCCCAAGGGCATTGCCATTCCTGGCCAGCCTCTGCGGCATGCCAATCTGCCGGCCCTGATTGGCGGTTTGGTGTCAAGTATTGATTCCATGGCATCGTGGCACCTGCAGCAGGCTCGATCGAGAAGCAGGCTTGCCTCTGCAACTGACATGTCTCTTCTGTACGGTTCCCAGGGTTCCTAGGGTTCCCCAAGGCGCCCCAGCCTCGCCTCGGAGAGGGGCCCGAGTTCGAGAACTGGCGGCATCGAGCGGTGTCTGCCCTGCGGTGTGTGCGGGAGGACTTCTGTCATGGCCTGTGCGTGCCTCCGCCGCTCCGCCGCCTCCGTGCCCACCGCTGCCCGACATGCGGTGCGGCGGCACGAGCGTCTGCGTGACTCGGAGCCGACAACGCGACTGGTCGGAGCACCAAGTACGGAGCACCAAGTACGGAGCACCAAGTACAGAGCATTATTACAGTGTCCACTACCAAGCACACGACAGGTTGTTCGCAGGCACCGAGCTGGCGTCTTGCATCCACATGTCTCCGCAGTGCCAAATCTACAAGAGCATGACAGGCATGCATCTTCCGGCAGAGCAGTGGTTGGCGATCTGAATCCCCCAAGCTCATGCACGGGACCAAGGTCATTGGCTCACTGTTCTGCGTTTGCAATTTGACAGAAATGTCCGACTTTTGGATAAACAACCTTGTTTATTGAGGGCCGGAATAGCCAAGATGTGATGCGGGCCGATGCGAGAAGAGCGTTATCGTGGCGGCCCTGTCTGTGTWGAGCATGCTCTGGAGGTCACGGGTAGGAGGAGACGCACGTCAATGGCGATGACTATTGAAATGTGTCGGGCATTAATCAACTTGTGCATGGCGCACTGGGTGAGGTGCAAACGTTGAAGTTTTTACTATGCTCCTCTGAGGTTGTTCCAACCAACATGAAGCCTCAGCAGCCGCAGACCTGTGACCGCTTGCACAGGTCTGCAAGGCGAAAGGAGATTCGTGGTTACAGGATCCATCGCCATACTAAGTTTCGACAGCCGGGACAATTACTGAACATTGTCGCTTTCTGGGCTGGAACAAGAAGCACGTCATATAAATTGCCGCTCTGTCGTGTCACCCAGTGTCACCCAGTGTCAACATGGCCTTGGCCTTGGTCGCACAAGACTCTTAGACAGCTGCAAGAGCTGCATTACAAACATCAGACATCACATCTGAAGAGACTCTCATGATCAATAAACAGACATTATTCGCATTTACCCCTAGCCGGCCAATATTGCATGTGCGGAGGATCCAGTCCAAGCGCGTAAATCCAAGTCAAACATTCTACGTAAAGAAAAAAACGCCATTGCCAGACGTGGCGACTGCTCCCTGAGCGATCTAAGATCCCTTACACATGCCCTGAATTATTATATATATAAAAACCGGCAGATTTGCACACGCTGGCTATGCCTGGATGCTTCTTCGCCTCCTCGTCGCAGATCTCATCATCGTCGTCGACGGCGTCGGCGCGGGCCTCGTTGGCGTCCTCGGCGACACGCTTGCCCTGGATCTTGCCCAGGAGGTCGAGGGGCGCGTTGACGATGTCGCCGGCGACGCTGCCAGCGACATCCACGGCACCCCGGGCGAGGTCGGCGGCGGTGTTGCCGATGCCGCCGAGGGGACCGGCGCTGTTGCTGTTGCTGAGGACGCCGTCGATGCCCTTGGGCGTGTCACCAGCCGTAACGGTGCGTTAGTAAACGACTGCTTCGTTCCAACTAAAGGGCTGCGGGCGGAAACGCATACCACGAGCCTCCAGGGGGGAGGCGGAAACAAGGGACGCGTCGGCGGCGGAGAGGAGAGCAAGAGTTCCGGTGGTCTTCATGTCGACTGGCTGGGTGTGTGTTAATCCAAAGATGGAGCAGGAATAACAGACAAAAGAGTCGGAGAAGTGAAGAAGAGCGAGCAGTGGTCGGCCTGTTGCGAAAGAAGTGCAAGTGAAGTGACGTGTGTGATGGACCATGGAAACAGGAACGGCACGGGGGCAGAGCCAGCGAGTTATATAGAACATGTATGCCGTCAAGGATCGAGGCAAGCAAACAAAAAGTCTCGTAGAGTTGCTCTCCAGATGGGAACTGCGCGACAGCTGAGACAGGGGCCACAGTCCTCCCAACACGACCAGGCGGACCGTACTCCCGTACTCTTCACGCGACCTGATACACCGACGAGGCCCAAGAGGCGCCTGTGCGCAGCTGCGCAGGCCGTCGGCAGCCCGAGGGAGAGACCGCCGTCCGTACAGAGTCGCATGTGGTCGGCAGAGAAGCAAAGGCTGCAGATATGGGTGTTCGAATTCCCGAGGCCGGAGGGTCGGTGCGCGAATCGAGCGTTCGACGCGTGGGGCGCAAACGACAGGGCAGTGCAGCTCGGCCTCGAGGACTCGCGGCGGGTGCAGGCGGAGGGTGGCTGGGAGCCGGTGAGGCCATCGCGGAGGGGGTTCAAGGCGCAGGACGGCGCCATGGACGGACGCTCGCCGGTCACCGCGGCCAGATCGGGCACGCAGCATCCTCTCCTCCGTCTCCTCTGCACCGCACAAGGCGTCGCATTTCGCGAGGCCAGGCCCCCTCTGCCCATCCCGTTGTTGGTTAGACGCGTGCGTCGTGATTGCGCCGCATCGAGGCGCCTCCGTCACGCCTCAGCCTGTGTGACTCAACCCCACCGTGGCAAGACGCCTCGCCTCGCCTCGCCTCCGCCGGCCACCAGCACCCGCGGGATGGTGAGCAGCTCGCCCGTGACTCCAACGAACGCCCTTCGCTCCTCGGCTGTCCGCCATAAAAGGCGCGGGACGACCGCCTGGCCTCCTTGTCCCTCTCCCATCGCCACCAGCCTGCACTTGCACGCACCTCGACCTCAGGCGCCCAGCGCTCCCCTCACCAGCTGCATCGCCTCGCAGGCGCAGGCGCCACACGACATGGCCCAGGCCATCCGCGAGGACCAGGCCCCCGTCGCCGACGACCAGCCCCCCCAGCGCCGCTACCTCGCCGGCCGCGGCTCCCACGCCTCGGCCTTCAAGTCCAAGGCCTTCTCCTGGTCGCCCGCCAAGATGTCCAAGCTGGCCTACCTCACCTGCCCGGAGCTCTTCCCGCAGGCGAGCGCCCGCCTCCGCCCGCACCAGGTGCGCTACCTCGCGCAGAAGCTCGCAAAGTGCCAGTACGGCGCGGCCCGGGGCGACTCGCGCCCGCCCTACCGCGGCCTGGCTGCCGGCGGGCTCGAGCTCGAGGAGCGCGAGGCTGCGCGGCAGGTCCTGCTGGAGCGGCAGCTGGGCGAGGGTGCGCACGACTGCGCCGGCGACGAGGACACGGCGCGGCTGTGCCGCCTGGGCCTGCTGTACGACGACGAGCACGAGCGCGGGTCGGGCTTCTCCCTCGACGCCATCACGCACGACGACGCGCCGCCGTACACCCTGACCATCCGGGAGGCCAGGCGCGGGAGCAAGCGCAGGCGCCCTGCGTCCCCTGCCTTCTCTTACGCCGATGTGGCCAGCGACGAGGCCCTGGCCGTCTTCCTCGCCGAAGCAGACTATGTCGACGTCCACGCCGACTTCGACACGCCGCCCGCCGACGCGATTCGGCTCCAGCGCCGGCTGTGGGCTGCCTGCTCCGGAGGGCACGGCTCTGATGTCGACGAGGGAGAGTGGGAGGTGGTGTGACATGGTCAAGACGGCACTGTAACTAATAGTCAGCCTTGTTTGTCCTTGGCGTTTTGGCACGAACAAGAATCACGAGTAATGGAACCCCCAAGGCATCCGCTACATGGGCAGCGTATGCGCATCATGAGCCGAAAACGCACATGTATCTTGTAAATTCAGAACCCTTTGGCTGGGGCTCCGTCAACCTTCACAGCCCACGCCCAACGCCGTCCGCGAGCCCTCTCGTCCATCCATCCAGGCAAGTCACGCGTGACAAACGCCATAGTGTACATTCAGGTCCCCTCTGCCCATGTGCTGTGCTTGCATTATCCGCCTTCAGTTCATGCTATACGGCACAATCGCCTTGTCGATGACAGGGTCGCGCCGCGACGTCTTCTCGCTCTCGGCCGCCCAGCGTGACTTCCACTCCCCGTCTTGCAGCGCTGCCTTTTCAAACGCTTTCCGGCACTCTGGTGGCAGGAGGTCCTTGATGTCGTCCGACACCGCCTTCAGCCCGTTAAACGACGCGAGGAAGTCTGCCGAATCGGCCTTGTCCGAGGCGGCTGGCGCGGCGCCCGCAGGTGCGCTCTCGTAGTAGGTATCCGTAACGAAAAAGTTTCGCGCCAGCTTTGACGAAACAGGAGGAAACCTCTCGCTGCCTTTAGCCTCGACTTCATCCTCGGGCGCTACTAGTTCGATCCGTGCGAGCGTGGGCTGCATGATAGCCGGGTACTGGATGACATTGGTGTGGATGTCGTAGACGCCCCCATTGTTCAGCTTCCGAATGGCGTTGATGCTCGCGTTGAAGATGCTGCAGTTCAGCATGGTCAGTATACCTCTCCAGCATTATTCATAGGCCGCCAGCTTACCTTGCCTCACGGGCGTGCTCCAGCATCCAGTTCTGGTCGTTGACATTGACCTTGCGCTTCTTGTACTCGGGCTTGCCGCTGGGCACGGGAACCGTCGGCACGTTCGTGTGATAGACGGCACTGGCGCCGTGCCAGGCCACATATTGGTTCTTATTGTACGGCTCTCCGGGGATGAAGTGGTCGTCGGGGTCGGCCAGCTGGCCCTCGACGACGCCGTCTGCCCTAGCCTGGGCGACGCCGTAGTCGTCAACGATGCGCTTGCCGCCGACGACGATCCTGGCGCCAAACTCCCGGAAGACAGACCGCGCCGTGACAACTCCTATTGAACGGCCCTTGTACGAGTGCGGGATGATCTCGCGCTCAATCATATCTCTCTTCTCGTCGTCGTCGACAATGATCTTGTAGAGCTTCCGGTGCTTGGTGAAGAACAGGTAGCTGTCCCTGAAGCCCACGCACCGTGCGGGCTCCGTCGACAGCATGTAGAGCCGGTTTCCGCGCCCCAGGACCGTAAACGTGCGGCAGCGGTACTCTCGCCCGCCGTCGAGGTTGCCCTGCTTGTCAACCTTGGTCTCGCCCTCTAGGTCCTCGGGCAGGACACACTCGTCGTTGACAATCTCGGCGACGGTGCCCTCGGCATCAATCACCTGCTCCGCCTTGGGGGCCGCGGGACCTCCCTTGCGGCCGCCTCGACCCCTCCATCCGCCGCGGCCCCTGCGACGAGGGGTGTCCTCGGTCACCGTCACCATGGGGTCCCAGTCCGGCGGCTTGTTCTTGGGCGGCCGGCCCAGGCGCTTCCTCCGGATCACGGGTTGCGGTGGTGGTGTGGGCTCCTTGGCCGACTCCTCATCCTTGGCATCGTCGTCGCCCGACTCGTCGCCCTTGGGTTCCTGGTGCTCGCCGTCGTCGTCGTCGTCGTCGTCGTGGGCCGGTGGCTCCTCATGCTCCGACGCATTATCCTCTGCGGCGTCGGCATCGGGCATGGGCTCGTCCTCGACGTCGGCAAAGCCCTTGGGGGTGCTCTCTGCGGCGTTGGGAGCACGCGTTAGTCTCAGCCGGATGCGAGTTCTTGTGGTCATTGCGAGGCGCGAATTCAGACGCGCAGGGGGGGGCAGAGGACGAGAGACAGTAAAGGCGGATAAGAGGAGAGACGGGGATGTTGGGATGATCCTCCAGTGGGCGGCGGCGCAGGGGAGTGCTCAAGGTGCGGTGCGGGTGCGGGTGCGGGTGCGGGTGCGGGTGCGGGTGTTGATGCGAAGGCCAAAAGAGCAGACAAAGGGAAGTGAAGAGGCGTGCGTACCCAGCGCGGCCGCTGCCTTTTTGGCGGCAGCGCGACCAGATCGTCTGCTAGGCATGTCGGCCGTCTGCCCTCTGCCGTCGGCCGTCTGTCGTCTGTCGGTTCACCGCCGCGGCTCCTCGAGCCGGGTCGCGTGCGCGCTGAAGTCGCAAAATGCACCGAGAGGAGATGACAGCAACGCTGTCCTTGAAGCTTCGCGGTGCTTGGGCCTGTCCAAATCCTGCTGTCGCAGGGACGCACGTTTTGGACGCGCCTTGGTTGCCTGGCTGCCTGTGATTGGCCTCGGCCTCTCAGCCTCATCTATGTGCCGGTGGCCTCTGCGCACTGTGTGTCTGCACGGTCCGCCGTCCATCGCCAGCGCCATCGCCATCCACTCAAGCCACCCCATCTCCAAGCTGCATGTACGCATTCATACTTCGTAGCCTTGTGGACTTGTGGACTTGTAATAAACGCGCACTTTTATTCATTCTGATCAACTCCGTTCGTGGCAAGTACTCCTACACGCCTTCCTACCTACCTACCCATGTACCTTGTCCTTGTGCATCCCCAGGTACCATGGCCTTGTCTAGCCTTGATGCATTCATGTCTTGTCCCCTGCTCCCTCGGACCTCGATTATTCTATTCAGGTATCCACGACAACGCGGCAGGAGCTCCAGAACCAAATGCAGACATCCCTACATCCCTACAATGCTCCATCACCTCCAAACCTAGGGCTAGGGCCATATCTATACGTGCCACCCCCCCACCCCCCGGATCACAACGTATCCCATCCGCCATTGTTAACCTCCGCCTCCAGTTTGCGGCTGATCAGGCTCGGCACCCCATGATTCAGCACCGTGTTTCGTATCATGGAATCATATCTCTTCTGGTTCAAGAACAGCTGCCGGCCATGGCGCAGCTGAGGGTCCGTCTCGCCATATTTGTCAATGTACGGTGCAGTGGCAAACGACCCAGACTGGCGGAAGAGATAGACTGTGGAGCATTTCCGAACGTTGAGGAAGACGCCGATATTGCGCTGGCATCTGCGTAGCACTCCATTAGCATTCTATTCATCTCCCCTCGACATGTGGCCGGACAGCCCTAGTCGCGAGATCGTGTCCGACTTACTTGCGCATGTGCTGTTGCGCTCCGCCGATCCTCGTGGCCTCGCCACCACCATGATCTGGTCTCTGGCAACAAGTGCTTTGGCTGCAGAGTAGCTCGCCGCAGAACAGGCAAATCACAGGGTCTGTCAGATCGTTCCCCGTCGTGGGACATCTCCTCCGCGTAGCTTCCTCTATCAGGGTGTCGTACGTCTTAGGCAATCCAACGAGCTCGAAGATGCCCGGATGGCTGACCAGGGCTGATTTGCACATGTCGACATCAGGCCCTCGTGGCCACAGCACTTGGTGCTTAACCCAGCCTGACACGAGATCCCGTGTCGTGTCCGGCCAGCCGCAGGCAGACGATTCCTTTGTCAGGGACGCACACATCTCGTCAAAAGTCGGCATGCGAAGGGTTTCTGTGAGGCGGTCCAGCTCGTCTACGTCCGGGTTGGGCGAAGCGCGGCTGTTAAAGTCCACCCCGTACTTGACGTACAAGAAGACAAGGCTCTTTCGCAGAAAAGTCAAGGCATACTTCCGCACAAATGTGTACCATCCCTCCAGGGTGTCCACTCCCGGCTGCTGGAAGCCTTGGTTCTCGCAATCGTCCATGTCGTCAGTAAGCTTGGCGACGTGAAAGGTCAGGCCCTGGTTAGTGACGGCGAGGGCAAAGTCGGCAAAGTTGTTCATGGCCGCATCCTGCGTCTGTCGATGTTTCAGCCCCCCCAACCACATTGCGACTGGCATGTTCTGGCCCATGTGGTAGATGACCTTGACAAGCTCCGCCAAGTAGCAGAGTCTGACCAAGTGCGAGATGTCTGCCTTTTGAGCGGGGACGAGGCCGTAAGCGCATTCCACGAGGAAGATGAAGGGATCCATGCTCAGCAAGGGAGGGTAGACGTCGATTGGGCGCGACGATTCCGGCGTCCCCGTTCCAAAGTACCGTGACATGAAGAGCTGGCAGTGCTGCCGCTCGCAGTCCTTGCGGAACTCGGTTTCGATGAACTTTTCGGACACGGAGTGACGAGCCCCGACCGACATGAACGATGACACAGTCTCGGAGAGGACCCTCAAATGAATGAGCACTTGCTCGGGAACCTTTTCCAACAGAGTCATGCCCAGCTGCGCCTCTACTCCTCGTTGTTGGAGCTCCACAGAGGATATCGTGAAGCCCACCGCCTGCACTAGCGTGTCGCTCGCGTACAGCTCGTCGCCATAGTCGACCTTGGCACCTATGGCGTGTCTGGTGTGCAAGCCGTTGACCCGGAGAGTGTCTCTGAGGCGGCAGTACGCAGCCACGAGATCTGAGAGTATATCTCTGTTGGCTGGGCTGGCAGTTTGGGGATGACCACTCCCTGGAGTACCACCAGCGGAGAAGGACGAGCTAGCCGGCGTCCCCAGTACTGATGAGAGCGAGTCTGGGTTATGTCTTCCCCAAATTGTCTCGTCAGAGGCGCGCGGGGCGTTCAAGCTTTCGACAAGGCTACCAGGCATGCTCGGCGTGTACATCTCCGGCAAGCCAGGTTCAACCTCCCGAGCCTTGCTTCCTCCAAGCCAGTAGGCAGAACCCATTTGCTTCTCAAAGAATTCGGCAAAGGGGCTCTGCGGTTGGAGGTAACCAGGGTACGATTCCTCCAAGCCCCTCCAAATGACAGGTAGGAATACATTCCCCAATGCCTTGCAAAGCGGGCAGACGAATTCGTTTCGCTTCGTGTCCTCTGGGTGATGCCGGGCTATTTGATGAGTGTGTCGTCGGTTGGTAGCCTCATAGTACACCTCGAAGCAGCGGTAGTGCATCATGTGTCCGCATCCGCTGGCCACTGGGCCACATCTCGAAAGATTCCCCTTGTATCCCTTTCCGATTGTCTGTCGCTCAGCCAGGAACACTTCTCCTTGTGGGTTCAGCTTCTCCACCATTTTCCGGTTTTCCCGAGCGATGCCAAACGGTCGAATGTCATCTGCCGATCGGTCGAGACTGCACGGCGTTTGAGATGCTTCTCGCACGAGGTCAGGGTCCTGCAGGTTAGTTTGCCGCAGTATGCGGCTTTCGTTTACGAGGGCAAAGGTGCCATAGAGACGTCGGTCGTCGGCTTCCTCTTGGCACATTATGCATGTCCCCGTCGGGTATTTCCAGTTGTGCTTGCGATCCTCTGCCTGCTTCGTGTCATCCTCGTCTTCGAGATCCGAACCCCAGTCAATGGCGCCCTGGTTTTCCAGAAAACTCTTCTGCTGTTGCTGGAACTGTGCCATGACCCTGGCTTGGCGGCTCAGCGCGGCCTTCTTCCTCCGCTCTCGCTCCTCTTCCGCAGAGGTATCAGCGGGCGAAGCCGTGTTGATGCGATCCACTGCAATTCCCAAATGCACAAACGCTGCCTCGAATGCTTGTGGCCGTTTCTGCTTCAGCCGCTTAAGCACGAGGGTAATCTTTGGGTGGACAGACTTGAACTCTTCCTTTGTAGACATTATGTTCAGGAGCGATACGATTGTTCTCGCGTTATTTGCCTCTGGCATGAAGTTGCTGCGGGCGAGTCTTGTGAGTGCAATGTGGACAAACGAGTTCGGAGAGTCGCCGGTCGCCGATCCTGCCTCGCCCGTCTTGTCCTCAAGGATTGCCATCAGAGTGAGGTGCAGAACGACTTGGAGGAAGGTTTCTAGCCTGGTGAAGGGCACCGATGGGGTAAACTTTTGAGCGACAAGCGGGTACAGGAGTGAGTAGTAGATGACCTGAGCAAAGATGCCGGTGCCGGTAAAGGATCCGAGGCTCTCAAAGAGGCCTGACGGGATAGGTCGCTGCCGGGGCTCACACACAATCTCTTCCACTGCCTTTCCAGTCTTCTTGGCCATCTTCTTTCGATATGCCATCTCGGATTCTTCCCGCTGGTTCTTGTTGTAATGGGCAATGTATGGATCAATCTCCTCGATGAACTCATGACGCAGCTCAAATGTGCCAACATCGGAAACACCCTCGGGCGGTTTGAACGTGGCCATCTCATCCAGAACGCGAGGGAAATCCTCCTGTTCCTGGTATTTCTCAGGCAGCTTATTGCAAATATCGTTGAATGACAGTGGCTTGAAGCACAAAACGTGGATAATGTCCCGGCGCATGGCAAGCAACCGCGAGTTGGGTTCGTCTTCAGAAGCGATCAATGAGGTACGGTCACTCAGAAGGACGATAAGCAGGTGGATCATGTCTTCCACGATGTCAAGGTGCTGAGCATCATCCTGAGCCTCCGACTTGAGCTCAAAGAGCCCTTTGACCCACCCATCCATGCCAAAGCGATCAATTATTGACGCCAACACCCGGCTTGGATTGCATACTACCATTGCAGTCTGCAGGAGGAATATGTCTCGATGGTGGGAGACGTCTCTCTGCCCAACGCCTCGGTAGGTGCTGGCTTGGTGTCGGAGGCTTATTCCGTTGCGAACCCACATGTTCGCCTTGATCTGAGCCAGCCACGCGCAGACTCGAAGTGGGAAGTCGAACGCTGCTATGAGATAGTCTTCCGCGACGTAATCCTTTCTAGGGATCTGGGGGCGACCCATCAGCTTGGGTTTTGATCTGAGCTCCTGGGGGGTAAAGCTCATCAGGGTCTGCAAGTTTGACGCAGGGAGCGATCGTCCGCACTCGATGAGCCACGAAAGGGTGTAATGTAGCGCGTGGTGGAAGCTGATTGAGTCCTTCTCGACAACGAACTTGACAACATCGTACGAGGCTGCCTCGGAGTCGAACTCGAAGTCGCTCAAGGTTTTGAACTTGACCTCGTCCTTGATCTCGGCTTGTTTGAATCTGTGGCGTTCTGCTCCGATTGAACTCAGTATTACAGTCTTCGCCGTGAATCGGATAGCCCGCTGGAGGTAATGGACCTCGTCAGGCGGGCAGTCTCGGAATGCCTCTGCAAGATTCCGGGCTTGTAGGTTGATTTGACGCGTCACCAGCGACGCCGTGATCCAGGAGTCGGCTTCGTACTCCACGTGCTCGACTACAGCCCGGACATTGGGGCCTATGCACTGATGAAGCTTCACCAGGTCCAGGAATTGCATGAGGTATCGGGGCTCGGACCTGACTCGTTCTTGAACATGCGGCGCACCAAACAGATATTTCAAGTCCTGATAAAAATGGTACATTCGTCGATTCGTAACTGACCCGCTCTCGAAAGCCAGAACGGCGTCAGGCGAGACATCCCAAGGGTGGCCGACTTGTCGCGTCGTCAAGAATGTGTACAGAATGGCTAGCAAGCTGCTCATGAAATTCCCTCGTTCGACAACCTCGGCCGTGATTGATGGAGTCGTTAGCATCTGGAGAGAGAGGTTGATGATGGAATGATCCGGCTCTCTATCGCCCACAAGGTACAGCTGGGCCAAGATGGTGTACAAGCTTGCGAATCGGAGCGCCAGAACCCGCTTGAATTCGGGTATCTGCACTACCGTAGAAATGTACAGAGAACGGAGGTCGTTTCTGACCTTCTTCCACATTCTCAGGTCGAAAAGGAGCAGCCAGTCCAAACGGACGCGTTGGAAAACGTCCTCGGCCGGGGGCACATTCTCGCGTTGAGTATAGATTGGTGGGGTCTCAATCCAGTATCTGCCAGGCCTGGGTGTAACCTTTTCCGTCTTACCAGGCGTCTTGGGGATATCTGCGTTCGCCTTTGCGTCGACAGTGGTGGCGATAAGCGGCTCCGCCGTATCCGAATCCGAGGGCGTACCGTCTCGATCTCGGGTTACTGCTCGAGCCTGTGCTGGAGGAGGCGGGGGAGGCGGAGGATATCCTGCCATTGTTGCTTCGTCCTCCTCCAAGGCTTGGTCGGGTTGGTTCCAATTCATACCCAGGTCGGTCACGTCCCCTCCTCTAGCATCAACCATCATGACGTCTTCGTCTTCGTCTTCATCGCCGCCTGCAACGGAGCTCGAGGCTGAATGGTGCTCGTCATCGCCCTCATCCATGTCGGCATCGTCGTCGTCGTCGTCGTCGTCGTCGTCGTCATCGTCGTTGTCATCGTCCTCATCGTCGTCGTTATTGTCAATGGCTCCTCCTCCGAGGACAATTTCCAAGCCAGCTCTGTTGCCGGCAGCCGCCTGCATTGCCAGGATGAAGCCCGCATTAACGCCATGCAATCCGATGGCCGAGCCCATGTCTTGATCGTCCTCGTCTTCGTCGTCGATTAGCCCTAGCGTATGGGTTGCGAGGCTCCCTTGTCGCCATGGGCGCATTAATTCTTCGCACACGGTCCGCCTTAGGATGTGATTATCATGCCCGACTATGCAGCCGGAAATGTCGCTCAGCCATTCCACGAGCGTGCCGCACATCTGCTCACGAAAGGTGTCCCTTGCTGATCGAATGGTGACGGTAACTCGTATTGCCTCCATGATCTTGGCCATGTGGAGAAGTTTGTCAATGTCTGACAAGTAGGTCAGGATGCTCCGCCCGACGGAATCCGTCTCCCAGGCATCGCGAGCAGCTTGGCGAAGCGATTTTCGACAGGCTCGCGCAACTTGATCCTGGACCTCCTTGACTGTATGCTTCTCATCGTTCCACAGAATCAGGGCAAAGTCACTGCACGGTTCGGCTTCCGCCCCATAGTACTTTGACGACAGGCGGGAAGCCTCTTCATCTTTCAGAATCGAGTCCTTCGTCTTTGCCTGTCGTAGCTGTTCTGGCGAACATGAGATAACATCGCAAATGTAGTCGAAAACGCGTCCGATGGTCATTTGAAGATTTGCCACAAGGTCCTCGGGCAGGCCAGCTGCTTCTTTCCCCTTGCCCTTTGCGGGACCGCTGTGCAAGTCGGAATGTATCGTGCAAAACAAGGGCGTCTTCCAAGCTTCGTCATCTCCACAGTCGCAGCAACCGCTATTGCCCACCGAAATGTGAATCCGAACCATGTGGCCCGTGTGGTCGGTCGAGTCGAAGCATCTGCTGCACAGGCAGCAAGTCTCGTCGGTGCCGCAGGTCCTGCACATGTACGAAGCCTCGCCAGGCTTGAAGATGTGGCCGCATCGCTTGCCACGAGCTGCCTCTGTATACTCGGAGCCTTCGACAGCTCCCTGTGCATCGCCGAGCTTTAGATCGTCTGATAGCTTCCCACCGGGGAAGAGGAGTCGCATGTAGTCATCCTTGCCACCAGCCAGGGACCAGAACAAGCTTCTCAGGAGTTCTCTCGACGCTTCCTCCGTGTACCGGTAGGAGAATCTGGCAGGCAGGTCTGCTAGTAGTTGGCAGAGCTGCTGCTCTTGGGTAGATACTGAGTTCTCCATTCTCATATTCTCATGATGGCGTCGGCGAACATCGGGAGGGAGCTTGATGGTCGATAGCTGGGAGAAGGTGTGCGGCTCGCAAGACGGAGATGGCAAGCTTCAAATAATCGCCAGCGAGGGACAATAGCTGAAGACAAGTGTACGTTGCGTGCGGTGCGTGCAGCAGTGGCAAAATGGGTCAAACGAGGACAAAACTCGGTCGGGTCTCGGTCGCGGTAGTTGTTGTTCAGGCATTCATTGTGTTCAGGCTGGCGGTTGTGGTTTGCAGAGGTAAGGTAGCCTGGAGGGAGGCGGAGGTTCAGGCGCCTGTTTCGGTGGAGGCTTTGCCCCTCGGTCCGACGTCAGCTTCTCCAAGCTTCATGGCAAACACATCCCGCATACCCGTGCCCTTGTTGGAGCCGCGCACTGCACCAGCAGCCCATTCCGACGAGCCTAAAGAGATGCTAGAGCAGTAGCTGTTACCATCGGCGCCCAAGGACTAGGAATTGCTGTTGAACTGGGCATGTCACTACATGGGCGCATCGCCTCTCGTGGCACCGGGCTTGCGTGATGGTGCAACTGGACACGTAAAACGTCCAAGACGCCAGCCTCTATTCCCCTACGATTTATACACGTTTACAGACATAGTGGATCGTTTTCTCTGCGACCAGCCTGCAGCAACAACCTCGTCGGCCCCTTTACTCGTCATCCTCCTCGACCTCGGCGGCGTACTTGCTTCGGATGTCCTTCCATTGACGCTGGTTTACAAGTTAGCACTTGCGCGGCTTGCGTCATGGCGCTCCATTACGTACGCCTCGGTTGTAGTTGTCCCAGATCTTGTTCATGCCGGAGTTGAAGCCCCTGCGACGACGTTAGCCTTCTTCCCGTCCACCGGGTCGCGGGAGCAAGCGTACATCTCGAAGGCGAAACCGGCACCGAAGACTGCCGCCAGCATGGCGTAGTTCTTCCTGAATATGGTGCTACAGAGCTGGGAATTAGCATTCGGCTCGTGGTCGGGTCGGGTCGTCGACTGCGGCCGGGACTTGCTTGTAGAGTTGGCTACCGATGGACTGGGAGTTGCGGGATTAGCATTGGCCGGGGGCAGCGGTGGACTCGGGTGACGCGGGAGCTTACCATGATGGCGGCTATTTGCGATTGAGCACTTCCGAGGCGGTCTCAGGGTGGTTCAGGCCGCAGCGCTGGCTAGTTGAGGGTGTCGTTCGAGGTTTGGAGAGGCTCGAAAAGGTGCAGCCGGGGGAAATTCGCGAATGACTGGAAGGCTTTCGGGTATCTCTGATTGGCTGATTTGCGTTCTCGGCTGTGGCCCCACCAGCGAAGCCAGCATCACCCAATTCATAACGTTGGATGAAGCGAACATCTGCATGGCTCCGCGGATAAAGCGCTATTGGCATTGTATTTCGACATGAATATCGTGTATAATTTGCTCAACTGTGGCCCGTCGGCATCGAGCTTCCCCACACGAGTCTGCAGCAAACGCCCCAGCTTCATCAGACCATGCATGTACTTCTAGAAGCTTGGCCTGGTCCCCGTCGCTTTCAAGATGTTGCCAAAATCTCCTGTGCCCGATACTTCCCCAACGACACTCTGACTCTAGCAGTTTCCTGCTGTTGGGACTGCGCAATGTGATAGCGTCTCATGCAGTCGGTCGTCAAACGCAAGAGAGAGTAACATTTCGCATCTAACAATGGATGGGAATGTCCTTTACGTGCTCGAGCCGTCAAGATAGTATAGGTACGGAGTACTCCGTACGATACAACCCGAAGGTAGGCCACCTAGGCGCCTCAGTCTACCGCCTTGATTGTAACAGCGATTGCATGTCTCTCATGAGCATCAGTTCAGGGCACAAGGTACCTTATCGACGAAGGAGGTGCCTACCACTGCGCTAGTTCCAGCGAGGCAACCCAGCCCGTCTACCTAGAAGCTGCATGGAAGCCAGGGTGGGGTCACCTTCTCCGAACATTCACCAACCCTACAAGTACAACTTCTCCTGCCCCTCGTCAGTTGCAACCCAACTTTCTCGAAGTCTATCAATCGCGACGCAGCGGCCCCAACACGTTCTCTCGGCGCAACGACAACAGGACAACTGTGAGCCCGTGTGGCGCCTGCGTTATCCGTTGGCATTACGCCTCCTTGGGCAACCGGCGTCGCTCTCTTGACCGCGCTTCTGGTCCTTGTCACCTCATTTGCATCTCTACCTCCAAGATGCCCTCCCAGCCCTCCCAACCCTCCACCAATGCTGGCATCGTCACGGACGAGAACAGCGGGGAGCGCCACATCCCCGAATCCGTTCGATCCGACGGCAGCACCCGCAAAGCAATCAAGATCCGCCCCGGCTACCGTCCGCCAGAGGATGTCGAGGTCTACAAAAACCGCACTGCTGAAGCTTTCCGCGAGCGTGGCAAGAGGATAGGTATTCCCGGCGCAGCTGGCGTCAAGGGCGAAGAGCCGGAGCAGATTTCATCGGCAGCCAACAAGAACGCAAAGAGAAGAGAGGCTCGAAAGAAGGCCAAGGCTGCCGTCGATGGCGATGGCGAGGGCGATAGCGCCGAGCAGGGCATGCAGGAAGCCCAGCCGCTCGAGGCAGAGGAGGTAGATCCCGAGGTAGAGCGAGAGAAGAAGGCCCGAAATCTTAAGAAAAAACTGAAGCAAGCCAAGGAGCTCCAGAGCAAGAAGGACGGCGGGGAGACTCTCCTACCCGAGCAGATTGCCAAAGTCATCAAGATCAACGAACTCGTTCGCGAGCTGGCCGGCCTGGGTTTCGACGCCGAGGGAGAACCAAAGGCCAAGACGGATGGACCTTCGGCCAAAGGTGCCAACGACAGCAAGGACTGAGCGCGTACTCGATGCGAACTCGCCGAGATGACCGGCGAGGAGACGGTACCAGATCGGACCTGATCACAAAAACCATTGGTACGGACGGTGCAACCACCACTTGACCAACGGGGGGGGATTTACGAGGTGCATTATTTGGACACGACAATCGACTGCACTCATGCGTCCGATTGCATCAGGCATTTGGAAGACACTCTGCTCGCATCATAGCCTGATGAACAAGTCAACGTGCGACTAGATGCACTAGGGAGTTGGGGCATATGGCGAGGAAATGTCTACCTAGAGTTGAGACTCGGTAGAAGGGTTAGAAATGTTTAATGATGTGATGTTGTACAAAACTTTAGCCTGCCAACTAGCATTAGCAACACACATTGCGCCATCGCACGGCACCATGTGTATCAAGCACAAGATATCAAGAATTGCGAGCCTTCAAGACTCGCCTTGTGCAGTAGTCTCTAAACAGGCAGGTCGTAAAATCAAGTTGATTAATGGCCAACAATCAAACTACCAGGCAGGCAAGGGAGTCGAATTTTGACGAACTCTTGGCTGTAGGGTAGGTGGTGGCTGAGGTTCACGCTTCTCCGACCTTCTACCGGCGGTCGTGGCGCTGAATGCGCAGCACAGCCAGTAGGCTCCAATGCGTGAGGTAAGCTCTCCATCCACCACAGAACCGCACCTCACCGTCCTCCGTAGACCAGCCTTGTTTCCAAACAACCCGCGGCGCGTGGCACCCTGAACCACTGTCTCTTACCGACTATCTCCACCGCCGAGCTCCTCGCAGACCAAACACCTCGACCATGACTTCCGAAGAAGAGCGCCAGGCCGCCCTTGATTCCTACCGAGCAAAGCTGATCGAGTCCCGCGAGTGGGAAGCAAAGCTCAAGAACCTGCGGCTAGAGATCAAGGACCTGCAGAAGGAGTTTGATCGGACCGAGGACAACATTAAGGCGCTGCAAAGCGTCGGCCAGATCATCGGCGAAGTCCTGAAGCAGCTGGATGATGAGAGATGTAGGATTCCCAAGCTTCTGCTCCAGCGCTGTCCCCCGGTGCATACTGACGCTGCGTCACAGTTATTGTCAAGGCGTCCTCTGGACCCCGATATGTCGTCGGCTGCAGATCCAAGGTGGATAAAGCGAAGATGAAGCAAGGCACCCGCGTGGCGCTGGACATGACCACGCTCACGATCATGCGCATGCTGCCGCGCGAGGTTGATCCGCTGGTGTACAACATGTCGCTGGAGGACCCGGGCCAGGTCAGCTTTGCCGGTATCGGTGGTCTGAACGACCAGATTCGCGAGCTGAGAGAAGTCATCGAGCTTCCTCTGAAGAACCCCGAGCTCTTCCTGCGAGTAGGCATCAAGCCGCCCAAGGGTGTCTTGCTATATGGGCCTCCCGGAACTGGCAAGACGCTTCTGGCGAGAGCGGTGGCGAGCAGTCTGGAGACAAATTTCCTGAAAGGTGGGCTAGACCCTGAATTTGGTTGTTTGGAAATCTCCTAGCTAACAGCAGCGCAGTCGTGTCTTCGGCTATTGTAGACAAGTACATCGGCGAGTCGGCACGACTCATTCGCGAAATGTTTGGATACGCCAAAGAGCACGAGCCTTGCATCATCTTCATGGACGAGATCGACGCCATCGGTGGACGAAGATTCTCGGAGGGTACCAGTGCGGATCGAGAAATCCAGCGCACGCTGATGGAGCTGCTCAACCAGCTGGACGGCTTCGACTACCTGGGCAAGACGAAGATCATCATGGCTACAAACAGACCAGACACGCTGGACCCCGCTTTGCTACGTGCTGGTCGTTTGGACCGCAAGCTTGAGATTCCGCTGCCCAATGAGGTCGGACGGCTGGAGATTCTCAAGATTCACGCCTCTGGCGTCGTTCTCGACGGAGAGCTGGACTTTGAGAGCGTGGTGAAGATGAGCGACGGGCTGAACGGAGCCGATTTGAGAAACGTGGTCACCGAAGCGTAAGTGCAGACGTATTTCCTTAGTAATTCTCGAGGTGGAGCATAGACTAACATGTTGTCGCACAGAGGGCTGTTTGCCATCAAGGACTACCGCGACTCGATCAACCAAGACGACTTCAACAAGGCGGTGCGCAAGGTGGCCGAGTCGAAGAAGCTGGAGGGCACGCTGGAGTACCAGAAGCTGTAAACTCGACAGGCTGGCATGGAGGATCGAGGTCATTAGGGATGAAGCGTAGAAGAGCAACCATGTAAGACTGTATAATAGCTACGGGCCAGCCTTGGGCGATCATCGATTCGCAGTAGGAATAAGACAGCGTCTGGAAAACAGCAGCACGCCCCTTGTAGAACTGTATTGGCCGGACCGTGCTGAACGACGGGCTGAGCAATCTGGCCTTCCACCGACCAATGCCCAGGCGCTTTGTCAAGGAGAGAGGCCGGCAGGCATCATGAACAAGTTGTGCCCTGTCATGTGGCTGTGTAGTTATCCGGCGACATCTCGCGGCAAGGTCCGGACGGGATGCCTAGCAGCCGTTTGTAGGGCTGGATCTCAACTAGTAGGGGGACGGATTTAGCGTTTGGAAACTAAGCTTCTGACTTGGCGCAGCCCGACCTGACCGAGATGGAATCTGCGACGAGACTTCGTTGATGTCAGCGCCTGCGCCACCGTCTTCTTGCGACCCTGGCCAGCAAAAATGCCCGTCAGAATCAAGCGCGGTTTCTATCCCCGGAGCTATTAGCCTTGGCTTGCGGCTGATAAGGGCGCGAGTCCGTCCTCGTAGCGGAGTTGACTTGAAATGGAAACAATCACGGGCCATTCTAGCGATAGTGCCAGCCTGTTGGCCCGTGGTTGGTAACACGCATGTGCTATTCTTAGACCGTAGGGGGGCCACAATGAGGCAGTGAAGCTTCGCACAGGCTGGTGGCGCCCACCCCATTTGCGGGCCAGCGAGAAAAAGTCCAAGAGCACCATTTCCGGGACGGTTTAAAGCCAGGGGTACTGAATCAGGGGGAGGTGGTGTCTTTTTCCATGGATTGAGTGAATACGAAGAATGACGTTGGCCGTCACGGATATTGGTGAAGTCAGATGAAGCCGCCTGCCGAGTCCACCGTCAGGCATTAAGGTATGTAGGTACATGTGCGGCTTGCCCGCGTTCGTGCCCCTTTCTGTACGACTCACACAGAGTCATGGCATTTTATTGATACGTTCAGGTATGTATGGAGTACGATGTCGTGCGAGGCGTGCCAAACGGGCGCTTGCCACATCGGAAACGCAGATGCACGTCGGGACCGTTTCTTTGTGCTTGTGTAAACGGCGGGACGGACGTCTGTCTGGTTTGGGCGAGACGAGACACGGCGCATGACGGCAACAAGCTTGACAAAGACAAAGGCGCCTGTCTGCTTTTATCTGGCCGTTGCTTGTCTTGAGAAGAGCCAAGTTGCTCGCGGCCACGAGTCGGTTCGTGTTGCTGGGGAGGAGTGGCCCACGATGATGCTGCTGCTGCCGTTGCCGTGACAAGCAGGGTTGTGCCAATCCAAAAAGGGTCTGGTTGGCAATTGGTCCACGCCAGGAACCGACGTCACGGCACTGGCCCACGATGATGTAGTGTGCAGACGCCAGACTCTCACTGGTAGCTGTTGTCATTGTCTGCCGTTCATGGCCCTCAAGGCCTTGTATCTCGACAGCAGCAGCAAGGTGAGCGTGAATTGACCTCTCGCATTCACTCCAAGCAGGATCTGCAAGTGATTGGTTAGAGACGGAGCTGCAAATCATCTGCTGCCAACCGACGGACCCTTGAAAGGGCGAAACAAGCCGGGCGATGCGGCTGCTCGAGGCTGTTTGGTGCTGACGCTACGCCACACGACGGGTGTGGACGTACGAAGTACCAATACGTATTGCGCGAAAACACAACACAACAGAGCAGCTCGCCAAGTAACTCGGCACCCTCCGGGCATGCTCGTACGAGTGTACGTACGCAGACGCACGCACCTGGGCCCTTGCTCGGACCGTTTCGGTAGAGTGAATCTGCATGGCAACTCAGCAGCGACCTGTCTGGGCTTCTCGGCGGTGGGCAGCCCCTCTCAGCGTCGTCGACATGGCCCCCGTCCATCCCCACATGTGCGCTAAAGCTGAGTCCTTGGCCCCCAAGCCTCGCTCACTCCCCTGGGCTGCTGGCTGGAAACATACATCAAGCTGCACCTCCCCTCTCCCATAAAGCCAGGCCTTCCCGCTCTCCTCCCCTCCTCCCATATTCCCGCACACAACCTTTGTTTGCGTCCGTCACACGTCTCGCTTTCTCTCCCTCTCCTTGCCTTGACCTCTGTTTTAGCTTGTACGACTTTTTGATATCGTCCGAGGGCAAGATATCGTCATCATGTGGTAAGCTGACCCTCCGCTCTGGCTGTCGCCGCCTCTGCCCCGCCTCTGGTTGCTTGGGAGAGAAGAGTGTTGTTTGCTGTGCCCAGCTCGCCGCCAGGGTGGGAGGCAGAGGCAGCAATTGGCGAGAATCCGTGGCTGACAGTGGTTAATCATCACAGTGGAATCTTCGGATACATCAACTACCTGGTGGAGAAGGACCGCAAGTTTATCCTCGACACTCTCATCAGCGGTGAGCCCCCTCCACCCCCGACACGCGGCCCAGTGAAACGCAAGCGTCTGACATGAGCCCCCGCAAATAGGTCTCTCCCGCCTCGAGTACCGAGGATACGACTCTGCCGGCCTGGCCGTCGACGGTGACAAGAAGAATGAGGTCTTTGCCTTCAAGGAGGTTGGCAAGGTGGCCAAGCTGAGGAAGCTCATCGACGAGTCCAACGTCGACCTCGAGAAGGTCTTCGATTCACATGCCGGCATTGCCCATACCCGATGGGCTACCCACGGGCCCCCATCTACCACCAACTGCCACCCTCACCGGTAAATTTACCCCTCCACAGGACGTCAGCCTCTGCCTAAGATGGCGAGGCTTGTCTGCCAATGAAGAACCCCCCTGGCTGATCGTCGTGCCCAACCCCCTACAGGTCCGACCCGAACTGGGAGTTCACCGTCGTCCACAATGGCATTATCACCAACTACAAGGAGCTCAAGACCCTGCTCGGCAGCAAGGGCTTCAAGTTCGAGACGGAGACGGACACTGAGTGCATTGCCAAGTTGACCAAGTACATCCACGACCAGCACCCCCAGATTGGCTTCACCGACCTGGCCAAGGCGGTTATCCTGGAGCTCGAGGGTGCCTATGGCTTGTTGATCAAGTCGGTCCACTACCCCCACGAGGTCATTGCTGCTCGCAAGGGTTCTCCCCTCGTCATTGGTGTCAAGACTGAGCGCCGCATGAAGGTCGACTTTGTCGACGTCGAGTACGCCGATGACAACACGGCCCTCCCCGCCGAGGCCGCGTCGCAGAATGTCGCTCTTAAGAAGACCGCCACCGACTTCCTCAGCCCCAACAACAACCTCCTTGGGGCTCCCGACAAATCGCTCCTCCACCGCTCGCAGTCGCGCGCGTTCATGACCGACGATGGCATGCCCATGCCCACCGAGTTCTTCCTCTCCTCCGACCCATCTGCCATTGTCGAGCACACAAAGAAGGTCATGTACCTCGAGGACGACGACATTGCTCACATCCACGAGGGCTCCCTCAACATTCACCGTCTCAAGAAGGCCGACGGAAGCTCCAACGTCCGCACCATCCAGACCCTCGAGCTGGAGCTCCAGGAGATCATGAAGGGCAAGTTCGACCACTTCATGCAGAAGGAGATTTTCGAGCAGCCCGAGTCCGTCGTCAACACCATGCGAGGTCGTCTTGACAACCCCAACAAGACGGTTACCCTCGGTGGCCTGCGGTCGTACATTTCCACGATCCGCCGCTGCCGCCGAATCATTTTCATTGCTTGCGGCACGAGCTACCACTCCTGTATGGGGGTGCGTGGTATCTTCGAGGAGCTCGCTGAAATCCCCATCTCCGTCGAGCTGGCTTCCGACCTCCTCGACAGAGAGGCCCCGGTGTTCCGTGACGACACATGCGTGTTCGTCTCCCAGTCCGGCGAGACGGCTGACTCTCTGATGGCTCTCCGGTACTGCCTGGAGCGTGGTGCCCTGACCGTTGGTATCGTCAACGTGGTCGGTTCTTCCATCTCCCTCCTCACCCACTGCGGTGTTCACGTCAACGCCGGCCCTGAAATCGGTGTCGCCTCCACCAAGGCCTACACCTCGCAGTTCATTGCCATGGTCATGTTTGCGCTGTCGCTTAGCGAGGACCGCGCATCCAAGAAGGCCCGCCGCGAGGAGATCATGGAGGGCCTGGCCAACGTGTCTGGCCAGATTAAGCAGATCCTGATGCTGGACAAGCCCATCAAGGAACTCTGCCAGAGGGTCTTCAAGAATCAGAAGTCTCTTCTGCTCCTTGGCCGTGGCAGCCAGTTCTCGACTGCTCTGGAGGGTGCGCTCAAGATCAAGGAAATTTCGTACCTTCACTGTGAAGCTGTCATGTCTGGTGAACTGAAGCACGGTGTCCTTGCTCTGGTGGACGAGAACATGCCCATCATCATGATCCTCACCCGCGACAACATCTTCAAGAAGTCTCTGAACGCCTACCAGCAGGGTAAGTCCCAATCCAACTATCGACATTATATGTTCTGTTCCCAGACTAACATGGCCTTTAGTCATTGCCCGAGGCGGCAAGCCCATTGTTATCTGCAATCCCAAGGACGAGGAGTTCAAGTCCACTGATGCCGAGAAGATTGAGATCCCCAAGACAGTCGACTGCCTCCAGGGCCTCCTCAACGTCATCCCTCTGCAGCTGATTGCCTACTGGCTCGCTGTCCTCGAAGGCCTCAACGTGGACTTCCCCCGCAACCTGGCCAAGTCGGTTACTGTCGAGTAAGGCATGGTTTTGGACGAATAACTCTTGCGTGTCTCGCTGGCGTGTCACGATGATTCTGGCGTGTTTGTTGGGACAAATTGGCGAGGCCTTTGATTTTGTTTGTTGGCGCTTCTTGCTGCCAGAAGGATGGGATAATCAGGAGTTGGTTTTTTGAAAACTGTCGACTTCATTGCAGGGAAATCACTGGGTACACAGCAATTTAGTAATTGGAGGCTCAAGGAGGCTCTAGGAGGCGCGGTTAGAGAGCGTCTCGAGGTTCTGGTTAGATTGGTCGATCATGTACAGCCCAGAGGGCTTTCTCTTAGAGAAGACGCTTGCTTATGACTGCCCAAAGAAATGAAGTTTTTATCATACAACGCTTCTTGATCACGTCGAGTGCATGGCTGAATAAAGAACATGCGTGTGTGTATTGTTACATATTTCGATGGCTCTCTTTGTTGGAGCCTTTCTCAGTCGGGGCTTTACGGCCGATTGTCTCCCGTGAAGCTCCCATCTGCTCCGGAGATCTGTCTTGACGCCTTTCGTAAGAAACGACCCCCTCCTATCGATCTTGCATGATGGTGAGGGTCGATACCAGCCTCTGCTAACCACGTTCTCTCTCCTTTAGACCGTCTGCGTGCCGTAGCCCTTAATCCTCTCCGCAAACGCCCAGCTCTGGTTCTCGAGCTTCTCGTCCGTCTTGAGCTCGACGCCGTCCTTTGTGACGACGGCCAGGGAGTACTGGTCCAAGCTCCTGGCGTCGCGGTAGTAGAGCACCTTCATACACTCCTTGACGATGTCGACGGCCTGCTCGCGAGAGAGCTTGCGGGCGGCCTCCTCGTCGGGGACGTGGCGACGCATGATGGGCTGGGCGAGCATGGAACCGAAGCCGGTGGCGAGGCTGGGGGAAGAGTAGGTTGAGCCGAGGAGGTCGGCGGCGGCGAGGAAGGGCTCCCCGGCGTCGTCGAAGCCGGCGACGAGGAGGTGGTTCCAGAGTGGGTCGAACTTGGAGCGGCGGCGGTAGAGCAGCTTGGCGAGATAGCGGTGGAGGTTGGCGGCGGAGAGGCGCGGCTGCTCGGGGGAGTCATAGGCCTCGGAGATGGCGAGGTCGGTGAGGTGGCGGTCGAGGTACTGCATGTCGGAGACGTCGCCCGAGAAGCCGACGACGGACGAGTTGGCAAAGGGGCGGAGGCGCTTGACGTCGGTGAAGCGCGCGAGGGAGCCGTAGGATGCTGTCCACTACGTTAACTAGCTGTGCCTAGGCTTGATGCTGGGGATGATGGGGGTCGCACCCAGGTTGTCGGCGGCCATGACGACGCCATCCTTGAACTTGACGGCTATTACCGAGGTGCCGGTGACGATGGGCTGCTGGGTGTTTTGCTTGGGGCCGTTGGAGTTCATGAACGAGGCATCATAGGCGCCGTAGACGTCGTCTCTGGGCTGGTTGGGATGTCAAGGTTAGTGTGGTTCGTTGATGGGAGCGAGGCTGCGACGTACCCGGCCCCAGGCTTGCGGACGGTGATCCATGGTGTTCTGAAGAGTGTGTAGGGGTGTTGAATCGACTGCGGAGTCCTGTGCTGGATTGTTTGCTGGATGGGAGTGAGGAGGCTCGTGTCTCTTGTCGCTGGAGGTTTGTCGTCGTTGGAAGCTGGCGATGGAGCTGCGTGCCTGTGAGTGTCGCGTCCTGCGGGAGCCTGCCTGTGTCGAGGGCGGAGGGTTACATAAGCTGACATCACCGTGATGATTGGCCGAATGCTGAGCGGGAACTGCTTTGTACTTGATACCTCGCAGCACACTACAAAAGAGTTAATGAAAAAGTACTAGCGACAGTATAGCTCCCTGTAGCTCTGAAGGTGGACTACGGGAACGAGGCAGGAGAGGAGAGGGAGGGGGGGACATGGGAGCATATCCGCATGCGACCCAGCCCTCACCATTTCGTCAACACCCATCCCATCATCCAGCCAGCCCTTGTTTCTCTCCTTTACACGTTTCAATTTCCTGCAATTACACGAGCCGCAACGTGCGGTTGCAATCACGGCCTCTACTTCTACAATTCGAATTCGCAACAGTTCGCAGCCATGTTGACCTCCATCGGCAGGGCCGCCGCCCGCCGAGCGCTGGTCTCGACGCCGTCCATGCTCACCAGCACCACGACCACCACGACCAAGCTCGCGCCCCGTACCGTGGCCTTTTACGGCGCCCTGCCCGTGGGCAGCTTCTCCGTCTCGGCGTGGGCGCGCGCGACGCCGGCGTCTACAAAGAAAACCGCCGCTTCCAAGAAGAAAGCCCCGGCCAAGAAGAAGGCCAAGAAGACCGCTGCGGCGGCGCCCAAGAAGGTCAAGAAGAAGGTCCTGACGCCTGAGGAGAAGGAGAGGTCGGAGCTGCGGGAGCTGAAGAAGATGGCGCTGCTCAAGGGCCCGACGCTGCTGCCCGACAGCGCGTGGTCGGTCTATGTGTCGGAGAACTTGCCGAGCGGCCAGGGCTCGTTGATGGACAAGATCAAGGAGGTTTCCTCCAGCTTCGGCGGACTTTCCGAGTCCATGAAGGATGTACGCTACCATAACTTTTCCATGCATGCCCTCGAACCCCCAGAGCTTCCACGGTTAACACTTGCCCTCTGCAGAGCCTCCGAACAACCGCACAGGCCAACCAGGTCACCAACAAGCAGACGCGCCAGCAATGGATAGAGTCGCACCCGCCCGAGGCCATCTACATGGCCAACATCGCGCGGCGCCGCCTCGGCCGCAAGCTCAAAAAGTCGCGCGTCTACCTCATCCACGACACGCGCCTGCCCAAGCGCGCCGGCACACCCTACACGCTTTTCATCAAGGCACGCTTCCAGGGCGCCAGCGACGGCGGCGCCGCGTCAGCGCAGGACGCCTTCCGCGCCATGAGCGGCGAGTGGAAGGCCATGAGCGAGGCCGACAAGAAGCCCTTCCGCGACATGGCCGAGGCCGAAGTGCAGAAGTCGAGCGAGAGCCTCAGGGGGCTCAAGGACAAGGCCAAGGCGTACTGGAAGGAGCACAAAGGTGGGTCGTCGAGCCAGGTCCCGTCTTGAAGCAACCCTTTCTTTACTCTCTTGTTGAATCTGTAACGGCTGGGTGGTCTCCACGCTCAGTCTCCTGGTTTTCTTGTCGGCGATGCGGACTGGGAAAAGGCGGTAATTTGTGCGGAATAGCGGTTGGCTGGTTTGTATCGGCTACTCGGAAGCTATCTTCTCTCGGAATGCGCGAGAGAAGGTAGACCGTGTATCAGGTGAGGCGGGGAGTCTTCTTGTGCTAGTTGTATTATCGGTCCATAGAGGACTAGGTCTCATCTGTCTTCTTGGTTTGGCTCTATGGGGTTGTTGTCCAGTGTACTATGTACTATATCAATGCCGGTTTTAACGCAATGCAAATCTTGGTTTCAAGGAGCTTAGACGTCTTTCAAAATCCAGGTTTAGGAGATGGATGGAAGAGCTGTCGTTGATTTCGTAAGACATTACCCGGTTTGTGGACATCATCCCACAGCATGTCCAGTCCAACGCCGCCGTCATGCACCCCGATATCGTATGCACCTCCCATGATATCCATGCTTCGCCGATCCCACCATGCAGTGTAATACCCCAGGACAGAACCTCCGAAATGAACCCATCAAGCGCCGTAGCCGATACAATAGAGAATATATCACGTCCGCCTCTCCCTAGGCGGCACTTCCAAGACCACGTCCCCATCCGCGCCGAACCACCTCGCGCCCGTTGTCTTGACCTGCCGCCCGCTCGCCAGGTACAGCAGCAGGTACGTGTTCTTGGCGACGCAGCCCCAGCCGTAGAGGCGGATCGCGGCGTGGGCGGCGTCGCGGCGGCACCACACGCCCCAGCCGGCGAGGCCGCTGCGGAGGTAGTTTGTCAGGAAGACCCAAGCGTCGAGGCGCGTCTGGGGGCTCCAGCAGGTGCAGTCGAGGAGCCAGTAGCCCCGTTCGAGGGGGTCCAGGGGGCGCTTCTCTTTGGGCCGGTAGCGCGCGGAGAGGTCGTGAGCGAGTTTGGCGAACTCACCGGATATGAAGTTCGAGGGGCCGATGTTTGCGATTCCGGTGGGGGGTGATGGCGGCCTGATTTCCAGAGTGTGGGCGATGTGCTCGATGGCGGAGACGTCCGAGGACCGTATGGGCCCGGTGTCGCTGGAGCTGCGGGCCAGGTTCAGAGAGTCCATGCTGTCATGGCTCGTCTTTGGCCACTTCAGTGGCAGAGGCTCCGACTCTGCCCTCGACGGGGATGACATCAGGGGATGGCTCACCACGCTGCTTGAGACGTGCGTGATGTCAAAGGCGGATTGGTCCTCGTCTTCAACGAACCCCTTTCGTTTCCGCATCATCGGCAGTGGCGCAACTGGCGTAACGGGAATCACTTTTCTCGCGCTCAGCCGATTCTGCGCCTGGTCCGGCTCCTGTCCGTGGCCCGAAAGAGGGAGGGACGAGGGCACATCAATGACCTCGGCCTCGGCATCGCCTCTGCGTGCCTCCTGTCCCCGCGACGGCGATGCTGGAGCGCCTGTAGGCGCATCGGGGTGCTTCAGGTACTGCTGGAGGATCCTCGTGGGCGTCCCCTTCATGACACCTGAGTCGGGGAGAGGGTACGAGTCGCTGATCTGACTGGCCGGGGCGCAAAACGACGACTGCGCGGGCGCTTCGCTTGTCTGCGACGACGGCGGAACCGTTGTTCGAGGAGGCTTGCAGTCCGCAGGGCGCAAGAGCGGCGACGAGCGGTTATCGAATGCGCTCTGGAAGCTCAGGTCTTGCGAGTCCGGTCCGAAGACGGGTTCCGCCGCCGCGACCGCAAACGCCTGGCTCGAGGAAGAGGGGGGCGTTTTTCCATGAGTCTTGACGGATGCTTCGTCTCCGGTGCTCTCGGGAGGATTCGGCACTTGCGGCAGCACGGCGCGGTGCTCTGGTTGGAACGAGAGGTACGCCTGCGCAAGCTGCCTGTAGACGACATCGTCTGCGGTCCTGCTCGGCGCCGCTACGTGAACGAGGATCTCGACGTCCGAGGACCGGCTCGCCATGCTAATGAGTCCACTGTCCGCCGGAGAGGGGGGGGTCTCATGGCGAAGGTCGAGGAAGACTGAAGCGCGCGACGAGAGGCCGAGACGCGACAGCGAAACCGTGAACCTCGCGTGTAGATGCGGACGTGTGTCTAAGAAGACACGCGGCGAAGACGAGACGTTGGAGCCGGGGAACGCCGGCTAGGCAGCCAGATCTGGGCGTGAGAAGCTGTACATGTACGTGGTGCAAGGCGGCAGAGCGTGCGGACCCGAGAATGTTGGTGTGAAGGCCTCGCGATGTGCTTGAGGCATGCAAGGAAGGACAGGCAGCAAAGCGCTCCACCTCGTAGGGATTACTTCGCACTACTACGAGTAGAGGTACTTCGTACGGAGGACGGAGTACGACTTTGTACTTCGTACTCCGTGCGCGCCATCAACGACCGATTGGCCAGTGACGTGCCGTAG
This sequence comes from Tolypocladium ophioglossoides CBS 100239, assembly GCA_001189435.1. Taxonomy (NCBI): domain Eukaryota; kingdom Fungi; phylum Ascomycota; class Sordariomycetes; order Hypocreales; family Ophiocordycipitaceae; genus Tolypocladium; species Tolypocladium ophioglossoides. The sequence continues at coordinate 183,584 of LFRF01000014.1, read as the reverse complement.
GGCCCACGAGACCCCTGAAGAAGCGCAGTCGTCGGCATCGACATCCAACGTCAACCGCTCCTCGCTCAAACAACCCTCCATCACCGCCAGGTCCCCGGCCAGACCCCCGACACCAGACGCCGTCCAGCTCCCGCCGAGATGGCCTCCAAACCCCACGGCGGCGACCTCGGCCACGTGCTCGTCATCGGCGGCAACGGCTTCCTCGGCCACCACATCGTCGCCCAGGCGCTGACCCCCAGGCGCTGGGCCGCGCGCGCCGTCACCAGCGTCGACCTGCGCTGCGACAAGAACCGCAACCCGGGCGCGGCCTACCGCGAGTGCGACATCACCGACGCCGCGCGCCTGCGGGCCCTCTTCGAGGAGCTGCGGCCCGACGTCGTCGTCCACACCGCCAGCCCCGTCGCCAGCGGCGAGAGCGCCGTCGCAAAGGACATCTATAGGCGGGTCAACGTCGACGGCACCGCCGCCGTCATCGCCGCCTGCCAGGCGAGCGGTGTCAAGGCGCTAGTGTACACGAGCTCGGCGAGCGTCGTCAGCGACAACCAGACGGACCTGCTCAATGCCGACGAGCGGTGGCCCGTGATCCGCGGCGAGCAGCAGCGCGAGTACTACTCCGAGACCAAGGTAGCCCGCCTCCGCATCTCCGTGTCGGCGTCCTGCTAACACGGCGCCTCCAGGCCGCTGCCGAGGAACTCGTCCTCGGCGCCAACCGCCAGGCTCCCTCCAACCTCCTCACCACCGCCCTCCGCCCCGCCGGCATCTTCGGCGAGGGCGACGTCCAGGTCCTCGCCGGCCTGCTGCGCGCCCTGCGCACCAACAAGACCAACGTCCAGCTCGGCGACAACCTCAACATCTTCGACTTCACCTACGTCGGCAACGTCGCCCACGCCCACCTCCTCGCCGCCCGCGCCCTCCTCGCCACCGCAGCCGCCTCCACCCCCCCGCTCGACCACGAAAAGGTCGACGGCGAGGCCTTCTTCGTCACAAACGACGAGCCCTGCTACTTCTGGTACTTTGCCCGCGCCGTCTGGCGCGCCGCCGGCCACGAGGACGGCACCAAGGGCGTCTGGACTCTCTCCCGCGGCCTCGGCACCTCCATGGGCTTCTGCAGCGAGGTCTTCTTCGGCATCATCGGCAAGCCCCCTACGTTTACCCGCCAGCGCGCCGTCATGTCCACCATGACGCGCTACTACAACATCACTAAGGCTAAGAGCGTCTTGCGCTACGAGCCGCTGTGGACCCTGCAGGAGGGCGTCACCCGCGGCGTCGGCTGGTTCCTGGAGCAGGAGAAGAACGGTGCCATCAAGGCGCAATAGACTTTCTACCCCGGACTCGTCGTGGCGGAGAGATGTGGTGAGAGAACAGGCCCTGACATCCAAAGGAGGTGGGCAGGAATTAGCTGGTCATGTACATTCAATCCTATAGTGTAATATCATACAAGGGGCTTCTATTACTTAATTTATCGTCTCTCTGATAGAGCAGGGATCCGACTGTAGATGTACGGTACTCAAATGTGGTATTATGGTATACATATTTTGCTACGACACGTCTTTAGACACAAGCTCAGTTGGCATCCGCATCTATTCTTCACCATCACAACTCCTGATCTAGTCCTCGTCTAACCACAGCACCCCCTCCCTTGGACACTCGTCCCAACAATCCCATTTCGCACATCCACTCCCCAATCACGCCCGCGCTTCTCCGACAGCAACTTTCCTCGCCACAATAACCGACATCCCACTCGCACCCTCCACAGGGGGATACCAAGACCTGTCCCGCCCCAACTGCCAAGCTACTCCATCCAACAGAGACGTATAACAAAACCCTTTTCCCTCCATAGCCCTTCTCGTGAAGAAGAACAAGTAAAAAAAGAAAAAACCACCGGCAAGCCACCCGATTGAATCTTTGCAGCAGCTCTCCCAGAAGAGGGGAGCATAAAAAAAGGTTTTGACAACGAAGGAGACGAAGAAAATAAAACGAGGTCTTTCCATACCGTCAAAAGAAGCGAACAGGGTGGAACGGCGGGGCTGGAGACCAACGAAGGAGGAGTAAAAAAGAAAACACGCACGCACACAAAAGTCCGTCATGTCGAGCGTTAGTGATGAGATGTGACCTTTTGTTTTTACTGCACCTGAGTGGCAGGGAATCGAATAAGCGCAAACGCCGTGGATAATGCATATGACTACACCGAAATCATGTCTCCTGTGCGAAAACGATAATGCCGAGATGTGACCAGCATCTAAGCTGGTGTGTAGGAGCATGAGGCTGGTCATGAGTTCCCACCGACGCCGAGACCGCCGCCACGGCGTCCCCAAGCAGAGTTGCGCCACTCTCCCCGCTGGCTGTGCTCAGAGTTCTCCAGATTACTATCAGAGTGGTTGAAGCGGTTGTTGCTGTTGTTGCTGTTGTTGTTGTTGTTGTCGTCGTCGTCGTTGTTGTTGTACGCAGATGGGGACGGATTGTCCCCAGGGCCTCCCCATCTCTGTGGAGGAGTTCCCTGTCCAGAATAGACTGCGTTGGGCACCGCTGGGTCCTGCACGGGTCGAACAGTCCTCTCGCCCTGCCAGACGGATGGATCAGTCTCAACTCTCCGCGGTGGCGAGCGGGTTGAGTTGTCTTGGCGGTTGAAGACCTCACTGATCTCGGTGACGGGAATCTGTCCTCGCCGGTCCTGGAATCGCCTGAGAATCTCCTTGGTCGTGATATCGCCGCTGTTGCTGAACAGATACGGATCGTTTAACAATGTGAGGAGTTCGTCCGGAACCTTTTGCGCTTTGTTAGCATTGCAACTCTCGCCAAGAGACCACGACAACTTACCTGGCACATCTCTTCTATGTTGCTGATAAGTATCTCCACTGCGTCGATAACATATATGGCCTCGCTGTCCAGGGCGGGTGCCTTGTTAGGGTTCGTTAGGATGTTCGGGGCGATCACCGTCGCGAGATTCCGTATGTCCATCTTGGACCCGACCTCTTCGTCGAGCTGATGGAATGAACCGGCCCACTTCAGGAAGGTGAACAGGATTTCGAGGCTGTCGCGGTGGCACTTGGGCAGCAAGCAGCATGTCAGGTGTAGACACTGCTTTCTCGTCTCCGGATCTGATATCTTGGCAGCGCTGACCCAGAGTCTGTACAGCTTGTGCGTCATCAGGGGGTCAGGGAGATCTCGCAGGTACCGCTTCAGAAGCGCCGCCAACTGAACCACTGGCTGCTCCATGAAGTTAACAATGTCGCACCCCTCGGCATTGATCTTGTCCACAAGCTCCTGCAGCTTCTTGATGTTGCCATTCTTGCGGAACACACCCTCGACGGAGAGGTCCATCTTGCGCATCGACGAGATGATGTCGTCAACGACGGCAGGAATGCGGAGCGTGCCCGGGCCACAACCGTCGGTCGAATCTGCTCCGTCGCGCTCAATGATCACTTCCAGAGGCACCCCAAAGACGCCCTTTTTCTTGACATTCTTGCTCTTGTCGTTCTTGAACGCCTTTCCGAGATTCTTCCAAAAGGTCGCTGGCTTCCTCGACTCGATAAAGTTGAGCAGCTCCTCGAGTGTGAACTCTGGCTCAATCATGGGCTGCATGGTCAAGACAGCCAGATGCCGCACGTTGAAGTACTCGAGCCCCGAGAGCTCAGGGAAGAACTTGCGGACAAGGCGAGTCGGTAGAGGGTCGGCTGCGCGCATGTCGGGATCCCTACTAGCCGACTGCGTCCGTTGATGGCCGGGCGTTCGACCGGGTTCAGTAGCGGGAGATCGGAAGGGATCCTGGCGCGCGTTGCGGTCCTTTTGTTGCTGTTTCTCGCGAGACTGTTCGACCGCAACGATTCGAGGAATATCGTCCAGAGTGATGGCATCGTTCTGTCCAAACATCAGATCAGTCGACCCTTGTGCTTCCGGCCCGCCTTCCTCTTCTCCAGCGGAACCAGGGCGTGGCCCACGGCCGTCTGCGTCCATAACACGAGACGTCCGAGCCTGCCTAACGCTAGACGAGAGGTGCCGATCGAGACGAGTACTTCGTAGTCTTCTGACCTCGTTGAGGGTGTTTTCATAGGTCGATTCGCGATGGTGCTCCCTGTCTCCTCCACTGGCGTATGACTTTGACCTGGCGTCTGAGTTTAGGAACGGCGGTCCGCCACTGGGCCTGCTATTGTCTCCCCCATGGTCAATCATACTCGAATCTTCCGAGGTGTAAGGCAAAGCACCATTGCTCCGGAGAATATCCAACAATCTCGCGAGCGCAACCTTGAGAAGGAAGACATATTGTTGCAGCTTCGTGACGTGCTCGAGCGGTGGCACGCCTTCCGTGTTGACGGCAACGCAGTCGCTGCAGTATACCTTGCAGTCAAAGGCATTGAATTGCGCCTCCGTCAAAGATCGCGCCAGCTCCCGTCCGCATCGAGTGCATTTTACGCAAGCTAGATGCCACCTAAAGTCTCCGTGTCTGGCACACTCGTCCTCCACGGACCTGTTGCACAGGGTACAGTGGTCCGAGTCCTTGGCTGCCAGTCTCGCACCGCCCATGGTAACTTGTAGGAGAGTTTCGTCGGCTTTGTACGTCTCGAAATCGGCGAGGTCGCTCAGCAACTGGTGGAGGCCGTCGCTACTCCCCATCTCCCGTTCCAAGCGCAGCGCGGCTTGGAGGCAGATGCGTATCAAAAGCTTGAGATAGTGAGCCAAGCCAGTAACGAGAGATAGCAGCTCCTGGGTGACTCCCAGCTTCCGGACGGTGGTGTGCTGCGTCTTGGACAACAATGAGAAGAAGGACACAATTTTCTTGCAAAGCAGTTTAGCTTCTCGTCCATAGGACATGCCTGAAAGTAAAGCCTTTGGGTCAGCTCGTGATTCCCCAATATTTAAGCTTTGCGTGCGGCATGCTTGCAAAAGTTGTAATTAACCTTGGTACTTACCTTTACCGCTGCGGCTGAGCACCATTGCGTCGAGCCTGTCTGCGGACTGAAATAGAACCTCGACGTGCCAGATGAAGCGCTTAGCAACCAGGACACCGTCGATGTACGAGCCGTTGCTGACATGCAGGAGCATGTCCGAAATGCAGGCCGCGGAGGACTCCTCGAATGTCGAGAGGACGCTCCAGATCCGATAGACTTTCTCCTCCATGCGMTCCTCCTCCTCACGAATCAGATCCTTGTTGATCGGCTCAATCAACTCCGCTGCCGCCGGTGGCGTCTCCGTTGGCTGGCCCAACCGCACGTTCCAAAACTTGTGTATCATGTAACATTCGGGATGCCAATGTTGGTTTTGCCCGTTGCGGAAAATCTCAACAAACTGCTTCAGGATGGCCGTCTGACAGCCGTTGCACTGTTGGGCGAATTGGGTCGAATAGTGGTAGTGGCAGTAAACATTGCCGTCGTGCTCGTAGTAGCTGTCCTGGGCGCCAAATATGGTCGAGCAGAGCGAACATGTAAAGTGATCGACATGGTACTTTCGTTCCAGGGCGGTGATGTATGAGCCACGAAGCGCACCACCGCACTGGTAACAGAGCAAGCCTAATCGTCGGAAGTAGTCGGTCTCACACAGCGGATACTGTCCTTCCCCATTCTCGTCATCGGCCGGGAAGAACTTGGACGCTACGATTTCGCCGCAGTCCTGTTAGACCAATGTCAGCAGTGGGCCCGGGAACGGAGGGGGGAACGTGGAGGCAAGGAGGCATAGCATACTCGACACTTGAAGCAATCCAGGTGAAAGGTGCCGTCCAGAGCTCGCACAAACTGGCCCGTCAACGGCTCGCCACACTTCTTACAGACACGCATCTGGCCGCTTGCAGTTCGTCCGTTCCTCTGTCGCGATCGATTCCTCTCCCCGCTCTTGCGGGGCGGCTCGTCCGTCCATCCAGCCGGGGGCGGGCCCGACATGGCAGATCCAGAGCCGGTAGGCCTCAGACGATAGAGGCTATCCGGCGTCTTTTGACCTCCGTTTTGCCAGTTCCTGTCCCCTGGGTAGCCCGAGTCCGAGGCCGCAAGGTCGCCGGGGTAGTCGCCGGGGTACTCGCCGCGAGGGCGGTCGCTGGGAGGTCCGTTGCCGTGGTCCGACGCCATCGTGGGCGGGAATCCAGCGCGACGCTACGTACAGATGCCCCCCCTATCTCACGCCGAGGAAGAGGCACCGAGGGTGAGCAGCCGGGCAGGCTTGTGTCGTCTCAGCGCCAGGTGTAGAGCCGTTGTGGACGAGGGGCTGGTCGAGCGGCCGGCATCAGCTGGGATGGTCCTCGTAGCTGGTATCGATGCCAATTGAAGGTACAGGGCGGGTAAGATGATGCGCGGCGGCACGGCTCGTCGTCGGTCGACTCGAGGCACGGGGCAGCCGCAGGCGGTTGTTCGCGTGACTGCCCAACGGCGACGAGGCACTACTCGACGGCAGAGCTGCGGGCGGCGACGGCGGCGGCGACGGCGACAGTGGCGACAGCGGCGACAGCTGCGACAGCGACGATGATGATGACGGCGACGGCGACGGGAGTTGCTGGTCAGCGGCCGCGAAACGATGCTGCAGAAGACGACAGGGGCCGAAAAGCATGCGAGGTTCGAACATGTAATGCGCGGAGACGATGCAGAATGCGGCGGCAGCACGACACCAGGTGTGGGAGGAAGCGCGGTGGCAGTCTGGAGCTGGCAGTCTGGAGCTGGCTTGAGGTGGTAGTGGAGGAGGTGTTGGTAGGGGGGACTGGGCAGCGGTATGGGCGAGCAGGCACGGCCGCGGAGAGGCGCTCGACTTCCAGCGCAGCGGCAGGCGCCCTGGGCTAGCGCTCAGTGGCACAGGGGCAGTAGGGAATGCCCGCGCGCCAGTGGAGTGGAAGCGCGGGCTGGCGCTGGCGCTGTTGTCGTTGGGCGCCGCTGCTGACTGCGGTGCCGTGCGCTACGCCTACGAGTAGGTATCGTCCCAGTATGCTCGCAGGCGCATGGTGTCGCCCGCGTGTTTGGGACTCGGTTATTATTACTTCGTACTGCAATTTCCAGCGCCCGTCTGCGGTCGTCCTCATCGTACGGAGTACCAATGGGAACTAAGGTAGGGACAACAAGCCCAGTAATTTATTCACAGACCAAACAGGAGGGAAGCTGTGTGGCCCCCAAACCACCGTGGCACCGCTTGAGACGCTTCCATCACTGACTGCTGCCAACGACACACATACGAAGTACACAGACAGGCAATATACGGTAGTATGACAGGCGGCACGATGTCGTCACAGGTTAGGCCCCGTCACCGGCACAGCAAAGTCTAATAGCGCAACCACGGCACTATCGGTACTAGATTCCCTCCTACTCATACTTCGTACTCCGTACTCTGTGGGTACCTATCTAAACGCAGATGCTTGTTGCTTCATGCCAGGGGTGACCCCAGGGCCCATCCGTCCAGGGTCTCGTCTGGCTCTCCTGAGGCCTGGAAATTGCAGCATTACGGCGCCAGACGTCGGGCTTCCCCTGACACCCCAGTGGTTCAGTCACCAGTGGAGCCTGGATTCAACGCCGGTGAGGGCGCCCGTTTTTGCTGACGGGCTAATCATCCGCACACAGTCTACGGGGTATGCTTTGCATAATACGCTGACGTTATAGGGGAGCTGTGAGCTATTTATGTAGCCGTGGGGTCATGTTGTTACTCGCATATGTTTGCATACGAACTCCGTATGTACTTCGTATTATCTGAGAGAACAAAAGAGTAATATCAAACTGGTTCAGACGCGCCGCCGGGATTAAGAGACATGCGAACAGCTATGACACGGCTGGGAAATTACTTGAAAGCAGCAGCAACAGCAAACAAACTCCGTTTCCTCCAACTCCTCCAAGCACAAGTACGAGTAAACGTTTGAAGATTCACACATGGTGAAATTATGCCTGAACCAGCTGCCGCAGCCGCTTCTCAATCTGCTGCCGCCCCTCCCGCGTGTCCCACACCTGGTGCGGCGCCCCGTCGACGATATCCCAGTGCTTCAAGTTGTCCGTCAGCGTCGTCAGGTCCCGCTGCTTCTTCTCCCACTCGCCGCTCCTCTTGACCTCGCGGCCGGAACTGACCACGACCAGCGGCGTGTCCCGCTGCTGGATCTGCCGGCTGCTCTGCACATCCCGCTTGGTGAACGAGTCCACCACCAGGCTCTCCTGCAGCTTGGCGAAGATGAACTTGCCGCTCTGCTGCGCAGCCCGGCCGTACACGCGGTCCCGCGTCGTGCAGCCTCTGAAGATGACTCCCGAGAGGCGGCCCAGGCCCAGCGGCGAGATGACGCCGCGCACCCAGAGCAGGAAGCCTCGCCCGGGTGCGGCGACGGCCCCGAGGAGGTCCTCGTGCAACGGGTCGATCAGGAGCAGGCCCCTGACGTCGTGGCCGTGGCGCGACGAGAACACCCGCGAGTGGAGGGAGCCGACGCCCGCGCTGGCCAGGATCCACGGCCCGGTCTCTTCGGCTTGAGCCAGCGCCTCGCCCAGGACGTCCACGGCAAAGCCTGCGGACAACGGCGAAGGCGCCGCGTCCGACCAAGCGATGCCTGGACGATCCGCGAAGCAGTACCGGGAAATGGATCCGTTCTTGATGGCATTGTCCGCAAACCCCCATAGATGCTGCTCGACGGGGCGCTCGCCACCCTCGAAGAGCACCGTTGGCACCTTCACGCCGTCCGAGTCGGTCTTGTTGCCGTGGCAGTACATGTGAATGCGATACTTGCCGTTGTCGACCTGGTACAGCTTCCCCGGCGGCGCGAGGCCAGCGTCCAGTGCGCGGAGGATGATGTTCAGCGTGATGAGGACGACAGCGACGACCATGACGACGTACGCGATGGTCGACAGAAGCACCGCCAGCCATTCCGCCAGCGTGCGCCTCGTCTCGGCGCGGCCAGTCAGTCTTTCTTCCTCTTCCTGCTTGCCCCATTTGACGGTTCTGTCGGTGAGCAGGGTCCAGAGGCTCATGAGAAGTGCCCAGGCGACGCTTACGGTGCCGACCCAGCCCTCCTCGTAGCGAGTCTGCTGGACCGAGAGGAGGAGAATCATGTCGAGCAGCAGCAGGAGCTGTTGGATACAATGTCAGACTCGCATCCCCGTCATGATATGCCCGCAGTGGGTGATTCACTTACTGCCATGAAGATGGCCAGGATCCTCACAGACTTGGACGGCACACCAAAGAAGATGAGCGTAAAGAACATGTTGGCCAGCGCCAAGCTCGCATAGCTGAACGCAAAGAAGTTGCTCCCACGCGTATGCAGGCCCGGCGGCGTCGCAAACGCAGACACCAGCAGCACGATCCACCACGCAAACGTGACCGCGGTGAAGACGACCGTCAGGTACCGCAGGATGCGGATGCTCCAGAGGTTGTACGGCGACACGGCGGGGTCGTCGGGAGGGAGCATGCCCCGGCTCGAGTCGACGCGGTTGGGGAGCAGGCGGGTGTGCTCATCGGGAGGGGGCTGCTCTGCCTCGTTGGCCGGCGGCGGGTGCTGCTGCTGGGCAACATTCCCGTTGTCATTGTTCTTGGAGAAGAGGGGCATGGTGAAGCTTCTTGTGACGTCGCTCGGTGCGAGTCGGGCTTACACGGCTGGTAAGGGGATGGAGGTGATGGGCAAAGACAGGCCCTGGAAAGAGACCACACAAAAAAACGCGAGTCTCATCGTCTCCTCGCAAGTCGACCCAGATATCAGTGCAAGGATGACGCCCCCGTCCACCTTGTTGCGAAGCCTTGGATGTCGTACGTCATAATCTGTCGAGCTCCGAAGCAGTGGCGCCGTGGCCAATCGCCAGCGTCACATCCCGGAGCTAGTGCTCCGAAGCTCTCTGTTGAGCTCTACGCAGCCAGCATCAATCCGCAGCACTTGGAGCACCTTGATGCGCAATTGTCGGCTCGAGACCTCGTTTCCCGAGCGGGCGCCTCATCGCCTCATCGCCTCATCGCCCCCGCCCTTTTCCCTCTTCGGTGCGCGTCGCAGCGGTTCCTGTACCCGTTACAGGTTTGAAGCTGCAGGTTTGAAGCTCGGCAGCTGCCGATGGGCATCGATGATGACTACCATACCAAGTAGGGCGCTGTACACTTCGCGCATCTCGGTTTATCAGCTTCAAGCCTTGAACACTAGTTATGAACGGGCGCCTCGTCTGTCAGAATTTGCTCCGTTGCGATACCCTGTTTAGTCACGTCACATCAAGCATCACCACGCACCGGTCGCCTCCCCCAAACTTGAGTGTATTATTAACAGTCACGTAGCAATAAATCGTCATGTCGTCTCATCATAGCACGTACATGGGTGCCTCTCGATTCTCCATCAGACCTTGGACCCGCCTCGGGAACTGTTCCCTCGAATAAGTCGTTCCCAAAACGCCATGCTCCCCCAAATGATACACGGCACGCACAATGCCCTCCAGAAGCCTTTACGGCCCATCACCCAGTGATACAAGGTGCCACGGCTGTCACGCCCAGGGGGCAATCTGCCTTGCTTCCTTGGTGCTCACATTGGATGAAATCCCACTCGACAGCCACTGGGATCCACCCATCATGCTCTTCTCGTCGTTGCTGAGCGAGTAGTCAAGTCAGGCGGAGACTAGCTAGATGTTGCCTGCGAGGTCCTCGACCCGGCTTAGGTAGCCCTGACGCCGGGCCGGTCGCAACCTCCATAATCGAAGGTGTACAACTACAACGATACTTTTGATACAAGCGTTCGATGGTCTGTCGTTGTTGCCGTCGGTTGCCGTCAAGAGATTTCCCCAGGCGTCGACGACACGGCCTGACTTGCCCGTGGTAAGACAGAGTACGACTGAGCAGTTGCCAGCCATCAACCMACCAACAATCAATGCCTCCAGGACCACCAACATGCAGAGTATCACCGTCCGTTGCCCCCGACGGCCAGGGGTCCCGAGGTGTTCAATTTCTATCCGTAAAATCGGGCAAGCTAGAAACGGTCATTGGCCCGGACTTCAGCCTGCTGCACTGAAGACTCGCAGGTCAGACCGTGATGGACAGTGACGTCCTGCGCTCAGCCTTAGTATACAAAGGGACTCTCTGCGTACTCGTAACTAACAACCCCATGGACCGTACGAGTAAGAAGAAAGCACGCAGGGAGCACGAGACAGCATTACCTGACGCTCACGAGATTCCGCTCGGGCCCTTCGCTTGCCAGAGATCTTGGGCCCAGCGTCCCTGCGCAAGCGTGTGTCGCGCAGGACGCCCCGGCCTGAGATCGATAGTCTCATGTTGGCTGCAGTGACACTACCTTAGTGCGCGATGAGGCATGGTGCTGAATGGCGGATCCGGTGCCCAAGCACAGCTGGAGAGGCTAGCCATTGAGGAGCAGGGACAGGCGCAGAAAACTGGGAATAGCAACTCAAATAATCGCGGGGGCGGGGGACAAGCAGAATTGCCCTTATTTCCTGAGTCGTGATCCGGGTTGTAAAGACGACAGTTTGACAGGTGACAATTGACTGCCCAAACAACCCTCCGGTGGTCTGTGCTGTGGCAACGATCGGAACTCCGTAATACGGATTACTTCGCAAGTCATATATGTCGTATATTTGAGACGCTGGTTGCCAGGATGCTGAGCATCGCAGTCATCGCGCGTGACGGTGCCGGTGATCAACCGCTCCTTTCGTCGCCAACTGGGTGGCAGCGGCTTTATGCACCTTGTCAATTGATATCCATCAGCACCGATAATCAATAATTGTATACGAAGTACGAAGTAGGTGATGGGTCGAAAACAGACGGCTTGCTGGAGCGTCTAGGGTAGCTGACAGGAGAGTGGCCTCGGTGGAAAAGTGGAAACGCATTCGGCCCTTGGCCGCCGCAGGCATCCTCGCAGCTTCATCCCGCCTCACTGGCCAAACTCACGACAACGACCTTCTCAACCGCCACTGCATCGAGGGCTCGGGCGACGCTGCCCCCCACCGGCGCGCCCTGCAGAAAGGTTGAATCGCCTCGAGCTTCGCACCTGCATGACTGCAATATTGGCCGTTGACCTGGCGCCGCGACCTGCCGCCATACGGCCGCGCGAGAGAGACGGGGGCTGCGTCACCTTGCCCTCCGTGTGCTGCGCTGCGCGAGCGAAGAAACACATTCCCCTTCTGTACCGTAGAGGTTTCAACAACGCACAAGGCTGCCCACCAGCACGCCTGTTCCATCTCGCCATGCCGCAGCCGAACCTCTCCGTCTCCACCTCCAACCCGGACCGGGAGCCCATCCCGCCACCTCCCGTCTCGCCCATCACGCCCACCCTGCCCCCGGCACGCCTCCCCGACGCAACCCCCCAGCAGCCGCTCCCGCCGCCGGCCACGCGCCCGGCGTACGCGCACTCCCAGCCCGACCAGGTCGGCATCGCGCCGCCGCCGCCGGAGCCCATCGACTTCGACTCCAACCCGGACGTCATTGCCCTCAAGTCGGCCATCTCGGTGCTCCAGGTGCAGAGGTAGCGTGCGACGGCCGACATACAGGTCCTGAGCAGGGTCAAGGACGAGGCGCTGGGGGATCCGGAGGCGTTTATCAGGGACTTGGCGGCGGGCAAGGTCAATGCGCGTGGAGATGCGGCTCGACATACCGCAGACGGCTATGACGACGACAACGACGACGGGGATTCTGGTGAAGACGCCGATGAAAACGGCAAACCGCGACCGAAAGAATGGGCTGCCCTGCCACAGCCGCAAAGCATCGTCCGCTGCCCACCCATAAACTGGTCTCAATACGCCGTAGTTGGATCATCGCTCGACAAGCTTCATGCCGAGCAAGTTTCCCGCCCAGCCCAGGGCACGCCTGCTTCCATCGGCGCAAACGGCACGTACGAGTTCAAAGGCGACGGCAAGCAGGACAGGTTCCCTGGTGTAGCGGCACCGTATGCGCCTGGCAAGGACCGAATAGAGAAGAAGGCCAAGGGCAGGAAGTGATGGCGGACAGGTAATGCTGCTGCTGCTGSTCCTGGTGGGTATTTTCACGCGTACATGAAGAACGACTGATGTCGATATCCTGTCATGAGTGCACACGGATTATGACTTGGGAGAGACGAGCTTGCATTGTTTGGCGTTTTGGTATTGCCATGGCTTTAGACGGGACAAGGTGCGAGTCGGCGGTGGTGTTGGCAATAATTACACTCCTGGTGTTGCATGTTTAAAGCTCGAGGGCGGACTATGTATGGCCTGGAAGCCCATAATGGTAAAACAGTAAAAACTTATTAAACTGTGTTTATGCCGGCTCTCATGTCAAGCACTTCACCAAGGAGCAGGCTGGGCAATCCCCAGAGCTCAAGGTTGCATATCTGCCTTGCGGGTAGAGGTAGAACATGTGATTCATCACCCTCCACCGAAGATGCGTGGAATGGTCATCTTGCAATAAAAAGAACCGGGATTCCAGGAGATCTTCGTTCTGGTTGGCACCACACGTAACCGGCTCGCGTATTCGCCTGAGAAATTCCTCTCGGCCCCGTATGTTCCCCCGTGGTCCAAAAGTAAAATCCTGCTTGCTTGAGGTCCGCAAGCCACCAGAATCAAGAGGGCAAAAATATTTGCACACGACACATACATGACCGAGACAGGGGTCGAACCTGCGACCTTCTGATTAACAAATCGTAGTCAGACGCTCTGCCATTGAGCCACACGGCCTCTGAAGCGGCTTGATTTCAAGCCGCCCGATGGGTTGTTGGAGAATTCTTCTCTCAGATTGGACCCTAAGAAAGGTGGCACAACCCTACCCCATGCACTGGAGCAAGAAATCATTCGTCCCGTGTCGTGGTGTGGTTGGCTGGCTGTGTCGTGGTTGGGTGGAGTTTCGTGCGTGGCGCTAGGCACAATGTGGAGGTAGGCGGACACATCGTGCGCGGCATCATATTAACTGCAGGTATGGTTTTACGCTGCCTCTAGATCCATCGACTGATTGCCTCTGCCCTCCTTATGACCCATAATGGGTATATCCCGCTGTATACGGCAAGTGTCGCCGCTATCACACGCCATCGACAACATCCTCGCTCGTCGAGCAGCCAATGCAGGCGTTTGTTTCATGACGGGCGGCGTCCTATTCCGGGAAGTCCCTATGTCATGTCAGCCAATGGCCACGGTCCACGAGTAAGAATGGCAACGTGAGCAGTGCTGTACTCACTCCATGCTCTGTTGCACCGACCGGCGCAGACGGCGGTTATACAACTTCTTGCCGTTTGGGCCACCGCTCCAGTACATTCGGGTGGCCTCCAGGTTGACGATTTCTCTCGGATCGTACGCCGGGTCGTCTTCCTCCAGCATGGAGATTATCGCTTCGATGTGAGACTTGATGTCTTCCCTCTTCAAAGGATTGGCGGTGTAGCAAGCCGTGCCATCTTCGGCAACATGATGGTGGAAAATTTTGGTCTCGAACTTGACCCGAGGTTGCTCGTCAGGGAACCGAGGGCTAAAGTTCATCCTGATGCGGAAGAGTCCTCCGTCGAGGTTGGTCATTGGGCGTCCAAAGTAAGTGATGACCCATACAAATGGGTTGCCGCTCTCGAGGGTCACGTCGTGTGGCATGTCACCTCTCTTGAAGGAGGCAGACACCTGGTCATACTGATGCTGCAGGTTGACGCAGACGGTTGACTCCTTGAGCATTGCTGCGAGGCCCTCTCCGGCCCACTGCTTCGGTTCCGCATCAAGAGCAGCCTTGATGTTCTTCAATCGGCGCTCGAGCTCCGGATAGTTGAATCGCCCGTCCATGGTGTTGCTGGTGGGCGCCTCGAAGGGCATTCTCACAAAGACTTGCTGCTCCTTCACCTCTGACTTGCCCTTCTCTATCGCAGTCATATAAGACTCATAGTACCAGAGGAATCGCCGTTTGCAAAGGTCCTTGAAAGGCTCAAAGGGGACGTTGGTCTCATCCGACTCCTCGCCGTCAACATCTTTTGACTTGGAGCCGTCGGCGTTCAACCCAAGGTAGCCCTCGAGACGTTGTATGACAGAGATGCGCAAGGTCTCGTGGCGAATCTGGAACATATTAGGAGAGCCTAGAGTTGTTGAACGAACAAATGCCCGTACCTTTTGGACGTAGTCCTTCTGCATCCTCTTGTCGGACTCTTCGTTTGCATCCTCGAATCCAGGTTCGTTCTCGTACGGGTTAGACGAGAGCAGGCTTTGTATAGACAAAAGGATCGACTCGAGGCCTTGGGCCGACGACCACTCTTCTCCTCGCTCTCCTCGCCATGTTCTACCAAATCAGTCAGACGCGGCATAGGGTGTGGGGGCGTTTCGGGATGCTATACCCAAGGATTGATCTACAAAATATTAGCAAGAGGCCTTCAAGAGTCCGTTGGAAATCGAGACTCACAAGCAGATCTTGCCGTTGGCGTAGATGTTGGGGTTGAACCGGCACATCCCTCCATTCGTCGTCACGCACTGCACATTTGGCGCCTTGGAAGGATACTCTACCGTCGGTCAGTGAGGTGGCCGCAGGGGAAGAATGAACCAGGTCGACCTCACCTCTATTGAAGCGGACGGCAAACTGTTTCATAGAGTCAGCGCCATTCTTGCACGCGAAACGACTGAAGGCGAGAAAGTCAGGTACCTCAAAGAAGCCAAACTCGTACGGCGTCTCATGTGGACCGACGACCAAGGCCTTAACATTGCGAACGTCGATATCGCGGCAGGCGACGGCGATGGCTGCAGAGAAAGTGGTCAGACGTACAGAGCATATCATCGCCATATTAGAGACAGGAAATAGAGGCAAACGTACCGAGATCAGAGCCTCTTTGGATGTCGCTCAGCTCCTACGCGTGTGAAGATGCGTGTCAGCCTTGTAACCCCGCGAAGGACCAGGATGCGGGGCAGTGAACGAACCTTGGAGATGCGGATGATGGACTGGTCCATGACGCTCTGGTCAACGTCGGCAGGCTGAGGGTCGCTACCTAGGCGATGTCGTTGCAAGAGGGGCCGACCATGAGGAGTGCTGGAGAGAGAGATCTTGGGAGATGAAGGCGTAGAAGTTTTTCCGTGGAAAGGCGGCTTGAGGACAGGCTGCCTGCCTAAGGTTCGGTTGCCTGGTTGAGTTGAGTGATGAATGGTAGCACTGTAGCGTGCCGCAGCAGGTACCTGAGGAATACAACCAAGAGCAGCGGTGGCCGTGACGGGCGGGGCGCAGGCGGGGTTCGGTTTTGCTCTAGAGTGCTGGGCCTGGATGTACCTGGCCTGTCACCAGCTCCAAAGTGGGAGCCTTCGGTGACGCAGTGACGCAGTGACGATGGGCAGTCGCAACCTGAAGTGGACGAATGCTCGGAATTTGTGGATGAAACTGCCCGGCCGAGTGGATTAACAGGGCCTTGCTTTGTAGGCTTGGACATAAAAATTTGCGGCGGTTGGTACTGCAAGAATACATGCGCCTGAGACGCTGGAACTTCGAGATGTTGCAGGACCGTGCATAGCGGTGCACCGCTGCTCTCCACCTGTCTGGATTAGGCACGAGGTCACGATGAGAGGCCGCCGAGAATGCACCTCAGCTGCAGGGAGGCCAATACGCGGCTGCCAGCTGCTGGGGCGATGTTGCACCGAAATTTGCCTGCATGCTTCATAAGTCGTCTGTCGAAAATCTGTCTGCGTCACACGCTTTTTACTTCCCTGAATTTTGACAAGAGCAGTCACTTAACTCGATTTGCTTCGTACGAAGTACCCAACCTTGAAACTTGGGCCGTTTGAAGAAGTGCAGTCTTCGGATGGCTCTGTAGCAGGGTCGCCTGTCGCAGGGGTCCATGGTGTGCTCGTCTTCCGCTGCGGCATGCACTGCTCCACACGGCGGCCAGGACGCGCTAAAACGTCGCGTCATTGGAGCCGACAACGCGTTAATCGATTTTCTGGTAAACTGCCTTCTGGCGTACACTGCAGAGAATCTCGGTTCCAACCTCTGCCTCTGCGTCCCCTTCTGGCAGCTCATCGCGTTCGCCCGTCGACGGTGCGTCTATGGTGTATCATGGCCAGCTTCTTTGACCTCAAGGCCCGGAAGGCCGCCGCATCCTCCAATGGCATCGCGGACCAGAAGAGCCAACGCCAGGCCGATGTCAGGAATCAACCATGGGTGGAGAAATAGTACGCTTTCCCATCCTCCTTTGTGCCTCTCCGCGTGCTCACAGTGCTGTTTGCAGCCGACCCAAGACACTCGACGATGTCACCGCTCCAGATCACACAGTCACGGTGCTGCAAAGGACGCTGCAAGCCTCCAACGTACGTTCCAGGTGCAATATTCAATGTATGAGAACATAATACCTTACCCTCCTTCCTAGCTACCGCATATGCTCTTCTATGGCCCTCCAGGTACTGGAAAGACGTCCACCATCCTGGCTCTCGCGAAAGAGCTCTACGGACCGGAAATGATCAAATCCAGGGTGCTCGAGCTCAATGCGTCCGACGAACGTGGCATCTCCATCGTCCGAGAAAAGGTCAAGAACTTTGCGCGCATGCAATTGACCAACCCGTCGCCATCCTCCAAGAACAAGTATCCCTGCCCGCCATTCAAGATCATCATCCTCGACGAGGCCGACTCCATGACGCAAGATGCCCAGAGTGCTCTGCGCCGTACCATGGAAACATACAGCAAGATTACGCGCTTCTGCTTGATCTGCAACTATGTGACTCGCATCATCGACCCGCTTGCCAGTCGGTGTAGCAAGTTCCGCTTCAAGAGTTTGGACCAGGGCAACGCGAAGAGGAGGCTGGAGGATATCGCGCAAGCTGAAGGAGTGTCACTGGAGGATGGAGCCATTGATGCACTCATCAAATGCAGTGAAGGCGACTTGCGAAAAGCCATCACCTTCTTGCAGAGCGCTGCCCGGCTGGTTGGCACCAGTGTTCCTGGAAAGGATGGCGAAGGCGACGAGCAGATGGACGTCGACAAGACACCGGTCACAGTTAAGATCGTCCAAGATATCGCTGGCGTGATCCCTGAGCCGACGGTCGACGAACTCGTCAAAGCAATGCGTCCACGGGGAGTAGGAGAGTCGTATCAATCTGTCTCCAAGGTGGTGGAGGATATGGTTGCCGATGGATGGAGCGCAACGCAGGTGGTATCTCAGGTGAGCTAATCTCCTTCAATCAWCCAACCAACGCCAGTAACTGACAGTTTTTACAGTTATACCAAGCACTCACGACGGACGAGACCATCCCCGACCTTCAAAAGACCAAAATCGTCATGGTCTTTTCCGAAATCGACAAGAGGCTCGTAGACGGGGCGGACGAGCACCTTTCGATCCTAGATCTGGCAATGAGAATATCAGCTATTATGGCTGGGAAATAAACATGCACCTATTTAACCAGCGCTTAAAGAATACATGGAGTTTGGTTTGATACTGGATGGCGGTCAGGCAAGTCATGTAGAAAAGAAAAGTGGCGCACAGTAGCCCCTGCTGTCAACATTTTGCATCTTGATTGCATTAATCTTCATCGCCGTGACTTATTAGACCAAGATTCCCGTGTAACCGTGACCATGGGTCACCTTTCTGCCGTGATGGTCCCGCCTTCTTCTCAGAGTGCTTCCTAGCAGCGGCGGCCCTGTTTCCTTCACTGCTCAACCATACGTCCTCGTCCACAGGCTCTATATCCGCCACCTCGCCTTCACCCTGCCCTAGGAGATGATCGATATCCTGAAGAGACTTCATGGAATTTTCCAGGGCAATCTGTCCGCCCTCGATGGTTTCCGCGACAACTTCTAGCGTGGCAATCTTGGCTGAGTCGGCGGCAACCACCCACGGCTTGATGCGAGTTGAAATATCAGGTCGGTCAGATGACTCGGTGGGCATCTCATTGCGAATGCCCGACGGCCGCCGCAGTGAGTCCTTCAAGGGATAAGACGGGAGCAGATGACTTTCCTCGGCAAGATGACCAAGTACTTGGCAGGTATCTTTGTTTTGCTTGCTCAAAACCGAGCTCATGTGGGATTTGTGAATAATCGCAGCCTTTTGGTGTCTTGAGATTGAAAGCAAGGCCTCAACGTATGGTGTGAGGAGGTAGTTGCCCGGCTCCGAGTCGTCATCATCGCCATGCTTCGCGGAACCAGTTTGCTGAGTGGGCGGTGGTATTGATGGCTGTGGATTGTGTGTTGCCAATGCTAGAAGGGCCTTTCTAGCAGCGAGGTACCTTGCGTATTTGTCTTGTATTTGGCGGAGTTGCGTCGCGATCGTTGCTTGATCGGCTTCTGTTCCCGGGCCACGTGTGTGTCTAGTACCCTCGGCGCTTTCGTCGCCAGCCGATGCTTTGCCCAGCTCCGTCTCGATCCAATTGATCAGTTCGTTGCGCGTTGTGTTGAGAGCCTCCAGTTTGGCGCCATTGCTGACGACGTCTGGCTTGCTCTTGGATCTGGCCCTCGCTTCAGCGAGTAGACGTTCTTCTTGCTTCAAGAGCAACTTGGCTCTCAACACCGCCTTCTCTAGCTGGTTTACGCGGACTTGAAGATCCGGTTGAGCGGCGCTTTGCTCGGCCACGAAGCTGTTTATGATGGTTTTTGGCACAATTGGGAGAGCCGTTGCGTCATGGAATATTTCCTCTGTGTCTAGGAAGCTTTGGGTGGAAGCAGGCTTCTCAGATAGGCGATCTAGAGACTGTTGGATAACCAAAAGGCCCTCTCGCTTCTGCCGGAGCTTTAGCAGAGCAAGCCGTTCTTCCAAGAGCTCAGGCCCGAGGCTCGGTGGTTTCGACTGCAGATCGTCTTTCGGTCTGCCTGCCTGCAAAGCTTCATCAAACTGCCGACGAGCGGCAATGTTGGCATGCAGGGCCTCGAGGTACTCCTTTTGGACGCCTTTTACTTCGGGACTGGCGCTGACATCGCGTGTGCTGTATGTCAGCGACAATGGCGGCACAGCTGGGCGCTCTCCGGTGTAGGATCCCAACTGCAGCGCCAAGATGCGCCTGATGTAGTTGACCTGCTCCCGGGGCTTGATGTATTGTTCAAGGTTGGCTTGGAGCTTTGGTATAGTTTCAGTGGGAGCGGCCATGATGTCGTGTCATTTTGAGACCGACACCTGCTGACGCGTGTGAGCTTCATCGGTCTGGAGATGGAGAGCTTGAAGAAAGGCGTTCCCAAGACGCGTGCGCCCCTCCTTGTGGCTGGTGTACGAAGTAAGATGTACCTGGGTGTGGCGCGTCTGACTAGCTAAAACGGACTAGTGCGTTAGTGCCTCCCAAGGCTAGAGCCTTGGTTCTGAAATTTATCAACTCGCCGACACCTCGAATAAACACAACGCAAGGGCGGCGAAACCACACCAGCTCATCGACCGCACAGCTCTGAGTCACCTGGGAAGCCGCCTGTTGGATCTGCACCGCGCACCCCCCATCCAGCTGCAAACACATGGTGATTTAACGGTTGAGCTCCCTCGAGCCTTGTTCGAGAACATCGGCGTTTCCCCCCTCTGCGAGACCCTCAAAACACGAGCCAGGATGTCGGATCCTCACCGCGATGTCTCGCAATACAAGTACTCGGCCATGTCCAACCTGGTTCTCCAGGCGGACCGTCGGTTTGTCACGCGACGAACCGACGAGGCCACGGGCGACCCCGAGTCACTTGCAGGGCGGCTGAGTATCAAGGACATGGGTGGCCGAGTTGCCCGCGAGGAGGTACCCAAGCAGAAGAAGCAACCTGGATTGCCCGACATCGAAAGGGGCAAACTCAAAGACGGCGAAGACATATTAATACGAGAGCAACGGAAGCGCAAGGCAGAAGTCTCTCAGCCGAGAGGAACTGGATTACTCGGCGCTCATGACGCGCTGATCGAGGGAATCACGTATCGACCCCGAACACCGGCGACACGGGCGACTTTCGACCTCATTCTCACCTTGGTGGCGGGAAACTTGGGCGACGTGCCCCATGAAGTGGTTCGCAGCGCCGCGGACGCGGTCTTGGAGTACCTCAAGGACGACGATATGAAGGACCTCGACAAGAAGAAAGAGGTTGATGACATTCTTGGCGCAGCCTTGAGTCCAAAACAGTTCAATGAGCTGGTGAACCTCGGAAAGAAGATCACCGACTACGATGCTCAAGACGACGWCGACGACATCGATATAGGCGATGCCAACGGTGAAGCCGAGATGGACGAACGTCAGGGTGTTGCGGTGACCTTTGATGACGAAGAGGAGGAGGGTAATGACGAAGTCGTTCACGAGGTTCACGAAGAATCGTCAGAGGACGAAGCCGGTGACCAGGATGACGGAGAGAACCCAAATGCGACCGAGGCCGATGGCGCGGGCACCGATAATGAAGATGCAGCCCTGAAAGCCGATGGCTTAGGAGCCAAGAGCAAAGACGTCGACGCTCGCTCAATACCCGCACGGGATGTTGACGCCTTTTGGTTGCAACGGCAAATTGGAACTTTATACCCTGACGCGCATGAGCAAACCGATAAAACAAAAGCAGCGCTACAGATCCTGTCTGGCCAGCCTGATGTGACCGATGGCGAAGAGAAGTCGCTTCGAGAGATCGAGAATGACCTCATGGAACTGTTTGATTCCGAGCACCATGAGCTTGTTCAGAAGCTTGTGGCAAACAGGGAGAAGGTCTACTGGCTCACAAAGCTGGCTCGGGCGGAGACTGCAGAGCAGCGCGCCAACGTCGAAAGGGGGATTGCTTCCGAAGGTCAGCAGAGAATATTGAACGAACTTCGAGGTGAAGGCGCTGGGGACGACGACAAGAAGCGAAAAATGGACATCAAGATGGACATCGACGTGCCGGCATCCCTCGTGGCGGACAACTCGAAGCCTAAACAGCCAGAGGGCTACCTCGTTGGCGGCCTACAGCCCAGAAAACTCATCAACCTCGACAATTTGGTGTTCGACCAAGGGAATCATCTAATGACGAACCCAAAAGTGAGACTGCCCGAAGGCTCGACGAAGCGAACCTTCAAGGGGTACGAAGAGATTCACGTTCCTCCCCCGAAGAAGCGAAATGAACCGGACGACATTCTAATACCCATTACCGACATGCCCGAGTGGGCTCGAGGTCCCTTCAGCACCGCCAAGTCGCTCAACAAGATTCAGTAGAAGTGTTTCCCCTCGGCGTTCGAAGATGATGGCAACATGCTCATTTGTGCACCCACGGGTAGTGGCAAAACGAATGTCGCCATGTTGACCATTTTGCGAGAGCTTGGCAAGAACCGCAACCCCCAGACTGGCGATATCGACCTTGATGCCTTCAAGATTGTGTACATTGCCCCTCTGAAGGCGCTTGTGCAGGAACAAGTCGGAAACTTTGGGAAGAGACTGGAGCCTTATGGCGTTCGCGTTTCAGAGTTAACTGGTGACCGTCAGCTCACGAAGCAGCAGATCGCCGAGACCCAGATTATCGTGACAACCCCTGAGAAGTGGGATGTCATCACCAGAAAGGCCAACGACCTCTCTTATACCAACCTTGTGCGTCTGGTCATTATCGACGAAATCCACTTGCTTCACGATGACAGAGGGCCGGTCCTTGAGAGCATTGTCAGCAGAACGATTCGCAAGACTGAGCAGACTGGTGAGCCAGTACGGCTCGTCGGCTTGTCCGCCACCCTCCCAAACTACCGAGACGTGGCGAGCTTTTTACGAGTGGACATGAACAAGGGCCTGTTCCACTTCGATTGATCTTTCCGGCCCTGCCCACTCCGGCAGGAGTTTGTTGGCGTGACGGATCGCAAAGCCATCAAGCAGCTGAAGACGATGAACGATGTGACATATAACAAAGTGTTGGAGCACGTGGGAACCAACAGAAACCAGATGCTCATCTTCGTCCACTCGCGCAAGGAGACCGCCAAGACCGCCAAGTACATCCGAGACAAGGCTCTGGAGATGGACACAATCAATCAGATCCTCCGACACGATGCTGGAAGCAGAGAAGTGCTCAATGAAGCCTCAAGCCAGGCAACGGACAGAGATCTGAAGGACATTCTGCCTTATGGCTTTGGTATTCATCATGCTGGTATGAACCGCATTGACAGGACGGACGTGGAAGATTTGTTCGCTCGAGGAGCCATTCAGGTTCTTGTGTGCACGGCCACGCTTGCCTGGGGTGTGAATCTGCCGGCCCACACGGTCATCATCAAGGGAACGCAAGTGTACTCGCCGGAGAAGGGCAGCTGGGTCGAGCTGAGCCCCCAGGACGTCCTCCAGATGCTCGGTCGTGCAGGACGACCGCAGTTCGATACCTATGGTGAGGGCATCATTATCACGACACAGAGCGAGATACAATACTACCTATCCCTCCTCAACCAGCAGCTTCCAATCGAGAGTCAGTTTGTCAGCAAGCTAGTGGACAACCTCAACGCCGAAATTGTTCTTGGTAATGTGAGGACTCGGGATGAAGGTGTCGAATGGCTTGGGTACACCTATCTCTTCGTTCGGATGCTCCGATCACCCGGCTTATACCAAGTCGGCGCCGAGTACGAGAACGATGAGGCGCTCGAACAGAAACGCGTCGACCTCATTCACTCTGCTGCGACTGTACTTAGACAATCCAACCTCATCAAGTACGACGACAAGACGGGCAAGCTCCAGTCGACCGAACTTGGCCGGATTGCCTCTCACTACTACATCACTTTTGGCTCCATGAACACCTACAATAACTTCATCGAACCATCCATCAACACCATTGAGCTCTTCCGAGTCTTTGCGCTCAGCGCGGAGTTCAAGTATATCCCGGTGCGGCAGGACGAGAAGCTGGAGCTGGCAAAGCTGTTGGGCAGGGTTCCCATCCCTGTGAAGGAGACCATCGAGGAACCTCATGCCAAGATCAATGTTCTCCTGCAGGCCTACATTTCCCGACTCAAGCTTGATGGCCTAGCGCTCATGGCTGACATGGTTTACGTGACGCAAAGTGCTGGACGAATCCTCCGAGCTATATTCGAGATCGCTCTGAAGAAGGGCTGGGCCTCAGTTGCAAAGACTGCCTTGGATCTGTGCAAGATGGCCGAGAAGCGAATGTGGCCGACGATGTCACCCTTGCGCCAATTCCCTGCCTGCCCTCGAGATATTATCCAGAAGGCCGAGAGAATCGACGTGTCGTGGAACAGCTACTTCGACCTCGATCCCCCTCGCGTGGGCGAGCTCTTGGGAATGCCCAGGGCCGGCCGTACGGTATGCGGATTCGTGGCCAAGTTCCCACGAGTGGATGTACAGGCTCAAGTCCAACCAATGACGAGATCCATGCTCAGGGTCGAGCTCAGTATCACCCCCAACTTCGAGTGGGATGATAGTGTACATGGCGCGGCCGAGAACTTCTGGATAATTGTGGAAGACAGTGATGGCGAAGACATTCTATTCCACGACACGTTCCTGCTACGGAAGGACTACGCCGAAGCTGAATCGAACGAGCATATTGTGGATTTCACAGTTCCGATTACCGACCCGATGCCACCGAACTACTTCGTCTCTGTCATCTCAGATAGATGGATGCATTCTGAAACGAGGGTCGCTGTCCCCTTCCAGAAGCTCATACTCCCTGAGAAGTTTCCTCCTCATACCGAGCTTCTCGAGCTGCAGCCCCTCCCTGTGACTGCCCTCAAGGTTGCAAGCTATGCTGATCTCTATCCGGATTGGAAGCAATTCAACAGGATCCAGACGCAGACTTTCAACTCTCTGTACAAGGGAGACCAGAGTGTATTTGTCGGAGCCCCTACGGGTAGCGGGAAGACTGTTTGCSCCGAGTTTGCGCTGCTTCGCCACTGGACAAACACTGATGCCGGGCGAGCCGTGTACATTGCTCCTTTCSAGGAGCTCATCGACTCTCSACTCCAGGACTGGCAGAAGCGACTGGCGCATCTGAATGGCGGCAAGGCGATTCTGAAGTTGACCGGCGAGACTGCGACTGATCTCAAGCTTCTGGAGAAGGGTGACCTGATTCTTGCAACGTCGACACAGTGGGACGTSTTGTCAAGGCAGTGGAAGCGCHGGAAGAACGTCTAGACGGTCGAGCTCTTCATTGCGGACGACCTTCGCCTCCTTGGAGGCTACATGGGCTACATTTACGAGATAATCGTCTCTCGCATGCGCTACATTCGAACCTAAACGGAGCTTCCTATGAGGATAGTTGCGCTCGGCGTTTCTCTGGCAAACGCTAGGGACATTGGAGAGTGGATTGATGCCAAGAAACACGAAATCTACAACTTCGTCCGGCCCGTGACGCTGCACATGCACATTCAATCCTTCTCAAACCCCCATTTCCCGTCGCTTATGCTAGCAATGGCTAAACCTACCTATGCGGCGATCACTCAGATGTCATCGGACAGGCCTGCCATGGTGTTTGTGCCCAGTCGGAAGCAAACTCGAGGTACCGCACGCGACTTGTTGGCCGCTTGCGTTACGGATGACGATGAAGACCGCTTCCTCCACGCCGATGTCGAACAGATGCGGCCGCTGCTCGACCGTATCCATGAAGACGCGCTCGCAGAGGCGTTGTCGCATGGAATCGGGTATTACCACGAAGCCTTGAGCCAGAGCGACAAGCGCATTGTCAAGCATCTGTATGACAATGGTGCCATTCAGGTCCTCGTGGCATCGAGAGATGTCTGCTGGGAACTAACCAGCACTGCTCATCTCGTAATTGTGATGGGAACTCAGTACTTCGAGGGCCGAGAGCACAGATACGTGGACTATCCTCTCAGCGAAGTGCTACAGATGTTTGGAAAGTCGCTGCGCCCCTCCAAGGATGGCCGCTCCCGTGGCGTGCTCATGGTCCCGCAGGTAAAACGCGAGTACTACAGGAAGTTCATCACCGAGGCACTGCCTGTGGAATCGCATCTCCACAATTATCTTCATGATGCCTTTGTCACCGAGATCAGCACAAAGATGATCGAGTCGGGTGACGACGCCATCAACTGGACCACGTTCACATACTTTTATCGACGGCTGTTGGCAAACCCCAGCTACTACGGCCTCACGAGCACGACTCACGAGGGCTTGAGCAACTTCATGTCGGACCTTGTGGAGACCACGCTACGCGAACTGAGCGAGTCCAAGATCATCGACTTTGACGAAGATGATGGCACGGTGGCGCCCCAGAACGCAGCCATGATTGGCGCCTACTACAACATCTCATATATCACGATGCAGACCTTCCTTTTGTCGCTCAGCGCTCGCACAAAGCTCAAGGGCATCCTGGAAATCGTTACGTCTGCTACCGAGTTCGAGTGCATCCAGGTTCGCCGGCACGAAGATGGCCTCCTCCGACGCATTTACGACCGTATCCCCGTCAAGATGTCGCAGGCGGTCTATGATTCTCCTCATTTCAAGACTTTTGTGCTGCTCCAAGCACATTTCTCAAGAATGCAGCTTCCAATTGATCTGGCCAAGGATCAAGAAGTGCTCTTGTCAAGAGTGCTTAGCCTCCTCAGCGCCATGGTTGACATCCTCTCGTCAGACGGCCATCTCAACGCCATGAACGCCATGGAGATGTCTCAGATGGTTGTGCAAGCTATGTGGGACCGGGATAGTCCTCTCAAGCAGATTCCACACTTTGCGCCGGAGGTTATCAAGGTCGCAAACGAGTTCGGGTAAGTTAATATCAAGTCCATCATCAGGAAGCACAGGTTGCTAATAGTTTTACAGAATCAAGGATATTTTCGATTTCATGGAGGGCATGAACCCCGATGACAACCCGGAGTACAAGAACCTGGTAAAGAGTCTAGGTCTTTCGCAGAACCAATTGGCACAGGCGGCGAACTTCACAAATGACAAGTATCCTGACCTGGAGCTCGAGCACGAGGTCCTCGATGAGGATGAAATCCGGGCGGGCGAGCCGGCGTACCTTAATATCAAGATCGCGCGAAACGTCGATGACGATGACGAAGAGTACGACTCGACGGTGCACGCTCCGTTCTACCCGGCCAAGAAGATTGAGAACTGGTGGCTGGTGGTTGGGGACGACAAAACGCGGAATCTGTTGGCCATCAAGCGAGTCACCATCGGGCGTGAGCTAAACGTGCGCCTCGAGTACACTGTGCCAACGGCTGGCGAGCACAATCTCAAGCTGTTCCTCATGAGCGATAGCTACGTTGGGGTGGATCAGGAACGGGAGTTTGCGGTGACTGCGGCTGAGGGAATGGATGTGGTCGAAGACGAGGACGAGGACGATGAAGACGAGGAATAAAGGGTCGGCGTATGTGTTTCTGGTGTCGATTTCTACCACCATGGCAATGTAACAACACGTCAGAGTAAGTTATGTATGGAATTCAGGGCGATTTTGCGCAAACTTGTCAATTGGTTCCGGTGGTTGAAGGCAAATCGGCCTAATGAGGATTTCTCTTTGTGAGGGGTTGTCGGGGCAAAACAGGAGTTGTGAGGATACATGGCCGTGGAACAACGGGCTCAAGGCGCGAGCTGGGGGATGGGAAGACGCAACCCAGGGAGGATGGGATGGGACAGATACGAAGGTGGCCAAGGGGGTGTGACGCGTCAAATTAGCCATAGTTGCTGAGCTTGCTTCACGTCGGTGCCGACTGAGCCACTTTATTAGTTGTTGCCCATGCGCCGTGAATGGTTGGATCACCTTGCTTGTTGCCATCGCGCGCCTCATGGGCAAGACTACGCACATCACGTGACGCCCTCTGCTGGTGACGTTTGAAGTTCCTCTGGCTGCCAACCTTCCTTCCCTCCGGTGTTTTTTCTTTCGTCACCCACATCACCAAGCACCAAACGCGGGAGAAGCTGGGATCTGCCACCTGCGCAATCCATCTTCACAACGCCAGCTTAATCGCGCAACACGCTTTTGCGCCCTCGTCCATTGCACGCTACGCGACTCCGACTCGCAACGCGTTTCGAGTCCATTTCAGAGCTGCTCGTCTCGCCGCCGCTGGTGTCACCTTGCCAACCCCCCCTGCCTGAGCACCTCGCACCCATCACCACTCTCGTGCGCCATGGCAGACAAGCCCACCGAGAAGCCCGAGGCGGCTGCGCCCGTCGCGAGCGCTGAGCAAGCTCTTGTTGCCGACGCCACGGCTGGTGAGCAGGAATTGAGCGGCAAGCAGGAGTCGAAGCCCGAGGACGAGGTTGCCAAGGACAGCGCAGTGACCCCCGAGGGTAAGTTTGCATCGCGCCAACACGACACAATTCCGCGCATTTCGTTTTCGTCTCGCTTCGGAGGAGCACCAATTGCTTCAACCGTGCGAGTCTCGCGCCGCCCCCATTCGCCCCCTTGACCAGAATCGCGCTAACTCGTCGCGTGAACCAGAACCCAAGGAGCCTGCGAACGCGGACGGATCTGCCGACAACGCGACCGAGAAGACTGAGAAAGAGCGGGAGAAGCCTGCCGCCGATGCCGATGCCGAGATGAAGGACGCCACCGAGCACGCAGCACCTGAGGCTGAGGCTGAGGCGACCCCCACGGCCGCTGCTGCTGAGACTCCTGCCTCCAAATCCAAAGGCGGCCGCCGCAAGTCCGCCGCTGGCGAGTCTAAGGCCAAGGCCCTCAACAGGAAGGGATCCAAGGCGCGCCTCACGCACACCGATGCACAGCCCGGTGATCACTTCTTGGTGAAGCTCAAGGGCTTCCCGGCCTGGCCCGCCATCATCTGCAATGAGAGCATGCTTCCACAAGCTCTAATCACCAGCCGTCCCGTCTCTGCCGCTAGGCAAGATGGCACCTACGCCGAGGCCTATGCCGACGGAGGCAAGCGAGTCCACGACAGAAGCTTCCCTGTCATGTACCTGCACACCAACGAGTTGTGAGTAGCTCAAGATCGGCACTACGGTGCATCATGATTGCTGACGCGCATCCAAAGCGGCTGGGTCCAGAACACTGCTCTCTCCGAACTCACCGCAGAGAAAGCAAAGGGTACAATCACCGAGAAGATGCGAAAAGATCTGAAGGGGGCGTTTGAGCTCGCCGCCGAACACAACGCCGTGGAGCACTACCAGGAAATTCTAAAGAACTTCCAGGAGGAGCTGCTGGCTCAAGAGCAGGCCAAGATGGAAGCTGCTGCTACTCCCAAGAAGTCGAAGAAGGGCAAGGGAAAGCCTGCGGACGAGGATGAGGACGCAGACATGGAGGATGCCGACGCGGCTCCCAAGTCCGCTAAGTCGAAGAAGCGAAAGGCTGAGGATGAAACCAGCGTGAGTAGTACCAAATCGCCGAGGGAACTGTTACTGCAGCGGCTGACGTGTGACCGCCATAGACCCCGCAGCGACCCGACTCTGTCAAGAAGCCGAAGATCAAGCTTAACACGTCGTCTACGCCGAAGACAGCAAACGGTGCTGGCACGCCCAAGTCCGCAGGTGGTTCTACAGCAAAATCCGTCAAGGCGAAGCCCAAGAAGACCAAGGAGGGTGGCGAGAAAAGGGCTGAGGCTCCCAAGGAAACAAAGATGACCGCAGAGGAGCGTCATTTGCGCAAAGAGGTACGTTGTTTGTAAATTGGTGACGAGGATGAGCCCTGTTTCTGACCCGTTCGCAGAAAGAGGTGTTGTACCTCCGCCACAACCTCCAGCGAGGTCTCCTGACCAGGGAGCAGCAGCCCCAGGAGAATGAAATGAAGGCCATGTCGGAATTCATCGGCATGCTCGAAAACTTTGTTGATCTCGAGGTCTCCATCATTCGGAAGACCAAGATCAACAAGGTGCTCAAGGCAATCCTCAAGCTCGACTCCATTCCCCGCGAGGAGGAGTTCCAGTTCAAGAAGCGATCGCAAACGCTGCTGGATAAGTGGAACAAGCTTCTTGCCGGCGATAGCTCAGCTCCTGCCTCTGCCGCTACCAACGGGGTCAATGGGGATGGCGAGGAGAAGAAGTCAGGGCTCAATGGCGTCAAACAGGAGGCTGGAGAGTCAAAGAGGGCTAACTCCAAGAAGACGTCCGAGCCAAAGGCTGAGGGCTCGGCCGCCAAGGAAATGTCGGTTGAAAAACCAGACACCGCGGTAGCAAAGGACGAGAAACCAGCCTCTGAGGCTGTAGGTTCACCATTGCTGATTCACACCGAACTTCCCCAGCTAACAGATAGCACAGGCCACCGCTTCCGAACCTGTTGCGGCTGCAAACTAAACTTCAAGTCATCAAGCAGACGCCTCCTGTACGACAGGTTTTTTGGGCCGCGACAGAGTTGCGTTGCTACGGGGTGGGTATATCGATAACTTGTTCCATCTGTTCTCTTTACGGCGTAGGGGCATGGTTCTATGCGGTTTCTTTTGATTTCCTCGCTGCTACAGTGGCTACAACGAGCCGCCGAGGCTGGTGTATGAATATGTTTGCCGACGGCGTTTGAAGGGTGACGCATCTTGAAGGTGCTGCTCACCGATCCTGCGATTCTTGGCTCTGCACCTTTGGTGGGATAAACGAGGTGAGACTACAGGGAGAAGCAGAGCTCGGAGGCTGGTTGTCCTTGGGACGGTTGGTAAACGGCCGGTGCAAAAGGGGCGACGTGTCTGGGATGCGAGATGCAAGGGGAAGGGAATCCTTGGGTGGACTGCGACTGCAACTGGGTTTCTCCAAGGCTCTAAGAACTGCGTCGGCCAGCAAGCTCAGGGCAACGAGGCTGGCCTGGGTGGGATTTCAAGGCTAGCTAATGAATTTGATGAAGAATTACAAGGCATCTGTGACAACCCATTGAACTTCTAGTGATGATTGCCATATACTCTAGTTGCTGTGTTGTGTTTGAGGTGTCGACCCGGATGTGCAGGGTAGCTCGCACGGTGCTCTTACAGTGCACAAACTGTACACTATTAGGGTTACGTTTTCATCTTTTGAGGCGCGTCCGCCAGGGTGTTCTGACGGAGCACTCAGAGCAACAAGCGTCGCTTGCCGCACAAGTAAACATGGGCCACGAAGTTGAGACGCACGATGCATTCGCCCAGGAAGACCATCAGGTAAACATTTCCGCGCGAAGGCTGAGGGCCTCTTGTGCTAACCGCCGCCTCAGGTAGCATACGTCTTCGACCCTGACGAGGATGACGCTCGCCGCCAGCGCCCGGCAAAGCGGCGAAGGGTATCGAAGCAGGCAAGGAGGAATCCGGACGTGCACGACCTAGAGCCGCTGTTTGTGCCGCTGCTCAATGGCGCAGAGAAGCCTGAAGCTGTGCGTCTGCGGCAGAGGCTTTTCGAGGAGAGCTGGGCCAAGGTCGATGGCCGCATACAGGTGAGTCTCATAGCTACCTGCTAAATTCCGGATGCAACTAATCCCTAGTGAGGGCATCTTGAGAGATTCCAACTCGGCAACACTGGACCAGGTATCAGCGTTTGTGGCCGCGGCAGAGTCGGAATGGTGAGACCGAGCCGACGAAGGCGTCCGGTACTTGAGGCTCTGCTAACGAGGCTGCCAGTGTCGACCATATCACATCAGCGTTCATCATCACGGGGCCAAATATTGCGTCGCAGGATCTGCTCTTTGAGCAGCTGTCGGAGGCGCTGCAGCGCTCATCTGCCAGCAAGTTTGTACGGCTGAGATCTTCGGAGGCGACGACGCTGAAGGGTGCGCTCAAGAAGACGATCCGGGATGCCATGGCGACCACCTTCTTGGAGGACGAGGATGAAGGCTTGCAAGTAGAGTCTGGCCAAGATGTACGTTTGTCAAAGCCTGCGTCACGCCCATGCACTAACCAGCCTGCAGGGTCGGCGATATCTCGACTATGACCTAGAAGCGCTCGAGGCTTTCATCAAGCCTCAGAAATGCGGGCACGTCTTTGTGGCATTCCAGGACAGCGAAGGCTTTGACAGTACCTTGCTCTCTGATCTGGTTGCCCTATTCCAGTGCGTTTTCTTTGATTTCCGACAATATGAGCAGAGTGTTAACTTGCTGCAGCTCGTGGCGCTCCCGGATATCGTTCACCCTCCTATTCGGAATCGCCACCCCGGCCGAGCTCCTCCAGGCTCGCCTGTTGAAATCGGCATGCCGTCTCATTTACGGCGCACAGTTCGACTGCGTGCAGGCGGGGACGATACTGGAGGCTGTGTTCAAAGGAGCAGTGGCCGCCAGCGACGTGCTGCTACGACTGGGAGCGCCATTGCTTCGGGGCATGCTGGATCGACAGCACGACCAAGTCGCGGGCATTCAAGCATTCATCAGCTCGTTGAAGGTAAGCATGAAAGTACCACTGGCGTGGTTGGGTGCGGTCAGCTAACCCGAGCAAGTATGCATACATGTGTCACTTCTACGCCAATCCACTCGGAATCATTACTTCACTGGACGCTTTGCAGAGCGAAGTTATTCAACCAGAACACATCGACGCACTTCGCAACTTGCCTTCGTTCCGCAACCATGTGGAAAGGGCAGTCCAGCTCGGCGACGACGAGTCGCTGCAGCACGCAAAGTCACTGATTCAGGACGACGACTACCTGCTTGCCAAAGTGCGAGACAGTGACAAAGCTCGGCAACAGTGGATTCACAGCATCTTACGGGCTATCCTGGTCCTGGAGGCCGCTGGCGCGCAACGTGGCACGTTTTCAAAGGCATACGTCAATGCCACGGTTGACGGCGTTCAGATATCAGAGCAGTCTGCGCTGGTAGACTGCATCCGACGAATGGGCGGCGATGAACTCTCCGCCATGCTGACTCGCATCATTGCTCTGTTCAAGGAAGGCGATTCTAGTCTTAACCTTGGTCCGTCGGTGGAGGAACAAGATGTCAAACTCCAGGGCGCCCTAGGCAGGCAACTTGTTGAACTCGACAGACTCAGAGCGACTGCCGAGAGCGAAGGCTTCCCTTTGCGGAGCAAATACAGCGGGCACAGCAAGGTGATGCGAACGACGGTAATTGCGCAGAGAGTGCAGCTGAGCCAAGACTCGGCAGCTCTTCGCGATGAAGACAAACAGTTGACGGCAGTTGTCGACGAGGTCACGAAGCTGTTGACGACTCACTTTGCCGACACGGACCCCAACGCGGTCCCCTTCTCCGAGTGCTGGCTCTACGACTCGAGGTCGCCCTCGCGAGAAGTCTTCGTGCCGCGACCGCACGCCGTGTTTGAGCGCAGCCTGGGCCGACCGCACGACTACCTGGGCTGTGCATGCTGCAAGCCGGGCGAGGAGGGCATCCAGGCGACGCTGCCGGCGACGGCCATCCTGTACCGGTTGTATCTGGAGACGGGCAGCCTGATAAACGTGGCGGATCTGTGGTCGGCATTCCACGCGCTGGTTGGGCAGCAGCAGCGGCAGCGGCAGCATGAGGTGGAAGGGGACGAGCGTCTTTCGCTCGTCATGTTTTATCGGGGCCTCGCTGAGCTCCGGGCCCTGGGCTTTGTCAAGGCCAGCAAGAAAAAGGCGGATCACATCGCCAAGGTGAAGTGGCTGTGAGACGGTGAGACCTGGGGGCAGGGCGTTGTGTGGTCATATGAATACTAGTCGGTACTTCGTACAGGTACATAATAATCCGTACATGTTAGCAGGCTGGCTTGATAGATTGCTCGCAGCTGGGGCGAGTCACGGTCCGTTCATCACCACCGTCCAGGATCGTCAACGGCATCGTATGCGGTGGCAGCTCGTCGTAATCAACGGGCAAGACAGCGGCAGAGTCGGCCCCGGCAGTCACGCGTGCGCCATGGAATACGCACCTCTTGCTCCTGTATCCAACAAGGCTGGTTTTGTCATGGTCATGAAGATCATTACAGAGACCGGGGTTGCCGTCCGTCCGTCCGTCCGTCCGTCTGTTCATCTGTCTGTCTCTTGTCTTGTCTCGTCTGTCAGCGCCGGAGCGCCGGCGCGCGCTATTGAAGAGACATACAAGTATTGCCCGCCCGGAGAAGGGCAAGACAAGGCAAGGCAAGGCGGAATAGACTGCTGTTAAAGGAAGTCTTGTGTTCACCAGCGGCGGGTCCGTCCCCGGGCCCCCCGGCGGCCACGGAGTCAAGTCGTGTGCTAAAATTGGCTCCTTGGCAGCCGGCGACGAGTCAGTAGAAAAGAGAGACAGGCATGAATCTGTTTTCTGACGAACAGGATGACCGGTGGACATTTGGCTGCGGGTTTTGTCTTGCGCTGTGGGAAAATGTCTTGGATGGTTGCTGCTGTGTGGAGGAGGCGGAGGCTGGGGCGGCTGGAATGCGACCGGGCTAGCCAACCAACCAACCTGCCAACCCATGACCAACCAAACAGCCCACCTGTCTGTCTGGCCTTGTCTCTCCATTGTCTGCCCCTGGTCGATTCTCAGCAGAGAGTCCAAGGGACAGCGGAGAGAGCGCGCGCGGCGCTGGTTGGCTGGTTGCGGCCATGCGCCGCTGTATGTCTCACCAGCCGTCTGCGTCCGTCGCAAAGCAAACGGGCAGCCGAGCCGAACCCATCAGAGAATCGTATCACTTGGTTCTCTTCCAAGGGTTCCACGTTGCGTGGACTCTACGACACACGCCGCGTGCGGTCCTTTGTTGCAAGCAGCGTCATCTCCATCTCCATGCCCACGCCCATGCCGTGTCAGTCAGTGTGTCAGTGTTTCAGTGTGTCAGTGTGTATGTCAGTGTGTCAGTGTGTCGGTGCGAGGCCATATGTCCAAAGTCCGAAGCCCATGTCCGCATGCTTCCAGCCACACACCGCGCGCGCACGCACTGCTGCATACATGCCCACAGGGTGCGCGCCATGCCCAGAGCAGAGCGCCGCGCTCGTCAAAGACAAGGGGCGGCCCTGTTGCACCAAGTATGCGCTCGAGTCCGTAGTACTCGTTTGCGTGGAGGCAATCACCAAGACTGTGCGTGTGGGTGTTGGCCCGCACAGGAGCTGGTGGAGAAATCGTCGSCCGGCCGGCACTCCGTGGTGGAAGCGCAGGCTGAAAGAGGATGGAAGCTTTCTCTGGCTCGGCCGGGTGCGGCACAGGATGACAATTCCGGGTCTCGCGCGACGAGGAGCCCGAGCATACAAGAGGGCTGGGGCTTCTCGAGCTGCTTCTTGTTTCCTCCTCCTTGTTTTCTTGCTTCCCATGGCCCATTTACACCATCGTGTACGAGTACTTTATATCCCCCTTCTCAGGCTAGGACTGGGTTTCGAGAATAAAGACGGGTAGACAAAACCATCATCGCCGCAAGCATCACCGGGAGCATTAGACCGTCGAGGGTTCCTGTGAAGAGTCCTTGACTGGCCTTGGGACTTGCAAACAACCGCCACCAATTCAATCTGCCTTGCCGTCCGTCATACCCTTGTTCCCATCGTGGCCTTAGATTCAACCCGAGACTCGGCGAGTACATGCCGTATGACAACACCATAACGGCCATCACAACCATCACAACCATCACCATGATGCACCGCCAACAGCAGCAGCAGCTGGCCTCCTCCCACCCGCAACAACAGCAACAACAGCAACAACAGCAACAACAACAACARCAACAACAACAGCAACAACAGCAACAATACCAAGAACAACATCACCACGAACAACTCCTTGCCTCCCACTGCCTCCACCACCTCGCCCGCCACAACCCTCACCTCGCCCAAAAGCTCCACCAGATGGCTCTCCCGCTCTCCCCCCTCGTGCAGCTCACCACCGGCGCCGTCCACGCGCACTTCCCGCGAACCGTCCTGCAGTTCTGGCTGCTCACCGACGCCCAGCTCGAGAGCCTCGCTACCTTCTACCACCAGCGCTCGCCCTCGCCCTGGTCCGCCCAGTACCCCTGCCCCGTCGTCTGGCGCTCCGACCTGCCCCTCGAGGAGAAGCGCCGCAGGATGGGCAAGTTCATCGGCCTGCGCGGCTGCGACGTCGACGTCCATGTCCACCACCCGGGGGAAATGGCTGCTGCCATCATGGGTGCCGGGGTGCGCTCCGAGGACGACATTGCCGGGGAGGCGAGGCTGGCGGCGGCGGACGAGGACGTCTGGAGGCGGAAGCTGAGTCCCCGGTGAGAGGAGCAAGCATCGCGGCTGTCATGAATGTAGGAGTATCGATGCCACGACTTGTCATCTTCATCTGGGTCTGGTTCGGTTCGGTTCGGTTCGGTTCGTTTGCTTTGGTTCACGAGCATGTAGATGGGCGGCGTCACTCGCACGGCATCGGAGTAGCATCTGGCTTTTCTTCTTTTGGGGTAAACGTTCATAGAAAAGACGGCAATGCCATTCATATTCTTTTCAAATCAGCCCCAACGCCTCGAACGAGTGGACATTCACTCTCTGCCTCCGTAACTTGATGCAGGGCAGGCGCCACAGCCATATCCGCAGTTGTAGCCGTATTATACAACGCCGTCCTCTTTCCCACGACCATGGCATTAACATGGCATTGACATGGCCATTGTGCAGAATCACCACACCTTCAAAGGTGCTCATTTCTTGCCCTTCTTGCTGCCCTTGCTCGGCGTGTCAACCAGCACGGCGTCGTCCTCGCTCGCCCCCTTGGCCGAGCTCTTCTCCGAGTCGTCGAGCTCCTTCATAAACTCGCTCTGGATCTGCCCTCTCCGCTTCTCCCACCACTGCTTCTCCGATTCCGTCTGGGCTTGAATCTCCCCGAGACGTTGGCGGAGCTTGGTGTTGGCGACAATCTCGTGGGCCGACTGGAAGATGGTTGGACCCCAGTTTGGTGCCAAGGCATTGGCCTGTAGGCACACGTCAGCAAGCGATTCCGGATTATACTGCAGTGTAGATTGTATCAGGGCCTTCGGCGTACCTCTGTCACAACATCTCGCAGCTCCTCCTCCATCGCCTTCTCCGCGCGCTGGAACCTCTGCCACAGATCATCGCCGACGCTCCCCCGCAGCAACAGCGAGCTGCACGCCTGCCTGGCCGTCTTGATTTGAATCAGGCGCTCAATGTCCTCCACCGCGCGCCGCAGAAGCGCTGCTTTCAGGACGCTGTCGGGGACGCGGGGGGACTTTTCGTTGCCGTCTTCGGGCCCCAGGTGCAGCAGCGACAGATAGACGTTGCGCTGCAGGTTGGGTCCGAACCAGGGCGCAAGGTTCGCGCTTTCGGCTGTTGGCGTGCGTGTTAGCATCTCGAGACTACATTGCTTGATTCAAAGGCAAATATGTCCGTGCCCGGCTGGGTTGGGGCGTTCGAAAACCTACCAGCTTTCCGCTTGCGGTAGATGGTCGAAAAGGTCATGAGGGCGCCGCTGAGGACGAGCAGGTACGCAAAGGGAAGGGCGAGGCCCATCCAATCGACGCCGAACATGATTGAGTATTGCAGAGACGATGAGCTGAACAGCGACCGAACGAAGCAGCAGAAAAGGGAGCGTGAGTAGTCGGTCGTCGTTGACGTAGAGTTGATTGTGCAACGTGTGCACGAGAAGGTGATCGTCGGTGTCGCTCTGGACACATGCCAGCTGGTGACTTTGCGGCTCCTGCCCTTCTGGCCAGGTGGCGTGCCTGCCACGGTTTATTCCCAGCACCACGGCAGGTGCGTCACACCAGCCGGGCCGAAGTTTCTCCATACGTCCCCAGGCAACCTCTGGCGATGACGCTCCAGCTGCGCCGAAGCTCACCCAGCAACATCCAAGCTTCCACGTCCTGTAAGCTGCCGCTCTCAACCCCAACTTCGCCCGCCAATCTGCCTCTGTTGGCCGCTTGGGTCCACAGATCACGCTTGACCTGTCATCGCAAGCGCGTTTGCTGTACCCATCGGAACGTTGAGGATCTCTCCCGCATCACCGACGACGACGACCCCGCCGAAATATCTACATTTGGTCCGCAGCAGACGAAAGACCCTATCGCCCGTCATGTTGCTGCGACTGCGCGGGCCTGATGGCATGTACCGCCTGACGGTCGAGCCAAGCACAACGTTTGGCGAGCTTGGTCAGAAGGTGAACTCTCAACAAGACGTTGCCGCCTGGCGAAATGCTAACTATGGCGTCACAGCTACTGCCGCAGCTGCCGAGCAACGTCGACCCCAAGACTCTCACCATGTCAAATTCCCCGACTGGTGGAGATGCCAAAAAGCTCACCGATATTGCCAACTTCAAGCTTGGGCAGATCGGACTCAAGTACGTTGCTGCCCGCCGGCGTTTGCAATCTGACCCTAACTTCAACAAATAGACATGGAGATTTGATCTTCATCGCTTACAAACTCAGGGCCTCTGCCAATGGAGACGTGAATGGCGATGCTTCTGCAAATGTCACGTCGGCAAGGCTCAGCGGAAAGCCCGTTCTCCCCACCGAAGACACCCCTATCGACCCGAAGCCCGAGAGAATATCCAAGCCTTGGGAAGTGGTCAGACAGTCTTCCCTCGACGATTGTTTAGACAAGCTGGATGGAAAGATTCCACGAGGACGTGATCGCATGTGCCGACACGGCCCCAAGGGCATGTGCGACAACTGCCAGCCCATGGATCCCTTCGACCCCGGTTACCTTGCCGAAAAGAAGATCAAGTACCCCTCCTTCCACTCGCACCTCCGCAAAGTCAACGCTTCTACAAACAAGCCCGAGCTGGGGAGCTCGTACATACCGCCACTCGTAGAGCCATACTACCGCGTGAGACGAGACTGCCCGTCAGGTCATCCGCCATGGCCAGAGGGGGTGTGCTCCAAGTGCCAGCCCAGCGCCATTACCCTGAATCCACAGCCCTTCCGCATGGTTGACCACGTCGAGTTCTCCTCGCCCTCGATTATTGACAGCTTCATCGATGCGTGGCGCAAGACTGGATCTCAGCGGATAGGATTCCTGTACGGAAAATATACCGAGTACACCGAAGTCCCGCTTGGTGTCAAAGCCATTGTTGAAGCCATCTACGAGGCACCGCAGGTCGATGAGCTGGACGGAATAACCATGAATGCATGGCAGAACCGAAAAGACGTTGATGAGGTGGCGAAGCTGTGCGGCTTGGGGCCAGTCGGTGTCATCTGGACAGATCTGCTGGATGCTGGCCAAGGCGACGGCTCGGTCGTCTGCAAGCGCCACGCCGACTCATACTTTCTCGCCTCACTTGAAATCTGCTTCTCCTCTAGACTGCAGGCCCAGCATCCGAAGGCTTCGAAATGGAGCGACACGGGCCGGTTTGGCTCCAACTTTGTCACTTGCATCATCTCTGGGAACGAGCAGGGTGAGATTGCCATCTCGTCATACCAGATGTCCAACGAGGCGGTAGAAATGGTGCGTGCGGACATCGTCGAACCATCCGCAGACCCCAACGTCATGCTTGTCCGAAACGAAGAAGAGGATGATAGGTCGGTCAGTCGGACGAGATACATCCCCGAGGTCTTCTATCGCAGGAAGAACGAGTACGGCGCCAACGTACAGGAGAACGCCAAACCCTCGTTCCCGGTCGAATACCTCTTTGTCACTCTAACACATGGCTTTCCAGCCAACCCCAAGCCCACATTCACACAGACAGACTTCCCCATCGAGAACAGAGCGTACATTGGGGAGAGTCAGGAACACCCTGTTCTAGCCAAGAYGCTCAACATGGGCCCTGGCATGAAGGCCAGCGAGAACTGGCAGGAACTGTCCAACTTCCATCTACTCTGCTTCGTCCACCAGATGGGAGTTCTTTCAAAGGTTCGTATCGATTTACGACCCCCCCCCCCCTTACAAAAAGTTATCGCCTGCTAATCTCGCCCAGGACGAGTTCGCCCTGCTCTGCCGTGTTGCGAGCCAGCACGACCTCGCCGACTCGTTCCAGCTCCGTTCTACGGAGGGCTGGCAGACCCTGCAGGCCATCCTCCAATCGACTGGTGAGCGCATCCCCAAGCGTCCTCGGGATCGCAATGGCGAATCTGCGTCGGGCAACCTCCCTGCCCACGACTCGGGTGAGCCTCTTACTAAACGATTTGCTGCCTTCAGGCTGAACGAGCGCCGCACGCTGAGTTAAGGGCCTGCCGAGTGGGTTTTTCCAAGGGGCTTGGAGGGAGGATGAAGGATGGAGTGGTGGCTTGTGATGGCTGGATGACTGTCGTTCTGATCGGCGTTAGGGTGGCATGCCAAAGAGCGATTGGGACTTTTGCTGAGGGAGGATTGCATCTAGACTACGGAGCAAAGGGCTGATATCACCTGGCACGAGCAAGCCAAATATAAGCCTTGTGCGAAGGTTGAGCCYAAAWGAAAGTGCACCTCTAGATGTACCAGGGTCCCTGTYACCGTGCGAGCCCGAAGCTGGTCTCTGCAATGGAGGGCGAGCCGTAGCAATGGAGGGTGAGCCGTAGCATCGAGGCGAGCTCTAGCAATTTAGGCGAGCGCTATTACTTCGTAGCGAGCCCTGAAATATAGTGCGACGTGCAATATCGTMTACTGTACAACCCTGGTCCTRGTACATCCAGAGGTGCAATTTTTTTGGCTCTGCCTTCGTACTTGTCAAAGTCATGTAAGACGGAACATTCTCATCTGCCTTCCTAGTTCGACAGACCCGTGACTTGTGGTGAGGTGATTTTTTTAAATTTTACATTTTGGAAACTTTTGCCACTTCCGTACTCCATCCATCTACAACGAGCCACAGTAACAAGTGGCTAGACAGAAAGATGACGCTGCGAGTCCATACCACACTACCCGCTCCGTCTTTTGGCCCCCTTTCCACCCCTGGAGAGCAAGGTACCCAGGAAGATCCGAGCTGTACTGTTTCCCTACTAAATAAGAAGAGTGACATGACGAGAAGAAACTAGGAAATCCATCACGGGGAAAAAAGCAAACACCAACGCCAGCTCACTTTTCTTTTAGAAATTCAAAATGAGCAGGGTCGCGAGGGCGGGAGGGGAGGAGGGCAAGGCGTCTATGATTTACAGCGGCTTGCCGCCGATGAAGTTGGACCACCGGCGGACCTCGGCGGGGATGCCCTCCTTGCGGGGTAGCTTCTCGCTCATGCATTGGGCGAAGAGGATGGCGGTCTGAGTATAAGAGTTAGCAAAGGTGCTTTATGGCAAGCGGGGGGGGGAACGTACCTGGGGTTCCATAAACAGGGGCACGCCAAAGTCGACGGCGTTGCGGCGCATAACGTAGTCGACGTCCAGGGTCGTCTTGCCACGAGCCAGGGCCAGGTTGAAGACACCGCGGATGTCATACTTCTTGAACACCTCTCGGAGGGCACGCTTGTCCTCCGTGGGGAACTCGATGACCTCGACGCTGACATTGTGCTTGCAGGAGGACTCGAGGAAGTCCTTGACATCGTCGCTGGCAGCGTACAGCTTGTACCCGAGGGGAGCGATGTAGTCGGCGACCTGGGTCAGCCAGGTCTTAGATACTTCGCCGCCAAACAGCAGACCCTCGCCAGGCTCGGGCATGCGGAAGTTCATGGTCGACTGGAGGGACGTCCAGTAGGCCTCGACAAGGTTCTTGCCGAAGCAGGCAATCTCACCAGTGGAAGACATCTCAACACCGAGGAAGGGGTCGGCACCAGCGAGACGAGTCCGGGAGAACTGAGGAACCTTGGTGGCGAGGTAGTCACGCTTGACAGCCATGAGATCGGTGGGTTCGGGGACGTTCTTGCCCACGAGAGCCTTGGTAGCCACGTCAATGAAGTTGAGTCCGAGAACCTTGCTGACGAAGGGGAACGACCGAGAAGCACGGAGGTTGCACTCAATGACCTTGAGGAGAGGCTCGCCACCCTCCGGGTTCTCAGCCTTGATGATCTGCATGTTGAAAGGACCAGTGATGCTCCAAGCTTTGGCCACCTTCTGGGTTATGCCCTTGAGGCGTTCCATGGTAGTCTCGTCGAGGTTAGCCGGCGGAAGGACCAGAGTAGCATCACCAGAGTGGACGCCAGCCTGCTCAACGTGCTCGCTGATGGCGTGGACGACCAGTTCGCCCTTGGACGCGACACCGTCAACATCGATTTCCTGGGCACCCTCGATGAACTTGGTGATGACGACAGGGTGGTCGGGGGAGACGTTGCTGGCAGCCTCAAGCTTGTCCTTGAGATCCTCCTGGCCTCGGATAACAGTCATGGCAGCACCAGACAGCACGTAGCTAGGACGAACCAGGACAGGGTAGCCGACCTCGTCAGCAAAGTCTTCGGCGGCCTTGACCGACGTGAGCTCCTTCCACGCCGGCTGGTCCACTCCAATGCTGTCGAGAATCTCAGAGAACTTCTGCCGATCCTCAGCCTTGTCAATGTCCTTGGGGTCAGTTCCGAGCACCTTGGCCCCACCAGTCTCCTGCAGCCGGAGCGCAATGTTCTGAGGCAGCTGCCCACCCACAGACACCACCACGCCAGACGCACTCTCGAGCTCGTAAATGTCCATCACCCGCTCATAACTAAGCTCCTCAAAGTACAGCTTGTCAGCAGCATCGAAATCAGTGGAAAATGTCTCCGGGTTGAACTTAGACGAATGGTTAGCGAGTGTATCAGGAAAGTTTGAAAGTCCAGCGCTCGACAGAGTGACTCGTTCAGCAGCCAATTGACAAGTGTCATGTTGAGGTTGCCGACGTGGGAAACATCCTGAGAAACGGTGGTATCCGTCCAGAAGGCAGGTGCGTCCAGTGTCCACCCTGAGAGAAGGTGCGGTCCAGTGGACCATATCAAGGAAGGAGGTTCAACTTACATTGATCATGACAGTCTTCTGGCCCATCTGGCGCAGGGTCTGGGTGGCGCTGACAGCGCACCAGTCAAACTCGACAGAGCTCCCGATGCGGTACACGCCGCTGCCAAGAATGATGGTGCCCTTGTCTTCGAACGTGACGTCGTGAGAGGAGCCGTTGTACGTGGTGTACAGATAGTTGGTGTCGGCAGGGAACTCGGCGGCCAGAGTATCAATCTTCTTGACCCAAGGGCGGATGTTGAAGCTCAATCGGTAGGCGCGGACTTCGTCTTCGGTGCTCTTGACGGCCATGGCGATTTGGCGATCGGAGAAGCCCATCTTCTTAGCCTTCATGACCTGATCCTTCTTGAGGGCTTGGAGACCGCCGGCGGCCTCGAGCTCCCGGGTGCAGTCGACGATATTCTGCAGCTTGTACAGGAACCACTTGTCAATCTTGGTCAGGTCGTGAATCCTGTCTATGGTGTAGTTCTCGTGAAGCATGGCCTGGCCGACAGCGAGCCATCGGCGGTCGGTGGGGTTCTGCAGCTCAAAGTCAAGGTCCTCGAACTTGTCGCCCTGGAAGCCAACAAATCGGGGGTCGACCTGACGAATTGCCTTTTGGAACGATTCTTCAAAGGTCCTGCCGATAGCCATGACCTCGCCGACCGACTTCATGGCACTGCCAATGTCGCGCTTCACGTGGTGGAACTTGGACCAGTCCCACCGGGGAATCTTGGTGACGATGTAATCCAATGAGGGCTCGAAGTTTGCCGTAGTTGTCTTGGTGACGGCATTGGGGAGCTCCGGAAGGGTGTGGCCCAGACCAATCTTGGCGGCGGTATAAGCCAGCGGGTACCCAGTTGCTTTGGAGGCTAGAGCCGAAGATCGCGAGAGACGAGCGTTGACCTCAATGACACGGTAGTCGAGGCCATCCGGCTGCAGAGCGTACTGGACGTTGCATTCGCCAACGACACCAAGGTGGCGCACGATCTTGATGGCGGCGGATCGGAGCATGTGGTATTCCTCGTCGCTTAGCGTCTGGCTGGGCGCGACGACGATGGAGTCGCCGGTATGGATTCCGAGAGGGTCGAAGTTTTCCATGTTGCAGACAGTGATGCAGTTGTTGTTTGCATCTCGCACAACCTCATACTCGACCTCTTTCCAGCCCTTGAGCGACTTCTCAACCAAAATCTGAGGGGAGAGCGTGAGGGAGCGGGCGGCCATGTTGCGGAGCTCCTCCTCGTTGTTGGCGAAACCAGAGCCGAGACCACCCAAGGCATAGGCAGCGCGGACAATGATGGGGTAGCCCACCTTTTCGGCGGCATCGAGAGCCTCCTCAGTGGTGCCGACGGCAATGGACTTGGCAATAGGGATGTTGATTTCCTCGAGGGCCTTTGCGAACAGGACTCGGTCTTCGCTGAGCTCCAGTGTCCTGACGCTGGTGCCGAGAACCTTGACGCCGTACTTTTCGAACAGACCCAGCCGCTGCATCTCGACACCCAAGTTCAGGGCAGTCTGTCCACCAAAGGACAGGAAGATGCCGTCGGGCCTCTCCTTCTCGATGACATAGGTGACATACTCGGCGGTGACGGGCAGGTAGTAGACCTCGTCGGCGAGGGTGTGGTTGGTCTGGATGGTTGCAATGTTGGGGTTGATGAGGACAGAGGCGACGCCGGCCTCCTTGAGGGCTTTCAGGGCCTGGGAGCCTGCGAATGGAGATCGCGGTCAGCCTAGACGCCCGCATTGTCTGAGAGATGGCGACTCATGATAATGGTCTCCGATCCATGACATCGACACGGGGCATCAACGAACCTGAGTAGTCAAACTCTCCAGCCTGACCAATTGTGAGACCGCCACTGCCAATGACCAGCACCTTTTTGACGTCGACATTCTGCCTGGGCTTTATGACGCCGCTCTCGAGGTAGGCCTTGGGGTTGGGTGCGGATTGGGCGGCAGCAGAGCTGTGGGGGCGCACAATGGAGATGGTGCCCAGGCGCTTCAGTTGCTTGGGTTGGAGCGACGCTGCTCGGCCCGGGGTCCTGAGCGACGCTGTCGTGAAGGAGCGCGCGGGAGCAGGAAGAGCTCGAGGAATGCGGCGCCCGTGTCGGAAGAGGACCGGAGCTCGGCCGGCCAAGGCAGCAGGCATATTCGGCGGCATTGCAGCAGACTCCCTCGGGACTCAATGCTTCAGTTGCACCGTCCCGCAAACAGCCTGGCCCGTTGGGATCCCAATTGAGTCGTCTGGATGGCAGGCCGAAGGGGATTAGGGAGTCGGTGACTCTTCCAGAGGCTGGCTGCTGTGGGACGAGAGGGGAGGAGGGCTGTCTGGGTGGGCAGCGTCACATAAATGAAAAAAAAAAGGCGGTCCGGGCCCGGGGGCGGAACGAGTCACCGATAAGATAAGGAAGGCTGATGTTGATGGAAATTTCTTGTTGGGGACGGGCTCAAGCGATTGATTGCACTGCTT
Organism: Tolypocladium ophioglossoides CBS 100239; assembly: GCA_001189435.1. Classification (NCBI taxonomy): domain Eukaryota; kingdom Fungi; phylum Ascomycota; class Sordariomycetes; order Hypocreales; family Ophiocordycipitaceae; genus Tolypocladium; species Tolypocladium ophioglossoides. The sequence continues at coordinate 138,946 of LFRF01000014.1, read as the reverse complement.
GAACAAGAATGGCTTTTTTTTTAATCCTCACGCACGCACGCACGCACGCACGCACGCACAATGCTGCAGCCAGCCAGCCCCAGGACAGGGCAGCCTAGGCAGAGACGAGAAGCGTCGGGTGGGAGACGGCTCAAGGCTTCGGCTGGAAATGGGCGCTCCGTCCGATGCAGTAGCACGCTTCTGTGGCCTCGTCAGGCGCCGCCATGGACCAACGGGAGCCGTCGTTGCCGCAAAGATGGTTGCACAAGAACCACGGCTCGTGCAGATGCACCCTTTTGCAAAGCCCGCGTCGTTTGGAATTGCCCTTGTCGACGACCTCCGGGCGGCGGGTGCATGAGGTGACCTTGGGCCGTTTCTCCGCCGTTATCGCAGGTCTCATGTGATGGCGCAGAGGCAGAGAGATGCATGTCCGTCGGCTCAGCGATGGGCATCTCTTCTCGGGGCCGTCAAGAGCTGTTAGCGTTTAATATACCATCACATGGTGCCTCTGTCTGCAGCTCTTGCGCGTCAACACGCCGATATGCGGATGCCCAGTAGTATCGTATACTCGTGCGACGCACGTGAGCCGGCCTCAACCACGAGTCAAGCCCGCGCACACCCGCCCACTTTGCAATCGCAGTCGAGGGAGGAGGGGCTTGCGTGCATTTCTTGCAAGCAGTTGTCCCGCACGGAGTACGGCGTGTCATTGCCTGCTCCCGCGCTGACACAGTCGTATCCGGCGCGGGAGCGTTGCATCTGCCACTCGCGATCCGTACAGCCTACCTCGGTAGATCGCCCGTGTGCAAACCGGAAGACCTGCGGCATCCCCGCTGAAGCGCTGAGGTCGGCCTGGCCCCTGACCCCTGTTCCTCCGCCGCACCTACTCGTCAGCTGCCCGCCAGCCCCCTCCAATCGAACGGGTCGCGGGAGGGATTCTGGAACCCCAGGAATGAGCCTGCTATCGAGGGCCATCGCCAATTGCCGACGCCCAAGCCGAATTCCTCATGTGGCAATTGGCCCAGTCGCGTGGCGCCCTGCCCATGCCCGCTGCACAACCAAGTCGCTTAGAAGATGCGGTGCTGGCAGTATCAGATCCCACGGCAGATGCAATAAACTGATGCTGCACATGCCGCACAGGGTTGAAAGCACAGGTACGACCCGATGACCGCTGTCGTGCAACTCCAGAGTCACTTCCCAGTGGACTGCCGCCAAGTTAGAAGCCCTTGCCACTATTCGTTAGGTAATAATTAGGTTGCCCCATGCCCTCCACTTCCAACCTCAACCCATCCCAGGGCTCTGCCTTGCTCTTCGACTCTCCCTCGGCAATCGACATCTCTCGACATCTCTCTCTTTCTGCCTGTCTCTGTTTGTGCACACTGTGGCAACGCCATTCGCCATCCACTGCTCCTTCAACAGAGCTGCTCTGTGCGTCCGGTACGTACCGGCCACACCGTGGAAGCGCGTCGAGACACAGACTTGACATCTGCCTCCGCGCCCCATCACCGTCACGTGACACCTCCTGGAGGCGGAAAAGTTTTAGAGACGGAAACTGTTACACCTGAAGCAGTGACTCAATCCCATTCCATCGCCATATTCTCTAGGAGGACCGGGCGGGAAGAGTCGCCATGTCGGATCCTGGTCATGGCCTCTGGCTTTGGCTCGAACTTCCAGGCTCTCATAGATGCTATATCTACGGGTCAGCTTCGAAATAATAGCCGCATCATCTCCCTCATCACGAACCGGAGAAATACACACGCAATTGTTCGAGCGGATGAAGCAGGTAGGAGCTCTCCCATGCGTGTATATACAGCATGCATCTAAATTCACGACCAGGCATTCCTTGGGATTACTTCAATCTAATCAGTAACGGGTTCTTGCGGAAGGGAGAAACAGACAAACAGAAAGTAGCTGAAGGTCGTCAAAGATATGATGTTGCATTGGCCACGAGGGTTCTATCAACAGATAAGGAATGGCCTGAATTAATTATTCTCGCTGGTKGGATGCATGTCTTCTCAGGTGCTTTCCTAGAACCTATCGAAAGGGCAGGGGTGCGGATAATCAATATCCATCCGGCACTACCCCGTAAGTTCTAAAAGATCATGCTAGGTCTGGCTACTTACAATTTGCATAGGGGAGTTCGATGGAGCTATGGCGATTGAGCGAGCTTTCGAAGAGTTTAAGGCTGGGCGACTAACACGCACGGGTATTATGGCCCACTACGTAATTGATGAGGTGGATAGGGGTGCTCCTAACGTGGTTAAAGAGATTGAGTGGAAGGGAGAGGAGCTAGAAGAGTTAAAGGAGAGAATGCATTTCCATGAGCACGAGCTGATCGTGAAGGCAACGGCGAAGGTGGCGAAGGAGATAGTGGAGGGCAGGGGAACGTAAGCCCCGAGACGTCCCAAAATCCTTAAGCCGTAAGTAAATGTCACTGCAACAACCTTCGTTATGAAATCAACATACCCCTTATAGGAGAACATGGTCTGAGATGTTGTCTGTGAGGTGATGTGTAATACGGGTTTCTGGYTTTTGGGGCCCTTATCCTTGGGCAGCACCAAAGCGGCCAAAGTGTACATGTCTAACTGAGGTGTACACAAGCTATAAGTCCTCCCCAATGCCGTTCGATAGATCCGTCGGCCACGCGACCATTGCGTCACAAACATTGTTGCGTGATCACATCGTCTGGATCGTAGGGTGGGAAGGGCATTTAGAATTCGTCCTGACCTTGACGATAGCACTGATAAAGCGCGAGAGCTGCGAAATCAGGGGGGCAAGCGTCGGTTTAACCCTCCTCCTTCGACCGCTCTGACGGCCAGGCATGTTGGAGACGCTGCCGCCGCCATGCGCACACGCGAGAGCGTCATGGCTTTGGTGGCGAGGCGCCGCGCCTCCCGACATTGTGTCTCTCATGGCCCACCTCGTCTTCCCAAGGGAAGGAGAGCGGATACGGCGCGAGCCATGTCGTGGCCACGATGCCACCTCTCTGCTTCGGTGTCCTTCTGTCAATATTCTGCAAGCACAGCAAGTCCCGCAATGCGAGATCCGGTTCAAATGCCCCTCTCGGTTGTTCAATCGCTCCGTTCCTGGGGGAGGCTTTCCTAGGTCCTTGACTGCAACTGGTACGTATTCTCCCCCTAGGAGGTGTCCATTTACAGCCAGCGTGGAATGCTCTTGGGTTCACCTGGCCCACATGTCTCGCACTTCCACTATGTGATCAGCGAGCACTTCGGCATTGGGCGTTTTTGTTTCTGTCTGAGGGGCCCAAGATTCCTCAAGCTAGAGATGCTGCCACTCACTCGCACACCAATGCTTCTTCATCTGGAGATCTTCATGATTTTCACGTTCCATCCTTCGCCTCCTTTGCCGAAACCCGCCGCGCCGGTGAATGTAGTCTTTCACTGCCCTTATTTGATGCATTGCAGACTTGGCCATACCCTCGTGAGTCCGAAGACCGTCCGAGACGGCAGCTCGCTGGGTCTTGGGTGAAGCGATTTCAAGACGAGTCGGTTTAATGAGTATTAGTATAAGATGTCGTCCCGAATCCGCCATCGCACTTGCTCCTTCCCATCATCATCGGCAGTGGCCTTTTTTCTCTCCCTTATCTTGTCCTTCTTTTCTGCACGAGAAATTTCGTTCGATCCGACAACATGAAGTCCAGCCTCGTCGCGGTTCTCATCACCTGCCTTGCAGATAGCGGCTTAGCCGCACCAACCCGCGATGTTTCTTCACAGCTGAGCCAGCGTGATGTTGTCGCCCTACAGAATCTGGCAGGCCACGAGGGAGATCTTCTTCTCAATGCCAGAGACACAAATGAAGTCTTGAGCGACTCCGGTGGCAGCTCTGGCAGCTCCGGCAGCAACAACGGCGGCGACCTGCTTGACGGCGCTCTCGGAGGCCTGACTGACACTCTCGAAGGCTTGACCGGTGGTGGCCCTCTCGGAGGCCTGACTGGTGGCTCTGGCGGTGATCTTGACGGAGTCACTGGAGGCCTGACCGGTCGTGGCGGCCCTCTCGGCGGAGTTACCGGAGGCCTGACTGGTGGCGGCGGCCCTCTCAGAGACCTGACCGGTAGCCTCGGCGATCTCACTGGAGGACTCGGTGGTGGTGATCCTATCAGCTCCCTTCTCCAAACCATTCTCAGTGTCCTTGGTCTTGGTGGCTCTGGCGGTGGACCCCTTGGAGAACTCGGTGGTCTCACTGGAGGACTCGGTGGTCTCACTGGAGGACTCGGTGGCGCTGGTGGAAAAGGTTCCTCTGGCCCCACACCTACAGCCCACGCTGTCACCACTCCCACGACGACGATTTCCCCGTAAAACCGGGACATTTCAGGACACGAGCACCGAGGCTCAAAACCTACATGGATGAAGGCATAGGACGCCGCTGGGAAGAGGATTTCTTTACAACTACGGGATGGGTAACTGACGATGCAGAGTTCACGAATAATGTGTGCCGGACGGGGAACGCGTCGATATCATCATCTTAGCTAGTCAGTAGTTTATCAGAGATGTTGAACTTGATACGTTATTTTCACACGGCTCAGAGTTGAAATTGCGACCCGACGTCAGATTCTCGTCACTGGGCAGCCAATTCGCGTGAGGAAAAGCTTCGGTGACCACAAACTCAAGCTTACCCAGAATAAGGGGCACAGGCCACGCCGGTGCCATCTGACGTTGGTGGTGCTTAGGAATTGTGCCAGGAATGGATCATCAGGGGCTCGGGTACAAGCTCTCATGCTAGACGTGTGCTCCTGATATCTGGAACGAAAGGGGCAGTTGGCATGTCCAGCTGTGTTGTCGTATCACACCTCGGCCTTACAAATACGCACATACCGCGGCGGTTTTGGGATCGCGGGCTAGAACATGGTGAGTTGTGCTTCGCATTCCCGGAGAGATTTAGTGCGAGGCAGTGATTCCTAAAGGGGCTTCTCAGAGGGGATCATGGATAGAGTGTGAGCGCCAGGACGTGGGTTGTGGCGTAGGCAACATGGACGAGAGCATCGCTAGATCGCTCGCTCATCCAAGACAAAGTGTCGTTGCAGCTCGCAGTCCCGTTTATTTCTCACCTCCCGTCTATCCAGCCTCTCTTCTGGAGCGAATCGACTTCTCATTATTAACGACTACTGCTTCTCCCTCCTCAGAACCGTCTTGGTGCGACGGGCTTGCCGCTCCGCGCGCGCCATTTCCTCGCGCAGCGTGGGCAACATCCTCTGCTCGTCTTCCCGCGTCAGGGCCCGTGTCAGGGCCATGATTGAGGCTTCACCCTGGGACTCGCTGATGTGCTTCAAGGACGTAGGTTCGGCATCATGATGCTTTTTGTCTGCTTTCTTCTTCCCCTTGTGTGATATCTTGTGCGTCTTCGTATTTTTGCTGTTGTCCGCGTTGTTCCTCTTGGCCTTGGCCTTGTCCTTGTCCTGCTTCTTCATACCGTCTAACCAGGGGAGAGAGCAAAGTCCCATCTCTGCGATCCTGACGATGTGTTGTGCGCGTAATCCCAGCCTACTGGGGAACAGTACAGTACAGAGACCATGGAGCCCGAGAGAGGCCGGTGACGATGTGTAAGCGAGGAACTCATACGGCGAGGCGAGAGTGACTCAATGCCATGTCTGGGCCGCAGCTATTCACGAACACAATGGAACAGGGCTCTATGAAACAATGAGACGAGCTCTGGACAACTCCTTTACCGGCGAAGACGAAACAAACAAGTCTTGTTCAGCGCGTGAAAGAGTCTTCATCGCGAGCTTTGTTCTCGATATGGCCGTGTTGTTTAGCCCGTTCACCATGGCGCACCGACACAATGACCCCCGTGTAAACGAACTACGAACAGTTTCTCGGGCATATAATACAGCTTCTGCTTCTAGTCTCGATGCATAGGGGTTTGTTCCTTAGTTGCAAACAAGAGCCTGAACGCCTAGTTTCTTTGAGTCTTTTGAGCACTTAACCCGACGAACAGGCTCGAACGATTCAAAAAGAGCATCTCTTTCTAAATAACGAGCAATCAGCCACTTGGGATACGAGCATCCCCATTCCTCAGGCAAAACCTCCGCTTGAATCCCATCTCGCATACCCAAGATGTGTCAAAACCTCCGCTATTTCACATGCGGCCACATGCAGCGCTGCCAAACCAAGTGCTGGAAGACGACCAATCCAGGCATCCTCCAGGCCATCATATACTTCTTCTTCCCGCCCAAGTCATGTGACCGGCCGACGGGCGAGGTGTTCCGCAAGCGTGCGCTATGTCCCTCCTGCGTGCGCCGCCAACAGTCGCGGTCGTCGGATGGGAGCAAGCCGCTGCCGAGGCTGCCAGCGTCGGGCAAGGTGTACCGCGAGGCTTGTCTCGCCAAGAGGGCGATGTACGAGAACACCGTCCCGTCGAGGATAACAAAGAGGCTGCGGCGCGGGAGCGTGGACCAGACGCCGAGGACAGAGCACCCTCGGCGTAAGACGCCGCAGCATAGCAGACGAGCGACGCAGAGGCCGACTCCTCGGGACGACGGACACAGATCAAGGAAGCCAGGGGGAGGCGAGTTCTCACAGAGCACATCTGGTAAGAACCCCGTCTCCCATACAGGCCTGGCTTCCAACAAGCAGGCACAGAAGAAGTCTCTGACGAAACACGCCCTGCCAGCCCACAACATGCCGAAGAGCCGGGTTGGTGACCATCAGCCAGGGCACTCAAGGAAGCCATCGACGACACCATCAAAATCTGGCAGCACCGCCAGCGCGAATAACGCTACGCTGAACCAGCGGGGGCGCGAGTACCTGCGGAGGCTCCGCCACAAGCCCTCATCGGAATCTGACAAGTCGTGGGTCAGCCCGACGGCTCGCCAGCTTGAGAAGGGCGAAGTGAGCATACACACGACGTATCTCGACGAGAGTGGGAATATAACTTCGTGGGTATAGGTTTCTCGCTAATTCGGTAGCTTCAACCAAATACAAAGGCTGCTCGCCCTGGTTACGGCATTACATTCTCTTTGCATCGTACAAGGTGGGGTGACCTCCCTCGACCTATAACGGCCGACAACGAACTTGCTCCAAGTGTGAAATCCACCGCTATAACCTGAATATTGGAAWAGTCTCGGTATGGTACTAATGCCCATGGCTCAGGCAGCATGGCCCCGTGGTAGTCTAGAGAATTACGACCGCCATGGGAGCCGAGGTTGCCAGGAGCCCTGATGGTAGGTGGAGGAGAGGTAGGTAAAATTAGTCCTTCTTCGTGGAACCGGGGTCCTTTTCTTGAAGAAAGACGAGGAGGGGTCGTTGTGGAGAAGAGCCGTCGTGTTGCCATGGCGCTCTTGAGATGCTGACCACGCCGCAGGACGTGTTCAAGAGCCGTGCGCGGTGCCGTAAGCTTTAGTGAGCCTTGCCGTTCTTCGACTCGGCCCTAAACTTGGCAATCTCCACCTGCACCTGCTTCTCCACGCGGTTCTGCAGCTCCTTGCGATAGCCGAGCTTGAAGAGGACCTCGAGCCACACAAACATGGGGGCCAGGAAGAGGGCCTGGACGAGGTTGTCGAGGAGCGCGGGAGCGCGGCCCTCGAAGGCGCCGTGGCCGACAAACTGCGCAATCCATGACACCACGTGGACCGCGAGGGCGACCTGGAAGGTCAGGCCGGAATCCTCCATGCGCAGGTGGTTGGCAAAGGCGGCGCTGCCGACGCAGAAGGCGGCGAGGACGAAGCCCGCCACGGGCTCTAGCAAGACGTAGAGCGCGGCGTACAGGAGCGCAGCGATGGTGCCCAGGTTGAGGTCTAGGTACGGGACGGCGAGCCAGGCAGGTGTGTGGATCAGCGTACCGGTATATGTGGCCTGATGCGAAGCGGCGGGTGAGAACTGAAAAGGTGCGGGCCCACGGATGAGGCGGAGGGAGATGGATGGCTAGGGCTCGCGTACCATGCAAAAGGCAGAGACGAGGATGAGCGGCACGCAGACCATGTGGATGGCCACGTTGACCGAGTTATGGTGGTAGGCACCATACTGGGGTTCGTGTCAGCGCGCTGCGTGCGGCTCGGCGAGGGCAACACGTACAAAGGTCAAGTGCTTCTCCAGATCCAGCGACATTCTGGCGGCGGGCTCGGGGGGAGGCGCGACGTGAGCAGCTGAGGCTCGCCGACAAGCCAAGGTGTCGAAGAGGGCTTGTGGTGAGGGGGTGGAAGGGGGAAGGGGGAAGCCCTGGGGTTTTTACGTTGCTAGAAACAGCCACTCTCGTGTTCCATGCAAAGCAAGGGGAACCAAGGGTCGGTTGCATCACAGCATCACATCAGTTCATGTGCTCACTGTTGTGGCCCTCTAGCGCTGTTGGGGATTCAGGCTGTGTGTGGTTGAACCGAGCGTGGGGCCGCCGCCAGCAGTCAGTCACCAGCCGTCATGAGCCCCGGATCAGCTCTACCTACGCATTCGTACCCCTACCTCGCTTGTCTTGACCCCCATGCCGCCCGCCGCGTCAAATCCGGGGCGATCAACGACGATGCGGCCGCCGAGTATTTCACGCGGCGAAGCAGATGCGCTGTCTGGTGATCCTGCGCCGTGGGAGCAGGCCTCCGCGGAAGCGCAGCCGCTGTGCCGGGTAGGCAGCCGCTGTACCGGGTAGGTAGGTACCTTTCACAGGGCAATTGCTCCCCGGAAGGGGTGACAGCCAGAGACGTTGGCGGGCCGATTCCTGGGGTAGCCAGGTCGCACAAGCTGCGGCTGACATCTGATTCAGCTACGAGTATCTGTACTCCGTACACAAAGACCGAATAGATGGAGCAAAGTAAAACCAACCAAGCATGAATACTAGCTTGGCAGCAGACGAGTGACAGGAAACCAGATTCAAGCACCGGTTGACGCGAGGCCAATCGCAGCAGACTGAAATACAGCACTGGTGCACTGCAAATGGTGCCCGAAGCCCGATTCGCGTGATAAGGTACTCCGTAACGTCGGCGAGGTAAGGTACGTACCGCCAGCTGTCAGGCTGTGGCGCACGGACCATATCGCCCACCCGCCAGAGGCCTTGAGTGGCCGAGATTTCAACCACCACCCTCGAACCCGAACTTTCCTTCAGCCTCGTCGCGCTCATCACCATTTCCATCCACCCCCAGCAACCCTCTCCCAGTCGGGGAGCCAGCAGCGCACGTCTCGAGGCGGCGAGACTCTCACTGTGCTTTGGTTTCCGCTTCCCGACTCGTCCCTCTCACGCCGCTCGCACCTCCCACGCCCCGTCTCCCCATCGTCGTCGTGATCGTGCCGTTCCTTTCTTGAGCAACCTTGTGCCGCAACCCAGTCCTGCCATTCGCAGTACCGCGAGCGATCAATCCGATAACGAGGCCTTGCACTGCCTAGAGCTGCCCCTGACCACCCCTCAAGAACATTGCAGTCTTATCCTCGCGGTCGCGCCACAGCTTGGCCCAAGATGTTTTTCCTCTACAACATGGAACGACGGGTGACGCTGCATCCCTCGTATTTTGGGCGCAACATGCACGAGCTCGTTACCAGCAAGCTCCTCAAGGACGTCGAGGGCACGTGCGCCGGCAGCTACTACATCATCTCCATCATGGACACCTTCGACATCTCGGAAGGCCGCATCCTGCCTAGCAGCGGTCTTGCAGAGTTCACTGTCGGTTACCGCGCGGTCGTGTGGCGGCCCTTCAAGGGCGAGACGGTAAGGCGACCCAAGCCCAGTTGCTGATGCAGAGATGGCTAACGTCTACGAGGTTGATGCCGTCGTATACTCGATTAACCCACAGGGCTTCTTTGCTCAGGCTGGTCCGCTGCGGCTCTTTGTGTCGGCGCACGTAAGTGATTCTCTACCATTTGAAAGTCTACGACGGCATCATGGCTTACCATGGATACAGTTGATTCCCAGCGACATTAAGTGGGACCCCAATGCGACGCCCCCCCAGTTTACCAACAACGAGGACACCGTCATCGAGCCCGGCACCCACGTCCGCGTCAAGATTATTGGCACGAGAACTGAGGTCGGAGAGATGTGGGCCATTGGCAGCATCAAGGAGGACTACCTCGGGTTGGTTCGCTCTTCGGAACCACGTATGTCTCCCATCACTGACCCAAACGCTGCAGGTGCCTCCAAGACTAGTGAGGCCGAGGCCGACGAGGCTAAATCTGATGAGACCATGGCTGATGAGTCCGAGTCTGTCGCAACCGAGTCTGTTACCCTGGCTGATGAGGCCGAGTCTGTTGCGACCCTCGCTGGTGAGTCAGAGTCTGATGTGACCATGGCTGATGAGTCCATGGCTGACGGGGCGTAGCGCAAGTGCGCAACGCATGGCACGGATTCTACCGAGGGGAATATTTTGAGCAACATGCTTCCCCCATGACTCGAAGCTGGTTTGTACAAAATTGGGTGAGAATTAAGTGCGCGCGTGTTTGAGAGAGGCACGCAAGAGGACGGGAGTGGCGAGCTCGGACTTGGGCAGGCAGCCCGCATCAGAGGGGCAGGGGGTGAATGCCTTGGCCAGCTCTTATCTCGTCCGTTGCAGAGACTATGGCCGCTCTGGAAACGTGGGATTCAAACGTTCAGGGAGTGTTGCTACCCATTTACGGAAAATGGTGAGGCTTAACGAACATTGCCTGTGCAGCAACATGTCTATAAAGGTAGACCAATTACGCAAGTATGATACACGGACCGGTGCCATCTCATTATGTCTGCACGTGCCGCAGCGACCAGCAGGCAGCCGACCGATCTCGCGTTGCATTTTACCAGCCATTGGAGAGCCATGTTAAATACGTACCGTTCTGCCGTTGTACGAAGTACCTACTTCGGCTGCGGAACCCCCCACTCACTAGTCACGGCGGATCGGATCCCGGTGGGGCGGCCTCCAACGTCGAACTACGAGTACCAAGGCACCGTCATCAAGGTCAAGCCCGCCTATTCGTGCGCGCCTGAGACGAAACCAAAGCACGGACAATCAGAGCTCGCCATTTGATACCTGCCTCTCTTTACCCGGTTTATTTAATTCGGCCTAGTGTCTGCGCCGTGAACAGCCGAGGGCCGATCCCGCAGAGCGACAAACCTCCCCCGCAGCGTCATCGACCTATATCATGATCGCACTTGCGACGAGGGCGACTTGCGGGACGACAACAACAACTTCAGCAGCACACGCTACTAGGATAGCACCGCGTCGCTTATTTCCGCAGCCGAGATTGTTCAGCGTGACGCCGAGACGAGGCACGATGCAGGCGTCCAACAGACTCAAGACGGCGTTTTCCCAAGGCAGGCAGTCCCTCGGCATGTGGCAGATGCTGCCCGGCGCCAACGTGTCGCGACTACTGGCGCGCTCAGGCGTCGACTGGGTCGTGGTGGACTGCGAGCACGGGAACATTGATGGTATGGGATCGGTTGTCTGGGCTCGAGCCGGTTTGCTGACAAAGTGATACTGCCGCCTAGACGGCGCCATGCACGATGCCGTGCCAGCCATTGCAGCGCTGGGCGTCTCTCCTCTCGTCCGGATCCCAGATATTCAGTCATGGATGGTCAAGCGTGGGTGTGCATGCTATTTACCTGCACACGGAGCTGACTAACGGCTTTCAACAGGAGCCTTGGATGCCGGAGCCCATGGCGTACGTCTTATCCTCACTCGAGCAAGGTGGCTTGCTGAGCGTGGACGCTGATTCACGTCCAGKTTCTCGTCCCGTTGCTACGCACAGTCGAACAGGCCAAGGAACTCGTCCAGGCCGCCAGATTTCCTCCCGTGGGTCGGCGAGGCTTCGGCTCTCCCCTGAGCGCAGAACGCTTCCACCCCATGCCCAGCTTCACCGAGTACCTGCAGCAAGCCAATGATGCGCTCTTGACCATGGTCCAGATCGAGACCCAGGAGGCTCTCGATGTCGTTGACGAGATTGCTGCCGTGGACGGCATCGATGTTCTCTTCATCGGCCCCTTTGATCTCGGTACAGCCACCCCGACTTTGTCGCAGCCCCAATCCTTGTTGAGCGTCCTTCTAATCATGCATAGGAAACAACATCGGCCACCCCATCCTCAATGGCGTCGTCGAGCCGGAACTCAAGGCCGCCATCGCAAAGACCCTCGACGCATGCAGGAAGTCGGGCAAGAAGTGTGGCATATACTCAACGAGCGGCGAGCAGGCCAAGGTGTTTGCGGACCAGGGCTTCGACATGATCAGCGTAGCGGCTGACTACACGGCCCTGGAGTTTGTGCTGAAGCAGCAGTTCATCGTGGCTAGCGGCGGGGCAGCGCCGTCCAAGGGGGAGTCGTATTAACGATGCCCGGCGACGCGAACTTGTGGAGGGCTTAGCTCTCCTCGACCTGGTCCATCTTTGCTTCGACCTGCTCCGGTGTGAACCGGTGCATTAATTTGACGGCTTTGCCGGCCATGCCCACGTCCTCGTCCTTTGCCTCTGCCTTGCTGATGTGAATCTGGCCCAGGGTCAGCAAACTGCCACAATGTCTACTTGGCCAGTTGGAGAGGGCGGCAACTCACAACAGGGATGTCAAAGTCGTACAGTTCCCTCCACGACTTGGACTCTGGCTGCGCCAGGTTCACCTCCCTATAGACAAACGGCCGCTCGTCCCAGACATCGGATAGGACGCCCTTGGCCTGCGTGCACAGGCCACAGTTCTCGCGGGTGAAGAATGTGACTCTGCAGGCCTGCAGCAGGCGTCGGGAGGCGAACATTTTGGTACAGTGGAAGCCAAGTTCCTGCGCTGGGGATGCTTTCCTTGCCCGGAGCTAATAATCCGTACTTGCTGGATCTGATCCCAACCCCGCATCGGGACGGGCAGGCGGTGAGGATCCACTTGCTCCCCCCGTCGTCGTGAATCTTGCGGTATGTTTTTCTAGAAGATCCCACCCCACTACGAAGTACCACGTTACTAAACCAAACGCAAAGGAACAAGCTTCCCTCCCATCCATTCCGCCTCTCGCGCTCCTCGCCGCGGGTCGTCTCTCGAGGATCTACAGCTGCTTGATTGAATATCAACTTCACAATGGCGCAGAAATGCGTCCATCAGGGCTGCGGCAAGGACTTCTCGGACCCGACGGAAAGGTGCGAGTACCACCCCGGCCCGCCCATCTTCCACGAGGGGCAGAAAGGTAAAGAACAGCGAACATCCCCAGAGCTCGACCGACCCGGCGACGGGCGACATCTATTCTACGCGTGCAATGCCATTGGGGTTCTAATCGTTGGCCGGCAGGATGGAAGTGCTGCAAGCCGCGCGTCCTGACGTTTGACGAGTTCATGTCCATCCCGCCCTGCACAACGGGCACGCACTCCACCACCGACAAGCCGCCGCAGCTCGAGGAGAAGCCGCAAGACGACGACGCCGCGCTGGCTAAGAAGATCGATGCCCTCACCGCGTCTTCTGCTGCTGTTGCGCCGGGCCGAGCGCCAATACAGACCGCGGAGCATGTGCCCACGCCGCCGCMGCCGCCGCCTGAGACGGACGACGATGACCCGAGCCTGGCGATCCCCGACGGCGCTGAGTGCAGGCGCCGAACGTGCGGGCAAAAGTACAAAGCGGGCGCGGCGCGGCAGGGTGAGGAGTGCGTGCACCACCCAGGCGTGCCCATCTTCCACGAGGGCAGCAAGGGGTACTCGTGCTGCAAGCGGCGGGTGCTAGAGTTTGACCAGTTCATGAAGATCGAGGGCTGCCAGACCAAGGACAGGCATCTATTCATTGGCAGCGGCAACAAGGACAAGGCTAAGCCCAAGGCCGCAGGCCAGGAGGTGCTGGACACGGTCAGGTGAGCTCGAACCCATTACGCTTGTAGCTTGTAGTGGAGGCCATCAGCCCCTGACAGCGAGGTCTTCAGGCACGACTTTTACCAGACCCCGGCGAGCGTCATCGCGTCCTTTTTCCTCAAGAAGATCAGCAAGGAGACAGCCAAGGTGGAGTTCCAACCGCAGCAGCTGGTCCTCGACCTGACGACGAGTGACTCGCCACCGAAGCGGTATGCTGCCGAGGTGCCGCTCTTTGGACCCATTGACGCAGAAAAGTCGACGTACAAGGTGCTGGGAACGAAGCTGGAGCTGACGCTGGTCAAGGGGGATGGCGCATCGTGGCCAGTGCTGCGAGGGGACGAGGCGTTGACGGGGGAGATTCTGCAGGTCGGACGGGCGGGGCGGGCATAAAATCAAAGCTATGGTACGGAGTACTTCGTACTCTTATGAAGCGATGGCTCTGATCAGTGACCAAGCAAGCCAGTTCTTTTGTCCCGTGAAAATGGCGCCAGCCTCGGATGAGCTTCCGGGGTTCGCCCACGGCAGCCAAACGGAAGCGAGCCTCGTCGAGCACGTTGACAGTGACAGCCACGCCGCATGAAGACGGCAAGAATATTGGATTGAAATGATACGTATCAGCCCAGCCTCGTTCATGGCACACCGAGCCGCGTTGATAAGAGTCCCGTGGCTAATAGGGCTCCACCAATTGCGCCGTCACCAACGTGCAACAAATTCGGCTACGTAAACGGGGCTGAGATTCGACGCCTCTCACTGGCTGCCGGCCGTTGGCGGCTCAGGTGCCCAGCGTGAAGAGCCCAGACCGCTTACGATAGCGACTGATAAAGCCCATCATCGTGTGATAATGAGGAATTTGGCCACGCTGGGGATGGCCGCACTTGTGGCCTTTGGCGCATTGCTTCATGTGCTTATCGATGAGCGAGGTTAGCGTGACTGCGCGGCGCGTTCCCCTGGGGTGCCGTTTATAATAATGTTGCGTTCGCTGCGGGTTCGGATGTGCGTCAACTCTAATACTCAGCTTAAGGTGCTGCTGTTTCACACCATCATTACCGCTGTGTCTCCCGAATATTTCGTCTCTCCGGAGTCTCATCTGCCGTCAGCCAGCCAGTCCCAGAATGACCGCCGAGGTCGCACATGGCCGGGGTGGCGCCGGAAACATCAATGTCGACGACACCCCGTACGTCGACGGCGAAGTCGTGCGCACCGGAGCTGAGGGTAGCCACGGCGATGGAGCGTACAGCGCTGGTCGAGGAGGTAAGTGTTCTGACCTTCGTCACCTATTCCAACCTGTCTTATTACAGCCGGCCTGATCTGGCGACTCGTCTCGGCGCATGGCCTCAGCTCGACGTGCCTTGTCTTGCATTTACAAGCGGGGAGCTGAGAGCGTCTTCACCAGTCTGCGCGAGGCTGTGCATTTCTTGTTGTGCGAATTCTCGAAACCAGCCGCAGGGAGAGTTTGGTTAACGAAGCCTGCCAAACAGGAGCCGGCAACATCGCTGACATAGGCACGGCCGCCAGCCAGCGCAAGGATCAGGACGCCATCCCCGAGGTTGCGGTCCGTTCGAGCCAAGACGCCCAGGACTACCACACCGGCCGGGGCGGCGCCGGCAACGAGCACACGGCCGTCGACCTCGAGAAGAAGGCAGCCGACGAGGCCCGCCTCGCCGGTGCGCCGATCGGTCTGGCGGATAAGCTCAAGGAGAAGCTGTTCGGTGTGTTTAAGAAATGAGAACTCGGCCCTGGGGAGGAAGACGGCGATCGTGGCGTGGCCCCGGAGCTTCTTCAAGGATGGGAGGGATATCAGGTCGATTGACCTCCCGGAAGAGGATGTTGGCGACAATCGACCGTACGCAACAATTCGTTTCTGCTTTCTGCTCGTTTAAGAATACCAATGATATCCTACCGCAGTGTTCTTGAATGGCGGCAGTGGCATCGTTCGATGATGCAACCTGTATCTCTTCTCGCGTGCAAAGGCTCCAGTTTTGAACCTCACAAGGAACAGGGGAAACACGGCGAAATACAAGGTTGGAACCTTCGCACACCAGAAGGGAGGTCAGTCTTGACGGAGGATTGGGAGCCTGCCCCAGGCGCGCTTATCTACTGGCTGAAGCCGAGTTATCCTTTTCTTGGCTTTTGCATTGAGAGCTGAAAGGAGGGTTTGTGGATCATTGTCTCCAACTGATAGTAGTAGCCCCACCACCCGTGATCCCCAGACTCTCCACCTGGGGGTCACTGGCGACAGATTCGCAAATCTGATGAACTGGATGTCACTGGATGCCTCCAGTGTCGGTAAGCACAGGCTGGAGAGAAAGGACACTGTCCTTGGACTGCAAAGGTAAGGCTGCGTGAGCGATATCGCGAGCTTCGGCCGCCGAGAGTGGAGCGAAACGGCTTGTTGTGCTTGGTGGTCCATCTGGTTGGTGACAAGGACTGATTCAGTTGGAAAAGAGGACCGCCACGAAGGGGCCGCCTGGCGGCGAATAGGCGGCGAGGGCAGCCCCGCTAGGACATGGGTTGCCCCCTCTGATGGCAGCGCTTGACAACGCCGCGAGACATCCGAGCTGCTCTGCTCTGAAGAGGTTTGAGAGGACTGGCAAGGCCGCCTGATGAAGGGATACCTCATATATTATGTTTCACGTTGCCTGCTTCTTTGGTGCCAAAAAACAACTGCCGACTGGTTGCCATGATCTTTGTCCACCTCCTCCAGTAGGACAGGGACTGGCTGAGCTGAATCGGCATATGCTTGCAGTCCGTACCCGCACAGAGTTCATGGAGCGTTGCACAACCGCTGCCGGTGGCACGCGTCCTGTTTTGGACTCGGGATGAGCGAGTGGCCAGCGAGGTTTGCATTGATTAATACCTGGTCGCACGAAGCGGGTTGCGGTGAGCTTGCCTACTCAGTCAGGCTGGAGTGCCACAGCGTCCATCACGTGTGCCAAGGGCAGTGGCTGCAGGCTTCTGTGGCGCGAGCTCTCAGGACTCAGCATGCCCAGCAACCCCCAGCCGCATCGCCCGGGTCTCCAGGGTCGGCGCCTCCTGTCGGGGCTTTCCATCCTCTCCAAACGCTCGTTCCGCTCCTACACGACTTCATCCTTCGAGGCCGACGACGAACGCTCCTCGAGCGGCGGCGACATGAGTCCGCGCGACAATGACAGCGACAGCAACAGCGACAGCAGCCTGCAGCGGCCTGGCGCGCCGAGCTACGTGGGCCACGATGCGCGCCCGACTAGCCGCAAGGAGCTGCTGGGCTGGTACATGTATGCATTTGCGGCCGAGACGTATGTCATTTGCGGGATAGGTATGATACCCCAAACGTCGCTCTGTTCCTGTCCTTGCCGTGTCCTGCGCGGGAGCGCCTACTAGGGCATGTCCATGAGCTGGAGCTTACACCATCCCTACCGATAGGGTCCTTCATCCCCATCCTGCTGGAATCTCTCGCACGGGAAAACGGCGTGCTGCTCTCGGATCCCAGCAGGCCGTGCGGCTCAAGCGACAGCAAAGGCGAAGATGACGGCCAGTGCGTCGTGTACGTGCTGGGGCTCGAGATCAACACGGCGAGCTTCGCCATGTACACCTTTTCCGTGAGCGTTTTGGTACAAGCGCTCCTGGTGGTTAGCATAAGTTGCGCTGCCGACCACGGAAACTACAGGAAGAAGCTGCTGCTCATCTTTGCCTGGATCGGTAGCTTTGCCGTCATGGCCTACATCTTCGTCAGCAGGGAGACTTACATCCTCGGCGCCATCCTGACCATCATATCAAATACCTCGTTTGGCGCCTCCTTTGTCCTGCTCAACTCGTTCCTCCCCCTCCTGGTGCGGAACCACCCGGAGATCATCGAGGCCCGTGGACCGCGGACCCCAGACCTGGCCGACTCTGGCCTGGAATCTCGTCCGCTGGAAGAATCCACCGACGAGCTGAACCCATCCATGGCCAACTCTAAGTCCGCCTTGTTGGCCGATGAAGCAGCGGCAGCTCCAGGATGGCAGCTGAAGCGCATTCCGACTCACGAGGAGATTACTTCCACAGAACTACAAATGTCTACGCGCCTCTCGGCACAGGGCATTGGAATCGGGTACACAGCGGCGCTCTTTGTCCAATCCATCTCCAGCGGCATCCTGGTCACCATGAAGAATACGACTTGGTCCCAACGCATAGTTCTCTTCTTCATCGGAGCCTGGTGGTCGGTATTTACTATCCCAGCGGCCATGTGGCTGCGACCGAGGCCGGGACCGCCATTGATGGCCAACGGGCGAAAAGACGGCCTTTCTTGGATATCTTACCTCATTTATGCGTGGAAGTCCCTCTTCCGCACGATCAAGCTGGCCCGCCGCCTGCTAGACATCATGCTGTTCCTCGCCGGCTGGTTCCTCTTATCGGATGCAATTGCCACGACATCATCGACGGCAATTTTGTTCGCAAAGACGCAGCTCCACATGCAGCCCTGGGCGCTGGGCATGATAAATGTCATTGTCACATTGACGGGTGTCCTTGGCGCTTTTGGCTGGTCCTGGGTGTCTCGCGTATGCGGCTTGCAGGCCCACCAGACCATCTTGGTTTGCATCGCCCTGTTTGAACTCATTCCCCTGTACGGGCTGATGGGATATCTTCCCTTCGTCCAGAGGTGGGGTGTTTTGGGCTTGCAGCAACCATGGGAGATGTATCCCCTGGCAGCCATCTACGGTCTTGTCATGGGAGGGCTGAGCAGTTATTGCCGCTCCCTGTATGGCGAGCTGATACCGCCGGGGTCCGAGGCCGCCTTTTACGCGCTGTATGCCATTACGGACAAGGGATCCAGCGTCTTCGGCCCAAGCATTGTTGGAGCGATCATTGACAGAACCGGTAGCATCCGGCCCGCTTTCTGGTTTTTGGGGGCAATGGTCGGCCTCCCGGCGCCGCTGATATGGTTCATTAACGTTGAGCGAGGCAAGAGGGAGGGCGAGAAGCTGGCCGAGACGATCGAGGGCTTTACGGTGTCGGCGGAGGGGGAGCAACACGACGAGGGCGAGGCTCGAGGAATGATGGCCGACTACGAGGACGAGGGCGACGAGGGCGGCGACGAGGGCGACGGCCTGGCCGCCAGTCGAAGGAGGACTTAGGCGTTGGATATGGCTGCCCCGATCTCTCGAGAGCATAGCGACGGCGTTGGATCTGTTTGCTATTTTCAGGCAGGCTCTACATTACGTGTCCAACGTGCCATCATTGCAACATCCTGGAGTCGGCGTCGAGGTTTGTGACACGCAGGGTCCAATGGGACCGCAGCTGTGGGACTGAGGCGCGGGATAGCAAACCACACCGTCAGCCGCGAAGCGGAAGTACGTAGCACCAATTTTGTCGCAATCTCCCAGCCTTGGGCATGAGGGCAGTACGCAGCACGCACGTCCTCGCACCAGGCCATGTTCTGTGTAAGCGGCCGTTGTTGAACTATATTTACGGATTAGACTTTGTCACCCGTGCTGTGCTTGGTGCAAGAGACGCGGGCGACGCTATGATGGGGCCGGGCTAGGCGCGGAGCGTCTCCGTCTTCGAAGCGGGCAAATAATTGAGACACTCAACGGCAAGGAAGCCTCGCCTGCACGCATCATTAGACCCTGGCCGCGGGTAATTGAGCCAGCGCCGCAGGCCAAGTCTAGTCGGTGGGAAGAGAGGAGGAGACAGCAGCAAACAAGCCAGATTACGGGCAGTAATTATAAAGACGAGCCCGCTGTTGGCGGCGCCTCGAGGACAACGCGCCTCGTGGAGCACTGGAGAGCACTGGAGCACTGGAGCACTGCAGACTCCTCCACGTGCTGCGCCCCTCGTTTCTTGGCTCAGGTTTCTCTCGTCTCTTGCCCAGCCACCAGCTTTCTGTCTGCCGTCTGCCTTCAGCGCCTGCTCCGTCCCAACTGGCCCCAACAACCCGATCCCTCTCTGCTCGGGAGCCTCAATTCGAGGGAGCCCCGGTGTAACGCACGCACGCTTTGCCCTTCCCTCCCGTCCCCGAGGCACTGCTGCTGCTGCAAAGGCCCGCTGCGCAGAGCGCGCCAATGATCCCGCGACGCCGTCGAGCCGCTGCAGCCAACCCGTAAAAGCCTCCCGTCTGTCCTCCTCCGACGACGCACGACGCACGACGCACGACGCACGGCGCGCGAACGCCCCCCTCGCCCCTCGAAGGACAAGGCGCACGACCCCCAGTCGCATCGCCGGCCATGAGCTCCAAGTCGAGGAAGCGGTCGCGCACCGTCGCCGACGAGAACCGCGCCGACTGTCCCTTCACCGTCACCATGGTCTCGACCCCTTCCTACGAGGAGCGCGGCGACCACGCGGCCAAGAAGCGGAAGCGCGACAGCCACGCCGGCCCCGACGACGACCGCAAGGAGCTGGTCCAGCCGTCGCCCTTTGACCCTAAGGGCCGCTTCAAGACGCACCAGACCATGGCCCTGGCCTACACCGTCGAGCCGCGCAAGCGCTGGCTGGACATGACGCGCTACAACAGCTTTGTCCGTGAGTCATGCCGTCGATGCTGATGTCGCAGAGATGAAAAGTCTGACCAGAGGCCCCCCTCCCTCCCGGCAGTCAACAACGTCAAGTACTTCACCGATGACTATGTCTACATCGCCAACGATGCCACCATCGAGCGACAAAAGGCGACCAACAAGGACCCCGAGCGCCAGGGCCTGCTCCAGTCCACCGACTACTGGGTGGCTAAGATCCTCGAGGTCAGGGCACTGGACGAGCACCACGTCTACGCGCGCGTTTATTGGATGTATTCGCCCGACGAGCTGCCTCCAAACACCCTCGACGGCAAGAGGCTGGTGTCGGGCCGCCAGCCGTACCACGGCCAGAACGAGCTGATAGCTTCCAACCACAGTGAGTTTCCTGCATCGATAACCCCGCGTTGGGATGCGCCGCGGCTGACTAGAACCAGTGGACGTCATCAACGTCGTCAGCGTTGCCATGCGCGCCATCGTTAACCAGTGGGTGGAGTCGGACGACGAGCAGGTTCAAGAGACGTTGTACTGGCGACAGGCTTTCGACTGCCGGACCTCGCAGCTTTCGGTACGCCCAAACTCCAAACCAGCCCCCTTTGCGGTCCAGCCGTGCATAAACTGACCCGCTTCATGTAGTCTGTCGATCTGGCGTGCAAATGCAGGACCCCCGCGAACCCTGACAAGACGTTGGTTGGCTGCACAAACTCGGACTGCGAGGAGTGGCTACACTACGACTGCCTCCTTCACGACGTCCTGATGCGGGCCTACGAGCAGCTAGGAACGGACAAGCCGCACAAGTCGCGCGAGTCGCCGGTGAAGATGGAGACGGACGAGAAGCCACCGGCAACACTGTGCTCGACGACTCCCACCGAGATCAAAGGCGAGAAGACGCATTCGCCCATGGCGTTCAAGGAGGGCGAGAACGGAGACTCGGTACCTTCGGTCCCTGTGAAACAAATCGATGGCATCACGCCCAAGACGACCGAATCGCCCGCACCGGGCACGCCGGCCAACGTGAACACCGCCGAGAGGCTGCCGAGGCCGTCGTCGGTGAAGAAGGGCCGCCCAAAGAAGAGCGCGGAGAGCAAACCCTACGAGGGGCTCTTCGATGCAAGCCTGAAGCTAGACGATGGACCGACAGCCTGGCAGATCACCGACCTGAGGGACGTCTCCGGCGGCGACCGAACCTGGACCGAGAGCGCCAAATGCCTCCTTTGCGGCATCAAAATCGACTGAGCCTGCTGGTTCTATCGCCCATTGCTATTCCCTTTGTGTCTGGGAACCAGAGCGTTGGATAATGTTAGCTTGGGTGAACCCCACACAGATTGCTTCCTATTTGCTATACTTGTTGCTTCCTCCCTCCTTTCCATGAGGGTATATATCCAGCGAGAGAGAGCCAGAGGACTGGGTATTCTTATATTTTCCCTTTGTCTTTTTGCCCGCAGTCGCGCAGACTGACCAAAAGAGAGAGGGGAGCGGAGGGACGGAGAGAGAGAAGAGGCGGCGTGCTACTCGTTGGATATTCTTTCTGCATTGTAACTATGGGCGAGGCGTTTTTCTCCTGGGATATGTATCACGGCCAGAGCACGGGGACGAGGACTAGGGAGGACTTGGATTGGGGCGACGGAGCAACGCTGCAGGGGTGCTGCGGTGAGTTTCTGGGTAGGGATCTTGGGTATGTAGCTTGGGATATATTCGTTAATCATGGCAATATCCGCGTCAACTTGCAACATAGCCTCGGCCCATGGCTTCCATCCATTAAATTCTGGGCTTCTGGGCTGGTTGGCCTGCAAGCCCCCGCCAGCGACTATGATACTCATTGTTCACAGGAGACGGACTCGATATTCGCCTCGCAAGCGGACCCGATAATCGTATCGGATCCACAACGTACTCAGCTAGGCACCCCCGGGTGGCGTGGGCACTGGGGTCTCTTGACAACGACCGTCAGTCAGTGGTCGACAGGACTTACCCCCTCCGCGTTGCTGGCGATTCGGCGGGGATACCATCTGTCGGTCTACAAGCCATCCAGGGGCTTTTACGGCACTACGGCTCCTGGGAGGACCAAGCAAAGAACATCGCAAGGCAGTGCTCATCTCGAATCGACGGCATCCCTCTTCTCCTAGGTGGACATTGTCGTCGACTCCCCTGGTGAATGTACGGAGGAGGACAGCACAAAGCATTTTCTCCTCGCCCACCTTTCCTAGAAGGCTTGGATTCACATTTGCAGCTGCTATTCTCGTCTCGACCCCTCGGCTCAGTCGAAGACCTGCAAAGTGCCGTCCAATTTCCGATTCGAGCTCGGGACGAAGATGTGAGAATGTGTCTTGCCGCCCAAATTCAGCAAAATCGCGGGTTCTCCAGACTGTGCGCAGAGCGGGAGGGGCTCGAGGAAGAAATACTTTGCAAGATCATCACCAAAGCAGATGGGAACGTTTGTAACATCTCCCTTCATGTCTATACTAATACGAAGTACTCCACTGTACCCGGGAAGATTGACGACACTTATAACGATGCTATGGAGAGAATCCGGGGCGGACAAGTAAAGAAGAGATCTGATCTAGCGATCAATTTGCTGCGGCTCCTTACATATACCCTGCGGCCACCCAAACTCGGCGAGGTTCAACGCGCCTTGCTAAGCATAGAAGCCGAGCCAGATGACACCGGCATCGTCGTGGTAGAGGACGATCCTTGTGAGTTGTGCGCTTTGCGCACCATACAACTCAAGCGTACACGTGTTCCAGACACGAGAAACTCTTCACGGGTGCGAATATTGATCTCGCAGCTCTGGCTTGGGCCGTTGAAGCTCCGGCGTTATACACCCTCGTCAGGTTGCTGGCTGAGCATAGAGCCGACAGGAAATGGAGGGACATGCGCGGTAGGACGCCGCTGGGCAAGGCGGCTTTGGAAGACGACGAGATGATTGCACGCGTCCTTGTGCATCATAAAGACAACATCGAGGCGAGAGATAATAGCTGACGTCCCTTATGGCGGGGATCCACTTCGGGACACGGCCAGCCGTTCCGCGTCGATTGACCCCGCCGTGTCAGATGGCTGCGGGAAGCTCGCCCCCTCCACCACCAGTCCACGTCCCGTATAAACCGAAACCACCAGCACCACCACGAAGCCCATTAACCCCCATCAGGCCCATCCAAGATGGCCACCGTCGACCCCTTCGACTCGGCGCTGTACGTACTCGCCCTGCCCAACCCCTCCAGCACGATCGCATCGAGACTGACCGGGGCCCCCGCCGCAGCGACCTCCTCCGCCGCCTCAACCCCAAGCACACGGCCGCACACCTCAACGCCATCATCTCCCTCGCCCCGGACCTGACCGAAGACCTCCTCTCCTCCGTCGACCAGCCCCTCGCCGTCCGCCGCTGCAAGCAGACGGGTCGCGAGTACCTGCTCTGTGACTACAACCGCGACGGCGACAGCTACCGCTCCCCCTGGTCCAACCACTTCGACCCGCCGCTCGACGAGGCCGGCGCGGGCGGCATCGGCGCCGCGGGCAGCGAGGGCGCGGGCGAGGGCGCTGTCCCCAGCGAGCGCGTGCGCAAGATGGAGGTCCGGGCCAACGAGGCGTTTGACATCTACAGGGACCTGTACTATGAGGGCGGCGTGAGCAGCGTCTACTTTTGGAATCTGGACGATGGCTTTGCGGGCGTGGTGCTGCTGAAGAAGTGTGAGTTGCGCCTTGCGAAGCCCTCACTCATCCATTGTGTTATTTTCTCAACGGTATGGCTAATCTGTCCTTGTACGACCGCACAGCAGCTACCCCCGGCGGCGCCACCGAGGGCGTCTGGGACTCCATCCACGTCTTCGAGGCCATCGAGCGCGGCCGCACGACGCACTACAAGCTGACCTCAACCGTCATCCTCTCCCTTTCCACCGCTGAGGGCGCCATCGGCGACATGGACCTGAGCGGCAACATGACGCGCCAGGTCGAGCAGGACCTGCCCGTCGACAGCGACGAGAGCCACATCGCCAATATCGGGCGCCTGGTCGAGGACATGGAGCTCAAGATGCGTAACCTGCTGCAGGAGGTGTACTTTGGCAAGGCCAAGGACGTGGTGGGCGACCTGCGGAGCGTGGGGAGCCTGAGCGACGGGGCGCGGGATCGGGAGACGCAGCGCGAGATTATTGGCAGCATGCGGAGGTGAGGGAAGAAAGGGCGTTGGTAGACTTGCCGCGGCGGTGGCTTGATGATGAAATGTACGACCTATACCAGCATGTCGAGGACGGGGTCCTCAACGGCCCACGATTCATGATTCTGAGCACGCCTGGGCATGATTGACTCACTCTTCGGGCCGTCCTTGTGACAATAGCGACTAATGACGATAGCGAAGCGTTCTTGGAGACATGGATCCTATGCTGGCGTCAACTCGCCGGCAGTTCCGTCCGAGATTGGTGCCAACCATGGGGCCGCTCAGATATTATTCCACTGGCGGTGAGGCAAGAACATGCGCACGCACGCACGCTGGCCACGAGGAGAGGCTGTAGTAATAGTAGCAGACACCCACGGGCGCCAATCTTGGGGCGTTAGGTCTGTCGAGACGGCCCTGCAGGCCAGAAGCCCGTCCGCAGCGGACATACGGAGTACGGAGTACAGTCCATACGATACGAATACGTAGGTACATGTATGTACATGGGGGGATGTGTCCGGGATTCGCGACGCAGGCATTGGACGCCCGCGTGCGTGATGCGAGCGCCCGCCAGAGTCGGGAGCGTAACGAGGTGCAGCGTGGTTGATGGGAATCAGGGCAGGTGAATGGACAGGCTCGACGGATAGGAGATGACTTGCAGGCTGCATGCTCAGGTCGGGGATTTAATGCCTGCCTGCCTGCCTGCMKGCCTGCCTGCCTGTCCGTGCAACGCAGCGCCGCGGGTGAGGGTGCTATCCTCATCTAGGTCCAGGCCTGGACGGCTGTGTGTGTTTTATCATTAATCTTGCCCTGCATGGCCGCCTCTCCTGCGGCCAAGCAAGCCTATGGAATTATCATGTCTCATGGTCCAGCGGCTGGCACCATAGTGCGCCCTGGTGAGCCCGCCGCGAACTTACGTACCGAGCAGTGCAGACCGTCGCACCCTTGTTCGGTGCGTACGAGCAATATGGGTAAAGTCGAGAATAGCAACACCGCGCCTCCCGATTGACGAGGGCTAATGACGGGACATGGCAGACGGATGCTACCTTATTGCCTTTGGTGCATGCCGACCACAACTCCGAGGTCGTAACGGACGGTATTGCCGGTGCACTGATCAACAGGCGCGTCGTGCAAGCGCCGCACTATCACTTGGTCGATGCAGCTGGTGGATATCCTGACTCGAGAGTCCAGCTCGGATGAAGTCGGTAGAGTCAAGTGACATGGAGACGGCGCATCGCTGAGGCTTGATTGAGACCAAAAGGACATGGCGTTGGCCAATATGTTTGAGACATTCCATTTGTGATTGCTGACGCCGTCAGCGGGTGTCGTGTCGACGGCATCGTTGCTTCTCGCACGCAAGACAGCTGCTGCATTAGCCTGCGCATGCGTGTGCATGCTTTCAGCGCGCAACCTGTGCCTTCTCTCCTACTGACTGGGCTGCCCTCGCGCGACTCATTTGACAGAAGAGGGAGGCTATTGAACGCCTTTGAGACCTTTGCATGTCAGAAGGACGTCGACGTCTACGCCGCAGAGCCTGTCTTGCTTGAGGGTCTCGTGGCGGCACAGATGGGACGGAGACCGAACTCATGCCGCGACTCCTCCGAACCGAGCGGGCGAATATCAGTCGCAGCAACAATCGTGGACGGGCCCCCCGACAGAAGAAGGCGTATTCCTCGTATCGTTTGTAAAGAAAGGGGCTGTTTTGCCGACTGTGGCCGCGGCTGAGCCACGAGGCTCGCAGGCCCTTGCAAGCTGCAGCTGGGCCCCAGGCCGGCGGAAGCAGCGGCGGGCATGAATCTCTGAGGGCTCGTGGAGTCGTGGCCGGCCGTCCCGGGTGGGAGTCTGGCTGGTGTCTCCCCGGTTTCCGTCTCGAGAGGCGACGATGTACACACATGGCCCGTACAGACTGTACACGTGCAGCTGCATGCGTGCTGGAGAGACCAAGCCCCTGATGAAACCTTCGAGCGCCCACAACGCCCGGCCGGAGCATCGTGACATCCTTTGCGCGCGAACCAGGAGAGGGCCAAAGTAAGGTTCGCCGAAGCCTTCTAGAAGATATGGATGCGCCTCTCCACCCCGCACCGCAGGACCGCACCCGTCTGGCGTCCCGTTCCTGGGCCCCTGGCGGGAGCGTCAGGAGCTTCCCCAATCCCTCCAGCCCGCGAGACACGGGGCAGCCATCGAACAGCGCGCGCTAGTGGTGACGAGGTTGCTCTGGTGGGTTGGATCTACGTCACGAAATGCAATGTGTGTTTTTCTCCGTGGCCTCGCTCTCTGTGATTGCCAGTGGGCTCCTGGCATCGGTCGAAAGGCGCGACAAAGGCCTCAGAGGCCTTCGTCCCACCGGTGCGGCGTTGCACATGGTGGTTCCACTCCGGCGTCGCAGGGGCTGAGCAAACAGCGTCTTCTCGCTGCCATCGCCGTGGGCTTGTGGCAGCATTGGAGCCCTGGAAGGCCGGCCGGTGGGGAGGCATGGAGACGCTACCACTTCCGGTTGCGGCGCCGGCTCGGATCGCTACAGAGCGGGAGGGAGGGWCGTGTCGGGTCGGCTTGTTGTAGGCGACCATGCCTGTAACTGGACTCCACGTCAGTTAGCTTTGTGAACGAGGGTCGCTGCCGAGCGTTAGACAGAGCTGCCGAGCGGCGTCGGAGCAGGTAAGGAAAGGTAATATTCAGTGGAGGGGGCGTCATGGCGGAGGAGAGACATGAGACAAGAGACAAGATAAACGAGACGAGACCCATGCCTCTTGTCCCCTTGTCCTCTGCTGCCATCGCCTGTTCTCAGACATGACAGAATCTGTCGATGCTCGTCACTAGCCGTAGATCCCTTGGTCCGTGGCTGGCGGCCAGACGCAACGAAATCCACGTTAGGGTGGCTCGGCAGGGTCGCGAGCTGATTGTTTGAAGGGAAAGTAAAACAGGCGCCGTGCTCGACCATGTGGTGGTGGCTGGTGGGGGTTTCCTGGATGCGCGGGCAGGGGTTCATGACGATGAGCAGCACGCCAGGACCAGCGTCTGAGCCCGAAATTTCGCCCCCAGCAGCCGGAACAACAGCAGCGAAAGCCCATCGTGGCGTGTGCGTGCGAGACTGCGTGTCTCGAGCTCGTCCGGTGTGGCGACAAATAATGATGCGTCTTATTATTACCGCACGGCGTTCGTCCCAGGTCAAGGGCCGGCAACATGCCGCCCCGTGAGCTGACCTTGGAGTTGCCGTAGATTGATTGTACGGATTAGTCGGGGCAGGGAGCCAGACGTGTATCAGCCAGGGGCACAGCAGCTGATGAGGTTCGACGGAGCACCTTCCAAGCAAGCAACCTTGGAAGCCAGGTGTCGTATTACAGAGTCCAGGACGCCCGTCGCAGGTGACGCAGCTTGCGCGCCTGGTGGAGGAGGGTTCAGGTTGTCTTGGTGGTGGAACCTGCGCGCWGCTTGCTTGCTCAGGAATCAGGATGCATAAAGACCGAGCCCCTCCATCATCCCAACATCCCTGACGCTGGGTCGCATCTCTTGCCTACCTTACCTTGCCTTACATGTACAAGCAAGGTACGCCATCGTCGTCGTTCCTGTGCCTGCCGCCTACCTGTCGCCTCGCGCCTCGCGACTGCCCTTTTTTCTTGCGCTGGTATTGAAGCCTTTGCATTGCATTGTCGCGCCTTCTCGTTGCCCGCGACTTCCCGCATCCTTTTCCAGCTTCCGGTGGAAGGTGCACGCTGGCGACCGGCCCGTCCTCCCCCCAACAGCTCTTGCCTGGCAGGGCCGCCGGCATCTGCTCTTGCGCCCCCCCTCGTCTTGTCCGACTGGCCGACCAACTTCCTCCTGCTTTCTGCAACGCGCAACCTCGATATCCGCCGTTTGCACGGACGCACTGCCAATCTGCTGCCTTCCGTCGAGTCCTGCCGAATCTTTTGCTCTGTCGACGCCCGCGAGTTGTCGGTCCGAGTGAGCGAAATCCGTCCGGCCGACTCTGAGGCGTCTTGAGCTACCCCCGTGCCGTCCCGTCCCACCCTGCGACAACGAAACCACAGAACTAGACCCGGTGCCCGCCGCACACCGCAACAACTGCTCACAATGGCTGACGACAAGCCATCGGTCCTAATCATCGGTGGTCTGGGCTACATTGGCCGCTTCCTTGCCCTCCACATCCACCAGAACCAACTGGCATCCGAAGTTCGGCTGGTGGACAAGGTGCTACCCCAGCTTGCCTGGCTCGCCCCAGAGTTCTCCGAGGCTTGCTCCCAGGACAAGTTTATGCAGGCTGATGCCAGCAGAGCCGGTGAGTGTATCTTGTTTTCTCTCCCCTTCGCCCACAAGCACCCTTCTTCCCAGGCGTCGTGGCTAACCAAGTTATTTTACCCTAAACAGAAGGATTGGCCAGAATATTTGACCGTGCCGATGGCAAGCAGTGGGACTTTGTCTTCAACTGCGGAGGCGAGACTCGATACTCTCAAGAGGACGAGGTCTACAAGCTGAGGTCCTTGAACCTGTCCCTGGCCCTGGGCAAAGAGGCCGCCAAGCGTAAAGTCAAGGCGTTCGTGGAGCTGAGCACCGGCATGGTTTATAAGTCGGACTCGTCGCCAAGCAAAGAGAAGGACAAGCTCAAGCCTTGGAGCAAGATTGCAGTTTTCAAGCTGCAAGCGGAGGAGGAACTAGCCAAGATTGAGGGGTAAGTCGAGAGTCGCGGTTCTGGTAGTCCTGAAATTGTTGTCAATGGACAGTTGTGCWAACGCCAAGCCCTCACCGAACAGGCTCAACCTCGTCATCGTGCGCCTCCCGCACGTATACGGCCCGTATGCCTCGCAGTGGGTCGCGACAGCTCTGTGCATGGCGCGCGTCTACCAGCACCTTGAGGGTGAGATGAAGTGGCTGTGGACCAAGGACCTGCGCACCAACACCGTGCACATCTACGACACCACTCGCGCCCTATGGTCGATTGCCTCGTGGCATGCCGCTGGAAAGGCTAAGTGGGATAACGCCGAGATGGGACAGGTCCCAACCTTCAATGTGGTGGACAAGGGCGAGACGTGTCAAGGAACCATGTCGGACATCATCGGAGATATCTTCAAGATCGAGACGGGGTTCCAGGGCCAGCTCATCAGCACGTTCGCCAGGATGAACCTCGACAGCGTGGTGGACGACGTCAACGATGAAATTCTCGGGCCATGGGCAGAGTTGCTCAACGACGCTGGTATTACGCGACCAGGGCCGCTGACTCCCTTCATGGAAAAGGAGCTCCTCAAGGACACTGACCTCAGTATGGACGGCAGCCGGTTAGAGAAGCTGTTGGATTTCAAGTACGAAAAGCCTACCATGAGCAAGGAGCTGGTTGAGGAGGTGATTGAGAGCTATAAGAAGATGAAGTGGTGGCCCTGAGAGCGTGTTGGAGGACAGGGAAAACAGTAAGTTGCAAGAGAACATTTAGTTTTCTTTGTCATTTGGTTTTCAAACTACATGCGCATGAGCAGGAGACGGGGTCCGGTTGTGTATCCATTGAAAGGCCGGGCCGGGCCATGGGCGGGCGGACTTGCATGCTGACCGGGCCGCCAATGCTAGCAGCGGGAGGGGGCCGAGATCTTTGAACCAGAAATATGAGCCAAGCGAGCGGGAGTCTGGCAGTGTATGAATAGGAACCTGGGGAGGTTTTGAGTTGAGGGAAGGGCGGGTATAAAGCGTCAGGAGGGGACTTCAATATGTAATGGAGACTGGGCCGGCTGTCTGTGATGGTTGATCGTGAGAGGACAATGCGAGAAATGACGGGAGCGAGCATCGACCTGCGTGCATACGTACTTTACGTGGCCGTACAGAGGCTCGCTTGACTTGCCCAGGGCAATGAAAGGGGGTGAGGAGAGGTGAGACCAAATGATTGATGCCCCGACGCGCTGTCGTGCGACGCGACGGACACATGCAAGCTGCGCCGTCCCGCTCTCTCCGCATCTGTACCTAGTCCGTACGTCTCCCCGTAATCCGTACATGAGACGTACAGATGGAGCCGGCCTGGGATGGCCGGCTCGGCCGGCAGCCGGGTTAGGAAATAAGCGCGAGCGCGTGCGGCGGCTGTCTCTGAAATACCTAAGCACGTATTGCCAAGCAGCCAAGTTATAGTACGTACTCGTAGTAGCTCCCGTGCTGCTGACGACCCTGCTCGAACACGAGGGATGCTGATGCTGGATGGGGACTCGGGAGTCTAATGCCACGAGGCGGGTGTCCACGTATGCTTGGCGGCGAATCAGCTCCGGCCGTGACATGTGCTTCGCTGATGTTGATACATATAGGAAGTCATTCGGCCGCTTGTCGGAGGTGTGTTCTCCTGGACGTCGTGGTGGTTTTGCCCGACCAGAGCGTCGTCAAACTGCCTAGGGCACCGTATAATACCATGCTCCATTGGCCACCTTGGGGAAGTTTACCCAGTCCAGTCGCATTTTTGCATGTGCGGAGGAACGCGCCGCTCGCCCCGGAGGGCACGTCTAAACGAGCCATAGCTCCGGGGGGCTTGGTTGAGGGGGCTCAGATTGGCAGCGGCCGGGTTGGGTGTTGGTGGTGATTGAGCATTTGTGCGCATTGATGCCGTTGCTGGGGGAAGGACCTGATGCCGTGACGATGACAATTACATGCCCGATTCATGGGTCATAGAAGGCTCGACCGCTCCGAGACCATTGCACCCCGCATCATCATCATCTCCTTGCATTCCACCTCGCCCATGGTACTTCGCTGGGGCTGTTGTGGGGGAACGGACCGGCCCCGCTAGCGGGCGAACGAACGAGTACGAGTTCCTACGAGTACATATGGACTCGTCCGTCATCCGTACTTCGTACGTACTTGTAGGCCGAGGTATTCTAGGTAGCTTCTCGCGGCGGGGGAACATCACCCCGTGAGCCGCCCACGGGTGATTCCCTCCAGGCACGACCTCGGCGGTTCGGAGCAATCCCGTGCGCCTGCCCAGCGAACGAGTCGTGCTGTCGTGCTTGGCTTGTGACAGCACCTGAGGTACTATTTTAAGACCCAGGCACGCCGCGCCTCTTGGCCCTTCTGGAACATCTCCATCCCATCCCTCTGTTTTCCTGCGCTGCTGAGCATCCCTCGCACCCCGCCCTTTGTGATAGAAACATCCGAGGAACACCACCGCACGAGCTTGCCGTCGACGATAGTCAAAAATGGCCGCCCCGGCGAATAAGACGACCAAGGACCTCAGTGGCAAATGGCTCCTGGTGAGCTGCACCCCCTTCTCGACAACTAGCATTTCTTGGAAACGTGCTCATCCAGGGCCGAATCACAGGCATGTAATGTTGAGAAACATGTGCTAACACATCACAGAACAGAACCCTCTCCGACTCGCCTGACGACGGCCTCGCCCTCCAGGGCATCGGCTTCTTCATCCGCACGGGCATCAGCCTCGCCTCCATCACCATCGACGTCAACCAGTACGACGCGCCGCCCAAGCCCCCCTCGACCGTCGAGGGCACCTTCGTGCACATCGACATCGAGCAGTCGGCCTCCGGGCTCAGCTCCACCAAGGAGCTGCGCTGCCTCGACGACCTGCCACGCACGCACACGGACTGGATCTTCGGCACGGTAGAGGGCCAGTCGCGTTGGGTCGCGCTCGAGGACGTCGACGACGAGTACCTCAAGACGGGCTGGGAGGCCGCCGAGGGCAAGGCATTCATCCTCAGCCACGTCGTCAGCCAGGGCAACGGCTGGACGGCGACGCAGGTCTGGGGCTTCCAGACGATCGATGGCCAGAGGCGGTACTGTCGCAAAATCCTCGTGCAAAAGAAGGGCCAGCAAGTCATGTTCCGCCTCGTCTACGACTTTTTGGAGTAGATGCAACCTGCGGACGGTGCCGATGTGCCTCGGATGAGGCGGATATGCGTACCGGCGACGCAAGGCACAGGACCTGTGTAATATGTAGAGACTTATCCGACTTTTCAGAGGCGTCGAGAGTAGCGCGTTGGTATATTGACGAGTACCGAGATGGATCGGTGGTATTTGAGCGATTACCCGTCTCGAATGCACTGCCCCCCGACCTGGCCATGTCGAGTGCTGCTGCGCGCCCCCACGGCCGTCAACCACACGGGGCGTCTTCCCGCTAACACAAGGCCATATATCCATCCACCCTCGGGGGTCGTTTTGCTTGGCCGGAAGCACTTGATATCTTCCATGCACCACAGTGCTACTCAACCTACAATATATCATCAAACATCTTTTCCCCATCCTCACGCCGGCCTCCTCTTGACAAACTCCTCCAGGTCCTGCACCGTCGCGACGCCCAGCACGAACCTCCGATTCTCGTCCGTAATGACGGCAAACTCCTGCGCCCAGGGCCCCTCGGGGACGCCGCCGCGGAAGAAGGCCTCGAGGTCCTCGAGCGGCGTCTCCATGGTGATGACACGGTAGGCGCGGCCCCTGCGCTGGAAGCGCGTCATGGCGGTACTGAGGGGGTCATCGGGCTGGACCTTGCCGGCGTCGAGGAGGGACTGCAGGTGCGGGATGGAGATGTAGCCGAGCAGGGCGCGGGTGTCGGCAGCGACGACGGTGAGGTGCGTGTAGTCGCGCTCAAAGGCAGACAGGAGGGCGAGGGAGATGGCGTCGGAGGGGTTGAGGGAGAGGGCGGCGGGTGGGTCGAGGTCTTCAACGGTGGCCTGGGGTTGGGTGTTAGTTGCGGGAGGCTTGGTTTGGCTACAGACGTCAGGAATATGAAGAGGAGGTGAGGGCAAATGTGGGAGAGCGCAAGGAGGAAGACGGGCTGAGGGGGGGGGGGAGAGGAGGGAGGATGAGGCCCTTCAGACGTACCCCGCGATACCGTGATGACCACTTGGACACAAACTTGTCCTGCGCCGCAGCCGGCGCCGCAGCAACAGCCGTTGTCGAGGCCATCCTTTCAGCCAACATCTCTCGAAATATCCGGGCGCGCGTCCGTCGTCGTGGTCGTCGTGGTCGTGGTCGCGGTCGTGGTCGAGGTCGTGGTCGTCGGCTGCGAACGTCGTCGGCGTGATGATGGATGGAGACCGCCGCAGCCACGGACTGGAATTTCCCGCTCTTCTCGGGCAGGGGTGGGTCCGAACTCGGTGCTTGAGGTTCTTTCACGGGCCAGCTCCCAAACTCGGCTCGACAGCGCGTCTCCACAGGCGGGCGGGCGTTAGGTATCTTCAACGACGTACGGAGTACTCCGTGCAGCGGCGTTGGCGACGACTTGCGACGGCGTCACGCAGAGGCGAGCATGTGTTACCGTCAAGCGGCACAATCGCCGATACGAATGGCATCGCTCACTCGCTGCGCTGCTAAGTGCTCGCCCGCAAGCCGGAGCCCCGCCGTCGTCAAGCAATGGGGGGGTGATGTCACCCAACGCCATAGCTGCCCGTTAACCCCGTGTCGCGACACCCTTCTGGCCTTGTTTCTTGCTGCAACCATTGCACTTTCGGTGTCTACAACCGGCATCTTGCTCGCGATTCCTCTCCCGAACCGGGTTCTCTGAGAAGCTACGTTGCGAGCTGCTTTGGTGAGCATCGCAGCGCCGGGACCGAGTCTCGCTTGCACGGCCAGGTGAGTCGCGTGACGGGCCGGGAGAGCCGGGCGACTTGGAGCCCGACTCCTTCCGGCGATAAGCTGGGCGACGGGCAGTGTCTTCGAATTTCGCGCAGTCATCTTCAAGCTCGGGTTGCCAATCGACCAAGGGCCATTGACTGACCCATATACGCCAGACATCTCCAATCCAACCCCCCCGATACACCCCGAGCCTCAGGGCAACCCATCCCTCCTCTCACCTTCGCGCCGCGTCGCCATGTCGCACCTCTACCCGCGGACGGAGACCCTCCGGGGCTCGTTCTACAGCCCCAAAGCCGCTCACCACCGCCAGCAGCAGCAGCAGCAGCCCCGGGCGACGCCCTACCAGGCCCGCCCGGAGCTGTACGGCGCCTTCTCCGTCATCGAGGACGCAAAGGACAAGGCCCAGAAGCTCGGCGGCCAGGCGACCAAGGAGTTTGAAAAGGCGGGCGCAAAAGCCCAGTCCAAGGCCGACAAGATTGAGCTGTACTCGGGCAAGTACTAC
This sequence comes from Tolypocladium ophioglossoides CBS 100239, assembly GCA_001189435.1. Taxonomy (NCBI): domain Eukaryota; kingdom Fungi; phylum Ascomycota; class Sordariomycetes; order Hypocreales; family Ophiocordycipitaceae; genus Tolypocladium; species Tolypocladium ophioglossoides. Next base: position 104,626 of record LFRF01000014.1, on the reverse strand, counting down.
GCCGCCTGCACCTTTGGCGGCCTCCTCGCGTGTGTAAGTTGACGACATCCTCCCTCGCTCCCTCTCGTCAGTCGTGCCTCTGGCTTACACCCCGCGCCAAGGGCCTCACGCACACGGCCGTGACGCCACTTGACCTCGTCAAGACGCGCCGCCAGGTCGACTCGAAGCTCTACACGAGCAACTTCCAGGCCTGGGGCAGGATCTACCGCGCCGAGGGCGTCCGCGGCATCTTCACCGGCTGGAGCCCGACGCTCTTCGGGTACAGCGCCCAGGGCGCCTTCAAATACGGCTGGTACGAGTACTTCAAGAAGACCTACTCGGACATGGCCGGGCCCGAGGCCGCGCACAAGTACAAGACGGGGCTATACCTAGCCGCGTCCGCGTCCGCCGAGTTCCTCGCCGACCTAGCCCTGTGCCCCTTCGAGTCCGTCAAGGTCCGCATGCAGGGCTCCATGCCCAACCCGTACACGGGCACCTTCCACGGCATCAACACCGTCACCGGCAAGGAGGGCTGGGCGGGCCTGTACAAGGGCCTCTACCCGCTGTGGGGCCGCCAGATCCCGTATACCATGATGAAGTTTGCCTCGTTCGAGACCATCGTCGAGATGATCTACGACCGCCTGCCCGGCCAGAAGAGCGACTACGGCAAGGCGGCGCAGACGGGCGTCTCCTTTACCGGCGGCTACCTGGCCGGTATCCTCTGCGCCATCGTCTCCCACCCCGCCGACGTCATGGTCAGCAAGCTCAACGCCTACCGCGAGGCGGGCGAGGCCTTTGGCGGCGCCATGGGTCGCATATACAAGGACATTGGCTTCAAGGGTCTTTGGAACGGACTGCCGGTGCGAATTGTCATGATTGGCACTCTGACGGGCCTCCAGTGGATGATTTATGTAAGTTGCCCCTGGCCATGTCCCGTATCCGACGTGGCCGGTGACTGACGCATCACGCAGGACTACTTCAAAATCTTCATGGGGTTTCCGACGACAGGAGGCGCCCCTCCTCCTGCCAAGGAGAAGTAAACGAATAGCAAGGAGAGAGGTTTGGAACTAACATGTTGCGGGTGGCCAATGCAGTCGTCTTATAGCAGTATTCCGTCTGCTGCCTTTATGTTGGCCGTTGAGCCGTTGGGAACAGCAGTCTGATGTACCAATCCTTATGTGTAGTGTTTTCATTATGGGTCGTTCCCGCCAGTTGTCAACCAGAGGGTTCGTAGGAATGGAATCTATACGGATGCTCGACACGTTTATACCGAACACGGGCAATCTGGGATACCTATTGCCAAGACCGTGAGGGGGTTGTCTGGAGTAAGGTAAGTCAAGGGTGACAGTCCAGCTACCCCCACAGCTGGCAGTCAAACGGCCCATCAACTCACGACTCTCGCTGTGCGAGCATTCCTTCACCAGAGGACCTGGCAGCGGGGTTTGACAAATGGCACTGTGTCCGAAAAGATGGTGTTGCACAGCGACTCGACCAACAAAAGACCCAGGCTTTGAAATGGAGGGCGTGGGTACGGCAACCACCAACTGTTGTCAGTTTATCCGTCAAGCCTAGGCTGAGTCGGTCAGGTTCGCCCGGCGGGGCCATGCCACTGGCTGGGAAGGGGATTTGGTGCCACGGAGGCTGTTCAGCTACATACATCCATCTCAAGACCACCGGCGCAGAGGAAGGACCGACTGCAAGCTACTCACACGGTGTAATAGGATACCGTTTCCACGGTATGGTGTGGTGTGAGTGGCGATGGGGCCAGCGTTGGGCGAAGGCCGAGAACCGTGGCGACCCTTTGCCCCCCGCTTGATATGGCATCCAAACGTCCGACCGGTATCTGTGAAGGTCGGTGAGGGGAAGGACATGCAAGTTGACGATCGTGGATGGCTACATTAGCCATCGAGAAACCTTGGGCTGGGTGCTTCAAGGCCCCTAGCTGGGGTAAAGCAGTACGCCACCAAACCAAGCGCCCGCCTTGCAGACTGCAAACGGAGCAGCTGCCGGGATACGAGATGGGGACTCGTAATGGCTCAAGTCCCAAGCTTGCGAGAGTGACGGGGTACCTCGGTGTAAGTTTGCGAGTCTTTGCCGGACTAACAGAGCGTTCCATTGCAGCAGCACACCCAAGAAGGACGGTGCCTCGACCAGAAGATGGCGCTAAAGTTGTTGGTAGAGGGACCGGACGGCTCAGCGTCTGATAATTCCACTGCACACCGGTGAGAAGAACACTGGGTCCCCTGTGGCCATGCGGTGGCGTCGCACCACCGTCTCCGGAGTCGAGCGACTGCGGGAGCGAATTGACTTCGTCGGCTGGCGTTCGCCGGATGTTACCCCAAAGTTTCTAATCCCGAATGGCGTGGAATTGGCTGCGTGGTGAGTGTCGCATCTCGATGCTTCCACCCGCCATTCCTTATGCGTGCCGTTTGCTGTTGGATGATGAATGCTTCTCTGGAAAGTCATAGATGGGGGGTCCTGAGGCAGCAAGGGACGAGCTCCCCAGCTCTCCCGTCGTGCGAACCCTGGAACAGACTTGTCGGGCTTCGCGAGGCACCTCGGCAATGGAACGGATGAGCCTGGATGCTCCTGAGACGATTGCATCGGGGCGTATTTATACTTGTTGCGCAATATGTGTCCTGCACGACATCCCCTCAAAATACCATCCGACGTTTGTATTTCGGCCACCCGGGACCTGCTCGCGGCAGCCCACCATCGCATATTGCCCATCTGCACTGCAACCACGCTTGTCGTCAGCAGCTGCGGCCAAAGCACTCTATCCAGATACACAGAGTACTCTGTGGGTCGTTCGTTCTGGGCATTACCGACGACGACACTTGTGCTCCTCAAGGCTGGGAGAGGGCTGCGGCTTGCTCAACCAACAGATGCTGAGGTCGTCCGTCACGTCGCCGTTTCTGGCCGAGCGCTAATATTACGAGTATTATTACGATGGACTACCCCCCGCCATCCGCCGGCTCTCCGCCACGCACAGTGACGGGCTGATTCCACTCAGTGCCCCAAGCCCGCGGTCTGGCGTCGCATCGCAGCACGGGTTTCCAGGCTGTCGCTAAAACCCCATACACATCCCTGGACCGTGGCTGATCACCGACGGCGCGCTGTGACGCCGTCGCCCTCATCTGCGTGCAGCCAAGGTCCCAGGCTTGCCCAGGGGTTCCCCAGTAGTCCAGGACGAGCCGACCAGTGGCTAGCCCTGCTGTGGGCGCTAGGCCCCCTGGCGCGGCATCCAGCCAACACCAGCGAATCATTCCCCCACCACCAGTCTTGTCCTCCACGTCAGTTGTCGTCCCCGGAGGCTCCACTGCACCATCGCCGTTCGGGGGGAGCGAGGAGGGGGAGCGAGGAGGAGGAGCGCGTGGCTGGCCTGCCCTGGGTGGTCATTTTGGGTGTCGTCGGCGTCAACCATGGGTGGCATGCATGGACCAACACAGCCTCATCCACGCTTGCCACGCTCCCCGTGCCGTCGTTGTTGGCGGGCCTGGCCACCTCTTCTATCTGCATTCTGGCGAATCCTCCATGCTCCGCTGGTTCGCCTCCTCCACCGCTTCATCTTGGCCTCTGACGTCTGTTCCCCATATCGCGGCCACGAGCGGAGACACTTGTGCGCAGACTGCAGTTCCGCTCGCGGCGCTATTACGCCCCCGTCCCCAAGCCACATCTCCCCTCGTCCTTCAACGGAGGCGGATTCGGCCAGCCTGCGCCCGTCTCTCGGCGCTCGTCTCCAACCAAAACGCTCTCTCACATTCTTCCTCCTCCTCTGGGGTGGTTAATCCCGCTGCTGCTGTCGCGTCTTGCTCTGCCTGGCGGTTTTGCGGCGAATGACTTCCCTCGTCTGTTGCTAGCGAATTTGTTGAGCGGGCGCTGCGCAGCTGTGGCGGCTCACCTTGCCTGCCAGCTGAGCTGACGTCTCGTCCACTTCCGCGGCCATCAAACGATACCCTCACTCTCTCCCCAAGGACACGCCATCTCCATCATCATCATGGCCGGATTCTTGAACAAGATCAAGAGCGCAAGCTCGGTA
>LFRF01000014.1:71610-88601 GCA_001189435.1 Tolypocladium ophioglossoides CBS 100239 | reverse complement strand
GGGGAGGGGGGAGGAAGGAGGGGGAGGAGGGGGAGGAGAAGACGTACGGTGTTGTCCTGGTACAGGAAAGGCACGACCTCTGGCGCGGGCACGGGGGTTCTTGGCCGCGACGACGAGGGCGAGGCGTCCCTGGGGTCCGTGGCATTGGAGTAGTTGCGATCGCGGTGCGAGGGGCGGGTGTGGCTGTAGGATCGCGAGCGCTGGTCCTTGCCGGCGACGGAGATGGGCAGGCTGCTCTCGGAGCTGTCGCGACCCGGGAACTCCTCGCCGAAGAAGCCCTGGAGCTTACGGAAGCCGCCGCGAGTGGCGCTAGTTTTCGAGCCCTGGCTGCTGGCCGTCGTGGTGACACTAGCAGCCGAAGGTCGCCTTCCGTCGGTGTTGAAATACACCGCGTCCGGGGGCTCCTGGGAGGCAGATGGGGCCGGACCGGGGCGAGCTCCTCCCGACAGCAAGCCCGGGGAGAAGTGCGAGGCGATGGGCGAGGCGACGGACAGGCTGTCGCTCGAGTCGTTGTAGAAGCTCGTGGGCAGCGTCCGGGACGAGGAGCTCGGGGGCACGCTCGACATCCAGGGCGCCACGTGGGAGCCGGCCATGGAGACGCCGCCGCCGGGGGCGTTGCGGGCGCTCTCGAAGGCGGAGAGATCGTGGCGGTAGTGGGTGAGGTCGCTCAGGCGGCGGTCGGCGCCGGAGACGGTGGGCGAGGGCGAGAGCGCGCCGCGGGCGGCGGTCGTGGACGCGGGCGAGACCTGGGCATCGTCCTTGGAGGCCCTGGCCATGTACACACGGTTAGCTGGCGGCAGCGAGACGGCGACACTCGCCGGAACGCACCTTGAGCGCTGGCCGTCGTCGGTGCTGACGCGCATGTTGGAGCCGCGGCGCGCGCCCGGGGCAGAGGCGGCCGTCGATAGCGAGGGCCTCAGGGTGGCGGACGAACGGGTGCTGCCGGTGCTGTTGCTCACGCTCGCGAGGGAGCTGAAGCGTGCGGCGGCGGCCTCATTCTCCGACATGTTCAGCAGGCCGTCGTCGTAGCGCTACGAGCGCTGGGCCATGTCATTCGGGAGGGGTCGAAGTCGAAGTCGAAGTCGAAGTCGCAGTCGAAGTCGGTGGCGGCGGCGGCGGCGGCGAGGCGGGAAGGATGCGCATTTGTGTCATGTCCCCGCGGTCGTGCGCATGCTTCGTCTGCCTCTGCTCGGGCAAAGGCGGCGGGACGATGCCGGATGCTCGCGGCGAGGGCGGTGGCGGCGATGGGGTCTGCGACGTCTGGTTTGGCTGGGTTGGGTCGAGATTGTTTGTCGCCTGCCTGGACCGTCGGCGGCGATGCTGGAGGAGACGAGACGACGCAATCCGTCCGCCCGGTTCAGCGCAGAGCCGGCGTGGTCGGTTGGTTGGTTGATTGGTTGATTAGTTGGTTGCTACGAGTATAGATGCTGGGAGTCGATTGCGAGGCGAGGCGAGGCGAGGCGCACACGGCACGTCACCTTGCTGGCAGCCCACCCACCCACCTCCGCCCATTCATCCATCCATCCATCCATCCATCCATCCCTCTCGCTACGAAAGCCAGATTGGCTCGGATGCTACCGCGGCTGCCTGGAGGCTCCTCTCGACGCGTGCATCAACTCGCCCTGCTGGTGCTCCTCCGGCCTGGGCCGCCGCCGAGATTCCAAAATACATACGTCTGCCCTGCTTCGTACACAGGCGACAATTGCACCGAATCGATGCTGCCCGTCGCTGGTCCCATGTGCGAGGCGACGGGTGAACGGCAGTGCGCAGGCCGCGAAGCGATCACCGCCCTCTCGTCCCAACCTGGCACCGAGCGGACGGAACCCCGGGACGCGGAGGCGGCCGGGGCGTTGAAAAAAAGGAAAAAAAGGCGGCTTCTAAAAGCATTGGCCATGTGCTGTCGTTATCGCGAGTGGTCACCGACCGGCAGACCTCCGTCCGCCTCGCCCACGCGTTAAGCGCCCGACCTGCAACAGCACAGCCTCTCTGCCTCGCGGGGCTTGCTTCGCCCTTGCGCGGTCCTCGTATTGCCCTGCATCTTCATGGCGAGCAGAAGCGTCAAACGGCCGTCTTACATCAGACAGCGCACGTCTCAGCCGCCCGGCAAACTCTCTTTGGACGTGCATGAGTTGCAGCAAGCCACGACGCCATCGCCGCCATCGCCGCCATCACCACCCCGTCTCCCAGGTAGGTTGCGCAAGGATGACAGCCGTATCGCTGGAAGAGGAGTGGCCGTGGCTCGCCTCGGGCGATCTGTGCATCCATGTCTCTCCGTGATGCATCCTCATCCGTCCTTCCGGGCCGTGCTGCTCAGCCGCTGCCCGCTGCCCGCTTCCCGCTGCCCGCTGCCCACGCCGCACGGGTCCTTGCGCGGCATTTGCGTGGGATTCTCCTGCAGGTTCCCAACCCTTCCCACACCTTAATTCAGTCCAAGGAGAGACAGGCGCGCATCACCGACTAACAAGTCGACGTCTTGAGCGCTCGAGGCAACACGCGTTTGCACTTCGCAAATCTAGGTTCACCATCTTGTTGAGATGCACATGAGATTGCGGAGTAGCCTTTCTCCAGGTAATAGCTAGCATCCTACATACCGACAGCATGGCACGAGCAGCATGTCTGTCAGCGGGTCGCGCAAGTCGTGGTTGTCAAGATATCGATGACACCACCTCCACCCGGTAACGGAAATGTCATCTGAACTACGTATTGTACGCCCAACTATAAACCATGCGACCAGCCAATACCTCATTCTCGGGGCTTATCGAGATCACAGCCGTGATGCCAACGTAGCAGGCCATCTCCATCTGTACGATAGGGTAGCCCTCATCAACACGCCTGATCAACGCCAACAATCGGACCCACAATCTCCATTCGGCCAACCTCACCAGCCCACTTGGCGAAGCGTCGCCATGCATGAGACACGGACCTGAAGGCCAGTACTCCGTTCGAGTACTCCGTAAGAAGCGTGTATTATTACTCGTAATAATACTCCGTATCGCTGCAGACATGCCCCGCGCACCCCGCTGGCCCAGCCGGAGCATCTCGCTCACCGGGGAATTACCGCTTAGAGATAGTGCCTCTCTCCGTTGCTATCATTAGTTCCGGGCATCACGGTATATATATCGTGAAACCGGGGAAGCGAAACCCGCTCTCTTTCTCTCTTTGTAGACCTGTCATTTTATTTCCCTTCATACGCCGGCTTCTGGATCTGTGTCCTCTATTTGGCGCGAAGCATCCATCATGGGATCCCTAGTTCAACAGCCTCGCACATGGTGGAAGGAGAGCTCTGTGTACCAGATATACCCGGAATCCTTCCAAGACTCCACCGGTTCCGGCGTCGGGGACCTCAAGGGCATCATCTCCCGCGTCGACTACCTCAAGAACCTGGGCGTCGATATAGTATGGCTGTCGCCCATATTCAAGAGTCCCCAGGTTGACATGGTAGGCACCGAACCCGCTTTTGTATTCCATATCCGCCACTTGACACGAACTCACCAGCATGCACACCCCAGGGCTATGATATAAGCGACTACAGGGCCATCGATCCGCCCTACGGGGACATCACAGATGTCGACGCGCTGCGGGACAAGCTCCATGAGCGCGGCATGAAGCTGGTGCTCGACCTCGTTATTAACCACACAAGCGACCAGCACGACTGGTTCAAGCAGTCGAGAAGCTCCAAGGACAACCCCTTCCGCGACTGGTACATCTGGAAGCCGCCCCGGTACGACGCCCAGGGGCACCGCCTGCCCCCGAACAACTGGGAGAGCCACTTCCAGGGCAGCGCCTGGCAGTACGACGCGGCCACCGACGAGTACTACCTCCACCTCTTCTGCAGGGAGCAGCCGGACCTCAACTGGGAGAACCCGGCCGTGCGCAGGGCCGCCCACGACGTCATGCGCTTCTGGCTGGACCGGGGCGTCGACGGCTTCCCCATCGACGTCATCAACTTCATCAGCAAGGACCAGGCCTTCTCGGACTCGGACCAGCCCGTGCTCAAGGGCCACGAGTTTTATGCCTGCGGGGCGCGGCTGCACGAGTACCTCAAGGAGCTCGGCGCCATCTTGAACGAGTATGACGCCTTTAGCGTGGGCGAGATGCCGTGCGTGCACGATACGGATGAGTTGATCAAGGCCGTCGGCGCGGACCGTGGCGAACTAAGCATGATCTTCCACTTTGAGCTGTTGGTGACCGACCCCCTTTTCCGTCACCAGGCGCGAGCATTAACTAGAGACCCAGCATGGACCTCGACCACGGCCCGCAAGGCAAGTTCTCGGCCAAGACGTGGCCCCTGACGGAGCTCAAAGCCACGGTCAACAAGTGGCAGCGGTTGATGTACGACAGAAACGGCTGGAACGCGCTCTACCTGGAGAACCACGACCAGCCGCGCTCCGTGAGCCGGTTCGTCAAGGACGACCCCGAGCACCGCGACGCGAGCGCAAAGCTCATCGCCATCTTCCTCGGCTTCCAGGCCGGCACGCCCTTTATCTACCAGGGCCAGGAGATTGGCATGGCCAACGTGCCCAAGGACTGGCCCATGGACGAGTACAAGGACGTCGACTGCCTCAACCACTGGAGGTGAGCTCGAGTCTTCCCGACCTCATGGGACCATGCTGACAAGCCACCCCCCCTCAAAGCCTGTACAAAGACTCCGCCGATGAAGACACAAAGGCCAGGCTCAAAGCCGAATACCAGAAGAAGTCCCGCGACAACGCCCGCTCGCCGATGCAGTGGGACGCCAGCCCGCACGCCGGCTTCACCACCACCGGCGGCGGCACCCCCTGGATGCGCGTCAACGACAACTACGCGCCGGTCCACGCCGCCGCGCAGACGTCCGACCCGCAGTCCGTGTACCACACCTGGCGGCGCGTCCTCGAGCAGCGCAAGGCGCTCAAGGACATCTTCGTGTACGGCGACTTTGAGCTGCTGGACGAGCAAAACGACAAGGTGTTTGCCTATAAGCGAATGGCGGGCAGCGGGGAGGCTGCGCTGGTCGTCTGCAACTTCTCGGCCGAGAGTGTGGCCTGGCCCTGGGAGGGCAAGGCTCGGGAGGTCTTGGTGAGTCCGGCTGCCAAGACGGTAAAGGATGTGAATGGCGGAGAGGTTCGCCTCGGACCTTGCGAGGCCATCGCTCTGCTTCTCTAAGACTGCGCGGCACGCAACAGAATCTCACAGAGTACTGAACAGGGTCGGTCCTTGTGGCATGTTGCTCGTTACGAAGCCAACACGGTAAACAGCCAGTGCTGTAGCCACCGTCTTCCCAGAAATAGCAATAGCAACATCAAACTCCAAACATGCCCGCGCTACCGATGTACTTATCCATTCCCGACGTCTCATGCGAGACACCACTGCACTCACACCTCTTCATGAACCATCTCGCCCAGTGCCTTGCTCTCCTCCATAATGTCTCTCGCGTCTTCAACAGAAACGCCCATGTCGTCCTTGATCAGCTGCACAGCTAGTTCCGCCACCAGGACAGATTGGATGAAAGCCGCAGATCCTCGCCCAGCAATGACACGGTCGTCCACAGCCTTCTCTTTTAGCAAGTCGCCAAACTCGTTGACAAGGTAATCGCACATTAGGTTGAAGCCGCGGGGACCAGAGTACCCCGGGTTTAGGTTGTTCTCCTTCTTCATGGATCTCGCCTGTCCCGACTGGATCTTCTCTCCCAGGATGCTCCGGAAGTGCGAGGATTTGCCGTTCACAATGTCTAGCAGGAGAGTCTGGTGCTTGCTAAATCGCTCGTCTAGGACCTGCCAGTCCACCTCTGGATAGCCATTTGCCTGCCATATTTCCACGGCTGTCTGTTTCCTGTGTTTCTGACAGAATCTCGATTGCTGCCTCACGTTCATCCGCTTGCCCTTGGAGGACTCATCAAGGAGCGCCTTGTCAACAGGCTCTCCGCACCATGGACACACCGTTCTAACCGCTGTAGGCTCTTCGCCAGCATCAACAGGTTCAACATCTGATGGACGGCCATCACGCTCGGCGTCTGACAGAATGCCAGACAGCTCACCGTCAGACTGGTCCTTGACATCGCTCGTGCGGCGCGCAAGCTCGGAAATCTGGGCGGGAAATTTGAAAACGGCTGGGGGAGGCGACGGGGATCTCGCGATTTGTTTCTTTATCCAGCGTTTTGGACCGTTGATACGAGTGCCCTTGGCCTTAAAGCCAGTCGTTTGGAGGACTGACTTCGTTTCTGGTGACGACCGCATATTATCTGGGACGTCATCGTCCTTGTGGTGCTTCAGTACGAGGTTGCCTGACGGGCTGTCGGGCGGTGACGAAGGAGCCGAGCCGTTGGGAACTCGCAACTTGCTCGACTCGGACTTCTTTGGGCTGTCAAACGGGGCTGGGACCTTTAGTTTCGACTCGGATGTCGTAGTAGCTTCTGCATCCCAGTTAGCCTCAGACAGCCAGCGCGCAAATGATTGGACGTCCATACCTTTCCTCTCAAGCTGCTCTTTTGAGTTTGTATTCTTCTTCCTGTATGTGAGCTTGGATGGTTTGACCTTGGTGAAGCCACACTCGTCTGTCAGGTGCTCCCCCGAGCTGGATSGAGMTTTGTATGCCGCCTTGCCCTGTCCATAGGTCGCCGGAGTCTTCTCATTCAGCCGCCGCCGCTTGCTAGCCGTTTGAGCGTTCCCAGACAGTTTGGTCTCTGATTCTAGAGACTCCATGTCATCGCTCTTCCTCTTCGTCCGCTGCAGGAGTCTGCCGGCCCGGATCGCTTTGCCAAAATTGGTCCGCTTGATGCTGGCTCGCGCCATTCTCTCATCGCTCGAGCTACCCGAGCTGTCGGGTATAGCATCACGATGAAGGTTTAATTCAGGGCTTTTTTTGGCAGCAGTCCTTTTCTTGGCGTGGGAAGCCCCCCCAAGATTGTCGGTCACGGCCTCATTGCCCGCTTCTTCGTCGCTGGAAACGGGAGGGTCGTCAAATGCCTTGGGAACCTTGAACTTCAGAGGTGACGGTGGCACGGCCCCGTAGCCCTCTTCCTCATCGTTAGATACGGGAGGACCGTCGAATGCTTTGGGAACCTTGATCTTCAACGGTGGCATGGCCTCGTGCTTGGCGTTGTGAATCTCATGGTGATTGTCGGTCACGGCCTCATTGTCCCCTTCCTCGTCGCTGGATGCGGGAGGGTCGTCAAAGGCCTTTGGAACCCTGTTCAGGCGTGGCTTGTTTCCGACGATGGACAGTAGTTGCGCCGGTTTTTGACGGCGGTTCATGCCAACAATTCTTCCTCCAAACATGCTGTCCGCCTCAGCTCATATGCTGTTGAGCTGAGTCACGTCCCCTGCGATGTTGACACCCGACAGACACACGGAGCTGATGTAGAGGCTGGCGCAGGAAGCGGGTGCCTTGGGTTGCGTGCAGTTGCCTCGGATGCCGTGTCAGGCTTGGCCAACCGCAGCTGCAAAGCTGAGATTTGCCGTAACCTGTATGCGTTTGCAGCCGAGGGCTGCTAGGCACCTAGCTGTCACGTAGAGGCCTTCGTCGGCGGCTGAAGTGAGCTAGCTTTGCTGGACGTGAGTTGCCCTAGAGGGCGTATGCAGCACCGAAGGCTACCACGTGTAAAGCAGCAAAGGGACTGCCGCCTTATGGACCGTCGACCTTGAGTATGTTAGTTTGGATGCCCGGGGACTTCGAACCACTTCTAAATCGATTCACAACCAGTCCGAAGGAGTGGACGCGTCGAGAAGTCGAGGTACTCGGACTACGCGACAGGCCCACCAGCATTAGTCGCGGGTGGTACAGGCGAGACCCCACCACTGGAGTCTGAGAACCGCCGATGACAATGCTGTGCCCCTGGAGCCAGTCAACTCGATGCTTCAACCGCTAAACCTGCCAGCTCGCGACGTCGTTTTACTGAGCTTTTCCTTCTTCATCGTCGGCACGCAAACCGAACGGCAGCAACTCACGCTGTGCCGCACGTTGTCGCGTCGGTTGGGTCCGCCTTTGCAGCAACGATGGCGCACAACCGCAAATACGCAGCTCTCCCTGATCTGGTCTCGCCTCTCTCCGTGCGAGTCGCGGCCATGCCGATGCTGACGATGCCTAGGATTCCGCCCCGGATATTTACGAAACGCCAGAGCTTACAGACGACAATTCTACAGTACCTGTAAGCTTGGCTCACCTCCCTGGTGTTTGGCTGCTTGCTTACGTCTCTCGTAGACTTCGGCGAATCGAGCCCAGTCTGACGATGAATTCTACGACGTTGACGACGACGAGACACAAGCCATTTCACGCTCCCGGCTACGAATCAATGAGGCTCGATCCCGCTTCTTACCCGCCAATATTGACGCGAACGGGGTAGACTTCTCTGATCGCGTTGATGGAAAGCGCAAGTCCTACAAGGCGTCTAGCCGGCGGCAACGCATACTGGAGGATGGCACCGAAGAGCTCGGAGATCTATCTGACGATGACGATGAAGAGAGCCTGGAGAGAAGGATTGCTCGGTTGAGGCGGGAGGTGGAGGAAGTCAAGGAGGACTACGCGAAACGAGAGTCCGCCTCGACGGCACAAGCGGGCGATGCCGCGCCCGATGACGAAAGATTGGAATCTCTCAGCCAGATTCTGGATGACATTTCCAACCCCACTAGAATCGGTGCTGCGCTGGGAACAACGAAGGGTCCCTCATTTCAGTCAAAGGCCACCAAATTGGACGAGACGCCGACGGCAGATGGCCCCACGTACACCGTCACCTACGCGCCGACGTACGAGCAGAGCCACGCCCTGGCTAAGGCGGCCGACTTTGATCGTCGGCTCCTGATGCTGGAAAAGGCCCTGGGGATAAGTTCCTCATCGATGCCCGAGGCTAGCCAAGACGGACTCCCACGGGCCATACTGCCGACGCTAGACTCGATAGAAAAGCAAATCTCTACCCTCTCCCAGGCATCGACAGCCAACTTGGATGCCATCAGCCGGCGAGTCCGGACGCTGGCATCCGAACAAGACAAGCTGAACGATTCTCGGGAGAAAGCTAAGGCACTTCGAGAGGAACTGGGAAAACACGGCTCAACATCCCCCACGGACGAGTCTGAGCAGGAAGCGAAGATCAACGCCCTCTATGGGATTCTGCCTACGATTGAGAACATGACCCCTGTGCTGCCGCCGCTCTTAGACAGACTGAGGTCCCTCCGAGCCATTCACGCGGAGGCGGCGACGGCGAGCCAGACGCTGGACCGCATCGAAACGCAGCAGACTGCGATGACGGGGGAGCTGAAGCAGTGGAAGGAGGGCCTTGAAAAGATGGAGAATGCAATGAGGGACGGAGACACGGCTGTAAAGGGCAACGTGAGGGTCATGGAAGGCTGGGTCAAGGATCTCGAGCAGCGAATAGCCAAGTTGACTTAGTCGCGAATATTCTCAGCGCCATTATGATCACTCTGATACCCAATTGAGAACTTTCAACCTAAATTGTGCAATATCAACCTTTTTAACAGGAATGTAGTTTTCATTTGTATTCTGACGGATCTTGGGCCGGACCTGGCGGGCGGGTCACGTGGGCGGCCCATCACATATAATTTCGCAAAGCGGGCTCTAGGCCAGCTTTTCTTCTCTTCCTCCATATCGCAAGACGCGACCAAATAATCGTGCCTTGTTGCACCTACAATTCGTGTCGCATGGTAAGCAACCCCTTCTTCGTTGTCGGCGCTATATTACTGGGAATGATGCTACAAAATAGCATGTATTACCTGAATACTCTTTGATGTACCATTTATCACCAAGAACTCTGACCCAACACCACTTTTCACGCTGCGTGATGGAACAGCTTTGGCTCGCAAACAACAAGGCTAACATTCGTGAAGCATTTATAGGGTACCCAGGTAGACATTCCCGTCTCGCCTGCGATGACGTCTGTTCCGAAGCCGCCAAAGGACAACTTCAATGTGCTGTACTTTGCCGGCATGAGCTCCTACACAGGCAAGGACCACGAAGCCCTGCCGGCACCGCTGCCACTGGGCAGGCTCTTCGCCGAGCTAGAGGCGAGGTATCCGGGCGTAAAGGCTAAGATACTGGACTCGTGCTTGGTGACGGTCAACCTTGGCTATGTAGATATGATGGAGGGTGACGCAGAGGGCGTTCTGATCCAAGAAGCGGACGAGGTTGCGATAATACCCCCGGTCAGCTCTGGATGAATGCTAGGAGATGTGCTCAAGCAAAGTGTGCATGACGATGTGCTGGGAGGTAGCTTGCGTGTGCTATCATGTGCTACTGACGGGCCATGCCGATAATGCTGCCCGAGGGCAGCATAGGCCGGTCCTATGGACCGCCGTAGATGGCGCTGACACCCTGCGCATTCGCAAGCAGAGGATCTCGCTCTTGGTTATATGCCGGGCCCAGAGCTTCTCGCCAGCGATGCCTCCATTCCTGCCTCCAGTTGGGCGTCTGTTTTGTGTATCGCCGCCATCGGACAGCGGCGACGACGTTGAGAAGCACAAACAAGGCGACGGCCACGGTGGCGACGATGGCGACGATGGCAGTCAAGCTCGTCGTGGACGAGACGCGGCAGCCAAAGGGCCGCGATCGGAGTTCCCATTGCTCAGCTGGGTGAGGGCATACATGCTCGTCGTATGCCGGGGCCAGCAGCGGGATCTTGTACGAGTTGGGGACGCACGACCACGTCTACGTAGCGTATGAGTAACATGGAATCGAGCTGAGCTGCGAGGCGAAACTCACGTATGGGCACCAGCTGCATTCATATTCATCCAGGCACCCGTCGCAGTCTTGATGTGCCCAGCATCGCATCAGGTGCCCGAGGTCCTCCTCCGCGTCGGAGAAGTTGCAGCGGAAGGACTGTATCGCCGACGGTTCTAGAGGGGACAATTCCATGGCGCGGGAGCAGCGATTAATCTGCGCTCGTCTGTTGGAGCTGTTTGATCTGGCTCTTGCCGACGATAGAGGATGACAGTGATGGTGGTGATGATGGCGACGGTGATCAGGGCTGGATTGGTCTGTGCGGGGAAGGTCTGTCGTCTGTCCGTCGCGCTTCCGGACCTGCGCCATCCATTCGCGACATCAGCTCAAGCAGTGCCGTATCAATCTATTGTGTTGCGACCTAAGGCATGCAAATGCATATTTGTATGCATCGATCCCTGACGGAGAGGTGTCGGGATTTGCACCCAACGCGAGGCACAGCCCCGTGGCACGGCAGGTGGCGTTTCTGCAGGCCACGGTGAGGACCCTGTCACCGTCGCGGCTGCGGATGCTGTCTATGTTCCATGCCCATGATCGATTCGCTCATGCAGGGTCATACAACAAGAGTTTTGAATAAGCCTTACTGCCTTCGTTCGCGAGGACCATCGAAGGACCGGCGCGCAGAAGGTGACCTCGTGGGCCACTCCGAGGGCGGCTGCCAGGTGCTGTGCAGTTCGGCGGCGCGGGCAACATGGTCGACCATATCGTCGCCATCGCGCCGCCCACGCATGGGACCAACTTCGCGGGCCTGTACAACCTGGCGTACCTGTTCGGCCACACCAGCCGCGAGGCCATCAGCGCGCTCCTCCATGCGGTGGGCTGCGCGGGCTGCGACGACATGGGCCCTGAGGGCGTGGCCGTGACGAAGCTCTACGACGGGAGGCCCATTGTGCACCCGGGCAACACCGTAGCGGTGATTGCCTCGGGTCTCGAGGACGGCATTCATCAACGAGCCGGGCGGCAACAGCATCTACATGCGGGACTGCTGCCCGCTGGACCCCGTTGGCCACATCGGGGAGGCCGTCAATACGAATGTCTGAAACCCTCGCTCCGCGCTGGAGAAGGAGGTTGGCCGCAGCTCTCCTCGACGAGTGCCTTCCCAGACGGAGCTTTGTCAGATGCTCGACTTGCTGAAAAGGGTAATGTTGTCACGTCTTGACATGTCCTTGTCTGTTGTTGTCATGGGCGGTGGCTCTGAAGCTGGCCTCGGGTCATGGTTTGTCCTTGGCCTGATATTGAGCTTCATTCAACAACCAACCCAAGTGAAGCGCCTCCGCCAGTCAAACACCTTCATTTCCGCCAGCTGGGCAAGTTGATGTCACAGTCATTCACGCCGCCCAGCGCTGAAAACGCAGGACCGTCGTGAACGCACGTACGGCGCCAGCCACCCCGCACCACGCCCTTGCCATGTGCGTGAAGTCCGTTAGCCGCACGTATAAACCTCCCGTGAACGACATCCCGCCTCACCCCGTGAATCCGTCACTTTGCAAAATCCAAGCTCACAGGAACAGTTTGGGATATTCAGAAAGACACACCAGGAGAAACTGGGCAAGATGGCCACTGACACCTCCGACATCGAGCTCACAGCTCAATGCCTCTGCAAAGCCCAGACCTTCACAGCCCAAGTCCCACGCGCCTCGCTCCCTCTCACGGCAACATTCTGCCACTGCACCTCGTGCCGCCACCTCACTGGCGGCATGCACAGCACCAGCGTGGCCTGGCCCGGCGCCGCAGACGCCATCGTCGAGGCCCCGCTCGCAGAGTACGTCTTCTCGCCGAGGCTCACCCTCCTCTTCTGCGGCACCTGCTCCAGCCCCATGTTCTGGCGCTCGCGGCTCGAGGCCAGGGCCGACGCGTACGAGGCCTTCACCGGCGTGCTCTCCAACAATCCCGTCCCGGGGCTCATCCAGGTCAAGGACCACATCTTTGTCAACGATACGCTTGACGGCGGCGTGGCCGTGTGGCAGCGACACTTGAACGGGGACGACGCAAAGGACGCCCCTATTCCTTGCTATAGCGACTGGCCGCACAAGAGCGAGGAGCTCGACCCTGCCACGCTCTCTGCGAAGGACCCGGAGACTACCCCGGATGACATCGCCGTTCACTGCCGCTGCAAGGGCGTCAGCCTCGTCCTCCGCCGCGGCGCGGCCGACTTCGCCGCCATGGACCCAGCCAAGCTCCCCTTCTTCGTCGAGCCCGGGACGCACAAGCTCCTCGCCGGTTTCGACGCCTGCAACTCCTGCCGCAAGATGAGCGGCGTCGACGTCTTCAACTGGACCTTTGCCCTGCTCCAGCACATCGACTACCCTGGCGGCGACGGCAGCTTCCCGCGCACAACACCCGCCCTCAAAACCGCCGTCAGCAGCCTCAACCGCGACCCGCGCCTCGGCACGCTGGCCATGTACGCTAGCTCCGCCGACGTGCAGCGGTACTTTTGCTCCCGCTGCTCTGCGTCCGTCTTCTACGCCGTGGACAGCCGCCCGGACATGGTGGACCTGGCGGCCGGGCTGCTGGACTCGCCGGACGGGGCGCGGGCGGAGAGTATCCTGGTTTGGGCGCTGGGGCTGATGGTCTGGATGGATGATGTCAAGGGCGGGTGGAGAGAGGAGCTCTTGGATGCCGTGAACAGGAACTCGGAGGCTTGGAGGGTCGATAGGGGGATACCCAGGAACTGGGCAGTGATTGCTCGGGAGGAAAGGGATGCGAAGGCGAAGGCGAAGGCGAAGGCGGGGGCGAAAAGCTAGTCCAAGTTTGCTTTGAATCAGCTTGGCAGCATTGGTTTGTAAATATGGCAGTGAGCAAATCGAGTACGTTCATCATCGTAGCTGAAGCTGGTGGCGAGGCCAAGGTGTACGGCTCTCATGAGCTGGCTATCCAAGACGTTGCCCAGCAGGAGGCAACAGTTCACGGGATAACGCAATGTGCCTTGTATACCTGTCATAAGAATGGCCCCGTCTAGTATACACAAAGCCTGTATAAGACATGTATACGACCATGTGGCCCAGTGACGCGTATCATTTGGGTCTGAGCATCATGCTCAGATGAGTCCTCCGGTCACGGCAATCTCGCGCGACCGACGCACCTGCTGCTTCAGCTTCCTCATCTCTGCCCGCCTTCTTCTGGCGCGCCGCTCGCTGTCCTCACCAGGCCGCGGATCGCCAAACGCCTCGAGCGCCATCAAGTCTGCCAGGAACCGACGGATCCGCAGGCCGGTTCTGTTGCGGACAAATGCATCGACCTCTTCGTCGCACGCGGCTGACGCTGCAACGTGCAGGCCCCGCAAGACGTCGCGATCTGCAATCTCACGATCGTCAAAGTCTACCTCGTAGGAATTGATACTTCCTCGGATAGAGGATGTTCTCTTGGGTATGTTGGGCGGAGCGTCTGCTCGAGACCGGAGGCCCCTGCTGCTCCGACAGCAGATCCTAACGTGATTGGGGTCGTAGCGAGAGACCGGCCGCCTGTGTTTCCGGCTCGATTGGGTTGTTCGTTTGCTAGCGGCTGGAGGCTTTGTCTCGGTCATTAGTCGAGCTGTTTTCCCCAACTCGTCTTCCAAGTTCGAAATAGGACCACCCCGGCGTCCCCATGTGGAAGGCAGGGCTGATGAAACAAAACCACGGTCTGCCTCCAGTGTAGTGGCGCCTTGCGTCTTTCCCATGTCTTGGGATATCTCCCGGCCGGGCAAGGCTCCGTAGGGCCCTGGAGATAGGAGTTCTCGCTCGAATTTCTTCGCATCGCGAGCCAACTGCGCCTGGTCTGACTGCAACCGCACCGAACGATCATCTGGATATCGACCATGCTTGCGGGTTGTATTCTTTCTCTTTGCTTGTGTACCGCTGCCGTGGCAGGCTTCAACATGGGCATTCGCCTTCGGCAATGTCACCGAATACCGGCGACCTGTAACCTGTACCGGCGGCGGCGGCCTAGGCTCGAGAGCGCGTTTTGCGTCCATGTCTTTGCGCTTCCCCCGTGTGCCCGGCCCGCGAGATATGTCTCTCGGACTCGGATCATCGGAGCCGCAATTCGGGCGGTCCACTGGTCGAGGTGGCGGTAGCCTGGTTGGCGGCGGCATTCTTGAACTTGGGCCAGCCAAAGCCCTCTGCCTCGGAGCGGTATTTCCAGGTGCCTGTCTAAAATGCGCCCATTCTGCATCAGTGCTCTGTTCATCGTCTCCTGGAAAGCATGGCAGGCAATGGTTCTTCGATTTCTTGTGTTTCGGGACTCGTTTCTTTCGCACAGGCGCCTCGTCCATGAGCGCGTACCTCCACTCGTCCATGTCCTGGGATGGAGCAAACGATATTTCAGTGTTTGTGCTGTTGCTCGGGCATCGTCCAGGGTGCCCGTCGACTTGTGATGGGTGTAAATATCTTCTGATGGTGACCGGTGGGTGGCGTCGACGTGATAATCGCGTGATGCGGCCGTTCGTTGGGTAAGCAGGTAGCCGCTGGGCTTGGTCCKTTGACGTTACCGCTAAGCCTGCTGCCCGAAACTCGGGACGAAAAGGCATGAGTGCTGATACCGTGTGAAGTGTTTCGCCAGATTTCGTTGGCGTAGGGGTGGACTGTACTGTTTTGCCTTTGACCCCGGTATTCTCGGCATAGCGGTGAAGGTCTTTGGTGAAGCGATCCAACGCCTCTCGCCGACTCGAGGTTCTGGATTGATTGTCATATGCATATGTGGGCGACACGCTCGATTTTGGTGTCTTGTTGAATAGTCGATCACCTTGCTTAATGGACGAAAAGAGACGGAGTTGCTGGATAACGGTTCTGGATATCGCTTCCACAAGAGCTGAGTCGACTGAAGTGTGCTTTGATGCCCTGGCAACATCTGCGGCGGCGTCGCCAACACAGCGGCGACGAGTGGTAGGCATGCCCTTGTCCTTGGTGGGAATGACCCTGCCTTGGGCAGAGGGCCTAGGGCGCAGGTGGGGTGCATCGATATTGGTCGATATTTCAGGAACGGGACGGCTCGCGGTTCTGGGCCGGCGCAAAGGCATATTGTCGGAGGGTGGAAGAGGGAACGAGTCTAAATCAACAGAGGATAGGGAAGTCTCAAACGTCCGATCAGCCGACGATGTCGTGTCGGATTGGTGAGTTGCTGGCGCGCTGGGATGCATTTGTGTCTTGTTCTCTTCCCTCGGTGAGTTGCGCCTCTTGCGTGGTTGTACATCTAGACTGTTCTGGCTCTGTGCTGGCGCATCTCCATGGCCATACGTTTGCGGTAGTCGGGTTGGTAGCTGAGGTTGGCGTGCCGGGTTGCGAACGCGAGTTGGACGTCGAGAGAGGACGAGGACGCGAGACCGTGGGCGTATCCTTTCGAACGAAGCGGTCCGCCGATGGAGTGGTTTGATGCCGCGGGCGTCCGCTAACGAAGTGTTTGCCTCGGGAATAGATGCTAAGGAAGCCATCTTGAGGGGAGAAGAACAACGACAAGATCTGGCCGTGTCCAAGTGAGGCTATTCAAGAAGATGCGGTGTAGAGGCAGCAATGCTCTAGTACAATGGACAAGATGTTGCTCGACGGTAACCTAGACATGAGGAGAGCCAACGTCTCGTGCAGCGCGACGCCGCGATGCCGAGCCTGGGATAAGCGTGTCCTGGGGATTCATGTCAAGGCTGGAGAGGCCGGCTGCTCGGGCTGCCCGAAGGTGCCTTATGGGGACAAGAACGGAGGGCTCCAGAGAACTGGCAGTAGCAGTTGTCGAGCCATCGCGATTGCTGCACCCGGGCTGGGGAGCCCCGTCTTCACCTGACATCTTTGATGCCTGGCGAAGAGTAGACGTCAAGCTGTCGCCGGCCCTTGCGCAGGAGAAACTCGATGGCAGCGAAGTCGCGCTTGTCAATGCTCAGATTCCGCGCGAATTCGGCCCTGAAAGAAGCATGATGAGCTTCCAGCCACGTCCCTGGGGTCATTTCCGTCTCCTTACCGGGCAAAGTTCTCAAAGTGAGGCCGTGTGCTCTGTCACGGCGTCAGCGGTAAGTCAATGTGGCCACGCGGCCACAGCAGCCGCAGCCGAGATGGAAGCAGCCGCACCTTGGGCTTCCTGCGGCTCTCACGGAGACACTGGCGGTAGAGTGCCAGTACGTCTTTCTGGAGCCCCGAGAGCCGCATTTTGCTTTTCCCACTCGCCTTGTCCTCTAGACAGGAAGCAAAGGAGCTGCCGCTAACAATGGCGAAATTTGCGGCGATGATGCTGAAGCGTGAAGCTCTGAGGTTGGCGAGAAGTCAGTGGGACGGACGGTGTAATATTAATTGCTTGCCAGCAGGGGGGCCCCAATATCCAGCAGCGTA
>LFRF01000014.1:35877-65012 GCA_001189435.1 Tolypocladium ophioglossoides CBS 100239 | reverse complement strand
CACTCAAAGCCCAGCCAAGACGCTCTGGATGCCCACCGTCCCAGAGTCGTCCCTCCGCTGCACAAACGCCCTAAAGTCCCCCTTGGACAGCTTCCCCCGCGCGCCCGTCTGCCCCGGCGCCAGCGTCCTCGACTTCTCCCGCAGGGCCTCGGGCCCGACGATGAACAGCGAGCCAATCTCCGTCAGCAGCTCGACCGCGACCGCAACGTCCTTGCTGAGCGGCCAGTCGCGCATCGTGGCGACGTACTTGGCGATGTCCTGCGTGACCATGAGGCCGCCCGTGGCGTTGACCTGGAACTTCTTGAAGTGGTCGAAGAGCAGTTGGTGGATCGCGAGGCCCATCTCGCTGAAGAACTTTTCGGCGTTTTCCCCGTCAATGGCCTCGCCCGCATGCTTGCTCGCGCGGCTCAGGAACGTGCAGATGCCCAGGCACGTCGGCGTCTGGAGCGACTCCAGCTCCGCGTCCTTGGGCCGGAAGTCCTGCCTCTTCTGGCCACCCAGCGACTTGGACGTCCAGTTCGTAATGACATCAATCGAGATCTTCATTACCGCGTTGGTCTTCTTCTCGATGGAGTCTGTGGCCATCTTCTTCTGTGCCTCCATACTCTTGCGCACGGTTGTGTTGGACTCTGCCAGACGGATTAGGACCACGGTGATGAATCGGTCCGTGATGGCCGAGACCGTGACGGCTGGCCGTATCGTCGGCAGGTATGACAGGTCTGGTTCGGCCTTTGTGTTCTCGAGCATGGTGGCCTGGACGTGTGCCGCGTCAAGCGCCGTCTCGATGTATACCTTGCCCATACTCGTGAGTAGCAAGTGCAAGAGGACGTTCATATCCTTGGGCGTTTCGACCTGCGACCCGAGTTCCAGTGTCCTCTGGACGCTCTCCGCCAGCCACTTGAGCATTCTCTTTGCGTTTGCAATGCTCAGAGCGCCATCTTCTTCCGACACCTCGATCTCATTATTGTTCTCCTTGTCTTTGAGGCCAGCGACACGCAACATGACCATTTTCTGTGTCGGCGTGAGATCCGAAGACTCGAGCCGCTCAAGATAGGCATCCTTGGCCGAGGCGATAAACTGTGTGCCTTGCTGCGCCAGAGAAGCCATGAATCCTGTCGGCGCCTTCTTCCGTCGCGAGTGATATATCGTGAATCTGAACAGCAAAGAGCTGTACATTTCTTCGAGGCTTTTCCTTTCGCGCTCAATGTACGTGTTCCCAACCAAGTATGGGACGAATAAATCGTCCATCTGTTGTTCCAAGGCCTGTGATATCTGCGCTGAACAGGGCTCGGGATGCTCTGTGAGACCATGCGTCTTCAGATCTTCGATCAGAGAGCTGATGTAGCTCCTTGAAGAGTGCAATGACCTCAAGAAAGCTAGTGTAGAGATTGTCTCGGCCTTGTCCAGGACTTTCTCGAGGCGCTGTTGTACGGATTGTTGAAATACCCGCTGGATAAACTTGATTAGGACCGTCTCGTAGTACGGAAACGCCCGCTTGATGATGAACGACTCCTCTTGCATGACGATCTTGACTTCGTCTATGAGTGACTGAAGGCTGGGCTCAACCCCCGGAGGATCCGAGTCAGGATCCGCCAGGGCTTCCCACATCTCACCGTCTGCGGTGACCTCGTCGCTCATAAGCTGATCACGGTCGATAAAGAACTGATGCTGGTTGACAAAGACGGCGATGACACTGGCCCCGCCGTTGAAATCATACAAGACCTTGGAGCATTCCATCATGTCGTCAAAGTTTTGTCGCCTGTAGCTGTTGTTGAACTGCTGTAGGAGATCTTGCTCCAGGGTTTCGCAAAACTTCTCCAAGGTCTCGCGCGTGTTGTGTGTCTTGGTTGGGCTCCCAGCGTCGTTGGTGGCCCCGTTTCGACGCCCGTTTGTCTGTCCCCAGGAGGGCAGATCCAGCTGCTGGCTGATCCTCATCAGTTGCCGGGCAATGACGGCGCACCGGACCTTGTTCTCAGCGCCGCCCTGCCGCCGGATGTCTTCCAGGGAGGCGAGCTGGCCGGTCTCGCTAACTTCCGTCCAGCATTGTATCAGGAAGTTGGCGTCTTGCGCTCGGCGTCGCTTGCGGTCGAGCTCCTCCAGCTTCTCTCCAATCTGTACGGCAACGTTTCCTCCGCCATCGGACCTGACACTGGTGTCGGATACGTTGGTGTTGCTTGCATTGAGCGAGACATCAAGAGCTTCGAAGGAGCTCATCGACTGGTCGAGCTTTCGGCCGAGCGTGTCGAGGGTCTGGTCGTGCTGGATCTCGGCGCGGCGGACCTGCGAGAGAAGCTCCGATTCCTTCTCCTGGAGCTCATCTCCCAGCAGGGCGAGCTGTGACAGGGCATCTGGCGACTGTGTTAGTCCACGCGACTGCGGAGGCTTGAACAGGGATGGCTCCCTACTCTCGAACGTCCGGATCAAAGGCTTCGGGTCAAAGGCTGCCTGCGCAGGCCCGGATCGACGGTTCGCTGGTACGGCGCTCTCCGCAAGACTGTCCACGAAGTCGCGGACAATGAAGTCCTTGCCCGAGAAGTTGTCCAACGTGAAGACGGGGGCTGTGGGGAAGAGGCTCTTGTGCCCTGAGCTGGACCGCTCCATGGTTGGGAAGCGGGTGGTGGAAGCCAGTCAGTCGACTACATGTGTGTGCTTGGCGCCGGCCGACGGTATCGATAGCCGCCCGAATTCGTCCCTCAACGGGGTCTGTGGCCAGCTGCGATGCCGCGTCGCAAGTCGCCCGTGTTTGAGCGCGAGTTGGAGCAGCCATCCACCCTGGCTGTGACGTTTCAGGTCACCAGCCCCGCCGCGCCCCGCCGAGTCCTACTGCGCCACAGCTGCAACTGGGGCCACGAGGCACATGCTCACCAACGGAAGCAGCGTCAGCTTTCGCCTCTGGAGCTGGTCTTTCGATGGCTTTGCTGCCACACCTGCCATTCATTCATATGCCAACTTGTCCATCACCAAGGAATTGCAGTCCTCTTCCCGCTTTCCGTTCTGTTCGCCAAGTCGATCAGCACACGACTGCCTAAACGGCAATTTCATCGTCCCCCATTCATCGCCCCGGTCATCAGCGCCAAACTTGATAGCCAGCCTTTCGGGGCTGCGAGACCTTCACCATGCCCATGAACGCCCGTGTCCGCGAGGCCTACAGAGCCGACGAATTGCGGGACCATACACTCCTGAGCGACCAGGAGAAGAAGAGCATGCTTCTGGTATGGGATTTTACCGGCGTGATGGGCGCGCGTGGACCTGGCCGCACTCGATGCTGACCCGCGGCAGGCTAATCTTCCCGCGCCGTCCGAGATACCAACCATGGGCCAGCTGTCGCAGTCGCAGAGGAGATCCCGGCTAGGCGTTCGACGCTTCCTCCAAAACCAGCTCCACGTCCTCATATTCGCGATTCTGCACGGGGTATTCTCCCTCTACATCCGCATCCGCCAGACGGTCAATATCGTCTGCTACCAAGTATCCTCGGTCTTGTACTACCACCACGCGACGCCGCAATACATACGGAAGGATGTCATGGGGCTGAGCAGGCGGCCGAAGCACCTTAGCGCGATCCTGAAGGCCGAAGAAAACCACAGGGCCAAGGCCGATCTCGAGCGGCTGATAGACGAAACCGCGGAGCTCGCGACCTGGTGCGCATGCGCCGAAATTCCTATGCTCTCGGTCTATGAGAAGACAGGTTCGTGAAGGAACTACGCGGCGACTAAGCAGGAATTCTGA
This sequence comes from Tolypocladium ophioglossoides CBS 100239, assembly GCA_001189435.1. Classification (NCBI taxonomy): domain Eukaryota; kingdom Fungi; phylum Ascomycota; class Sordariomycetes; order Hypocreales; family Ophiocordycipitaceae; genus Tolypocladium; species Tolypocladium ophioglossoides. The sequence goes on along the minus strand of LFRF01000014.1, from coordinate 61,286 downwards.
CAGAATATTAGGGATCCTGAAGAAGCACATGCCGCGAGTGTACGAGGCCGTCATCCAAAAGTTCACCTTTTACTTCGCTGGCCAGCACCCAAGCCTGTCCGTGACCTCGCCTCACCGGGACGAATACTCCTCGCCGGCCCTCGATGAAAACAACAAAGGCCACTTGAAGCTGCACCTGATCTCCGCGCAGGACGGCAGAGAGTCCATTGTCGACCTGACCAGGACCCTGGCAGAAATGTCACAGAAGGGGAAGCTCTCGCCACGGGACATTTCCCTCGAACTGGTCGATGCAGAGCTGTCAGAGGGCATCATGCCGGAGCCCGACCTCTTGCTCCTTTTTGGCCCCTATGTCGAGCTTTCAAGCTACCCTCCCTGGCAGATTCGCCTGACTGAGATTTTCTGCCTGCAGGACAACGAGAGCTTTGGGTACCAGGTCTTCCTGAAGGCTTTGCGGAAGTACGCGCGGGCCAAGATGCGCCACGGTAAATAAGCAGGCGGCATGGGGCCAATTCGGGAGGTGGAAATGACGGTGCTTGTTTCGTTGTTTCGGTATACCCTCATGACTTGCACATTGTCATACGCCGACTCGGCTTATCCTAGCGATGCACGGGGCCACTCCCCACGTTATAGTTGTAATAGCTTTCCGTTCCATCCCTGACCATGGCGCTCCGAAAGGTGATGTTGATTTCCCCCCGCCATCCTGGTTCCTACCTGTCCTCTTGGGATGGAATAGAGCCAATTCGACTGCGTCTTTCCGCGCATCAAGACCATGTCGCCGCTACGGGAACTTAAATAGCTTTGCATTATCAGCCGTTGATCCCACCACTTGTCCACTTGGTGGCGGCTTGACTTCTTTGCCGAGGCGTGCTATGATTCGGATGTCTTTAATTTCTTGTTAGAATTATGGGAAGATATTCATCTTGGAAGGGGCGTGGCCGCACGGGTTCGTCATCGTCTGCTGCGTTGACTTAAGTGCGTGGCCGTTTGGGCACTGAGCTGAAGAATGCATCCAGAGTGCGTTTTTGGGACATCTTGGCAAATACCACCGCGATGTTTATTCATAAAACAATGAAACCTCGAGTCTCATCACGGTGAGTAAGTGGGAAGCAACGGCCACACCACACACGCGACGGACTCGCAGCCTCGCGTCTTCCTCGGCGCTGGTTCGCCAATGTCTTCGGCGGTGGGCCCCTGCCCTAAATTTTCCTCAGCCTCGCAGACCCTTGTCTCATCCACCGGGTGAGTCGAAGCTCACAGCCCAACCCACGATACCCTCACCGCGCACACGACCAGGTCTCGACATGGAGGTACCGTCCCCAAGTGCCCTTACCCCCAACTACACTTGTAATGGGAACTGATGGATTTCAGGGCAAACGCTCAAGCCTCGAGATGAATCTGTTCCGCGCCCCCGCCGCCGCCCGGGCCGCCAAGTCGCTCAACAGGGCGCTCTTCGCGCGCACGCTGCCSACGGCCGCGGCATGCGTTCGCGACAACCGCCTCATCGCAAAGTACCGCAAGCAACTCGAGAAGACGCGCGAGGTGCTGCTTCTGGACAAGTTTGATCCCATCGCGGCGGACCCGGCGGGCCAGCAGGGGGGCAAGTGTCTTGTCCTCAAGCCGGACGTCAAGCCGACGGGTGAGTCTCCCCTTTCACTTTTTTCAAAGTGAATTAAAGAATGCTGAAATTGGGGTTTAGCACCCGAGACATGGAGTTCAGACTTGCAAGAGGCGTCGAGGCTAGGGGACCTCAAGGTCGTGCCGTTCGACGTGACCATAGGCTATGAGCTATGGAGTTATTGTATGCGGAGCAGCGAATGCACTGCCGCAGTGGGACGATGCTGACTTACATTGCAGTGGATGTCATGAGATCTGTGTTGCCAGAGGACCTGCACGGCGAAATACCCGTTGGCTTCAACACGGCAGGGCATGTAGGTAAGTGGCCTGAACACAACCCCCGTGGCCTCGGGGAAGAAGAGAGTGGTCACTCACAAGCCGGGCCGTAGCACACCTCAACCTCCGCGGCCAGTACCTTCCCTACAAGCACATAATCGCTCAGGTCATCATCGACAAGAACCCCACCATCCGCACCGTCATCAACAAGACGGACAACGTCGGCACGGAAAACGAGTTCCGCACCTTCTCCTACGAAGTGCTAGCCGGCCCCGATGACATGCTCGTCGAGGTCAGCGAGGCCGGCTGCGTCTTCCGCTTCGACTACTCCAAGGTATACTGGAACACCAAGCTCGGCACCGAGCACCAGCGCATCACCGCCCTCTTCAAGCCGGGCGAGGTCGTCGCTGATGTCATGGCCGGCATCGGGCCGTTTGCTGCTCCGGCAGGCAAGAAGGGCGTTTTTGTCTGGGCCAACGACAAGAACCCAGAGAGTTACAAGTACCTGGGTGAGGTAATCAAGAAGAACAAGGTATGTGAGCTCGTCACACAACGACTCTGGCAGAGGCGGGCTTGGTTTTAGGCAGCGCAGCTAATCGAGCAAGGTGTCGGAGTTCGTCAAGCCGTTCAACTACGACGGCCACGACTTTATCCAGAAAGCAGCCGAGCTCGTGCTGGAGGCATCTCAACGTGGCGACTGCGCCGTCGTCAAGCCCGCAAAGGTTTCAAGGAGCGCACCGCCGGCAACGCGCCCTCAGCCCGTCCGCATCCCCGTCCCGCCCACCGTCTCCCACTTTGTAATGAACCTCCCTGCCTCTGCCCTCGAGTTTCTGCACAACTACCGAGGCCTCTACCGCGGGCACGAGAAGCTCTTCACCCCGCATACCGAGGCGGAGCTCCCCATGGTTCACGCCCACTGCTTCGCTGCCAAGGGAGACGACGCGACCCCTCTTGACGACATCTGCCAGCGAATCTGCAACGGGATTGGTGTCAGGCTGGTGCCGGGGGATGCGGAGAAGCCTGGGCAGGTGTCTATCCACGAGGTCCGCGACGTGGCCCCCGCGAAGCGCATGTTCTGCGCCAGTTTCCGCCTGCCCCCTGAGGTTGCCTTTGTCCCTCGTGCCTAGGGGGCGGTCTCTGCACCGTTTTTTTCTCGATCCTGTCCACCTCATATCTATCATAATACAGAGCTCCCTTATACGAGGGGATGCAAGGGCAACCAGAGCCTGCGGTCGCCCCGGCAGCGCGGCACTTGTCGGGTTGCCTCATTCGCTGTTGGCCGTCTGCTCCGTTATCACGTTGCCGCCGGTCTCGGGAGCGGAGAAGCCTGCGTCAGGCTTTGTGCAATTTCAACCTGCAGCCGGTCAGCGATATCTCGCATGGAAAACTGCGGGGAACATGTCCAGGCCATCGCTGCGACGCCCTCTGTGCCCCGAGGAAGGAAGCAACCCTCTCTACCTATACTAGAAGGTTGCTATACTTATACGTGGGGACGAACACAGCGTGTGAATGGTTGAAGAAGCACCTGTCACTGGGGGTATATATAACAACAGTCCAGTCGCCTCGCGAATAGCGTCTTCACCGGCGCTACATCCATACAGCGGGCTGGCCCCACGCGGCACGAACGCCCGGAGAGAGGCGCTCGGGCTTAGGGCATGTGCGACAAAGAGCTCGGGGAGGTTGGCGTTTTCGTCAAGTTCGACGCCTCCATGCGGCCGCTGTGTGCGGCTGGCAGCTTGAGATTGGATGCACAGCTGTAGCTCCTAAAAGAGAAGGTAATCCAGGCTTCGAAACGATCAACACTTGCATATCGTCTGCAGGAGGGGCTCCAAAACCTCCTTTGGCAGACAAGGGATAGCCAGCCTGCCCAGGCACTTGTTCAGCGGCACTCCAACTCTTCTCCATTAGGCACTAAACGCCGCAAAGGTATTCCCAACTCAGCAAAGTCCGTAATTAGGCGTCGGGTTGCAAGTTGCGGCAATGCCCGTGTCCATCAGGGTCATCGGCGCCGTCTTATCCCATTCCCCTCCACCAAGCCAGTGCAAGTGAAGCCACAAAGCCCAGGCAGAGCACAGAACTCGTAGTATATGATGGTCTTGTACGGACGGGAGGTACGGAAGTCTGGCTTGTTGCATTTACGTACGCACATGTCGGGCGCAAATCACGAAAGGCCTAGTCGTCCTCGTACAAATGTCGCCAACTTCTTCCTTTCAAAGACAAAGCCAGTATTATGAGCGATTTTGCGTATTTCGCAACGGAATCAGACGATTGGTAACTTAGACCAGTGTCAGCTGCTCAATTTTGAAACTGGCGACCAGTCAGGCGAGCCGTTGTATAAAAAAGAGTTGCTGCGAGTATGGTGTGCTCCTCATCTGCAAACACGTCTTGCTCGAAAGTCAAAACTACTTGCTGCGTATAAGCGGCAGCGACAAAACCGCATGTAGCTGTGACCAACGTTGCAAATCATTGCAGTCCCAGAATGAGTTGTGGGTTGATATGAAACGACAACAGCCCGGTTGCTCCCTCACCAAGGTAGTATCCCTCAAGTGGCTGGTACGAGCCATGAATGCCTCCACGAGACTTCTCAGGTAAATATCACCGGTTGGCAGCCGTGAGATCGTTTATCCCTTGGCTATGTTGATATTCCACCGTAGAGCTCGATTGGTGGCGCTCGTAGTTCGGCAGAAGGGCTGGTGCAGACCCCTGAGCATGCAGGTGAGTCACGGAGATTGTAAAACACAACCAGAATCTACTCGTAGTCGCTTGTACGGAGTATCCGTACGGAGAATTAATACATGCCTGCCACCTGACAGAGAGTGCTATTATGGGAGGAGAGGACATGGCCTAGCGGAGTGGATAACTGCAGGTTAGCGAGTCTTGGTGCCGGAGATGCAGGGAGCTTGGAAGCTTGACCTGATGGAGGGGATTATGGATATACATAATTCAGACGGATCGCGCGGCGCGTCTCTTGGTGACCACCCATGTTGCTGCATGCACGTGCATGGAGCCTGCATGTGGCAGCGCAACTAGCATGGAGTAATGAACCAGATCCCAGTTGATATGCATGCTACGAAGTACCGCTGGACCAGGCAGCAGAGCTATTGTTGGTTGTTGATGGCTGCGCTGATAAGCAGCCCACCAGTTGCCACAATTGTGCAGTGAGATGTGACGGTTGTGAAAGCACTGAGTGGCCTCGCCTGGTTTCACGTTTGGCACGTACATAGTCGTACGCGAGTGCTCTGGGAAGGCGAATATTTGCACGGTATTACGAGTATTATCTTTAGCCCCGCTCGGAATGGAGTGATCGTCAGGCCAGCCTTTCCGTAGAAGGCCAGTTGCATATAGGATTGAAGGCCCATTTGGAGTTTCAGCGGGCCGATATGTTCGGCCTGCACACGAGCAAAGTGTTGCATGACTAGAAATTGAGAGCCGAGAATCGGGTATTGTGCCTTGAGGTTCACAGAGTAAACAACGTACTCGTCGCTTCGAGGCTAAGCTTGCTGGATAGCGCCTCTGACGGGGAATTGTCGGCGGTTCAAATGCGGACCGTTTGATTCTCGAAAGTTAGACGAAAAGTCTCCAGCCACAGAGTGCCTGCTGTGGCTTGAATTGGCAGACACGAGAGGCGGCTTGGTGTTCAGATGGTTGCAGGCAAGACGGTTAGCTGCGGGAAGACGAGGCTAGTGAGGAGGGCACCAGTGGCGAGCAATGTTGGCATGCTGAACTGGGGCGAGTCGTAATTGGTGAATCGCCATCGGGCCGCGACAGATAGGAGCATATTACCGGCTCTTGGAGAGCGGGCGATCGACTTGCTGACATGGCCGTGGCATCAGACTGGCTTGACACCAATCAGGCTTTGGAGTACTCCGTAGCTACGGGCCACTTGCATCAGGTGTGGAAGCCAAAGCGGCCCCTAGCCCACCGCGAGTAGCATGGCAAGGCGCGAAGGTTGCGTTCTGGCCGATGCTGTGCAGCGCGAGGTGAGCAATGGGGCATCCCCGCCAGCGAACATGGATTGGAGACTGGGTCGTCCGGACCGGGACACGCGAGAAGTATGAGAGCCTTTTCGAGTCCTTCCGCGATTGCCAGGCTGACGCAGTCGACTAACAAGATGGGTCCTCGTAACCGATTGGCGTTACCCACAATGGCGGAGAGCTGGAGAATCTCGAGAATTTTGCCGGAGAGAAGAGGACGAGGGACTTCGAAGCACCACTGCACAACGCAGAGGTACGCATGAACAACTTCGTACTTCGTACGAAGTGCTCGTACTCTGGACATGCATGGTGGGTTACACAGCTTTCATCGTCAGCAGGGGCCGCATGGCTTTGCCTGCAGGTCAGACCTGTATTATTAGATGATGAACAGGGCCTGGCCAGCCATTCAAGCCTGCCCACCACGTTGCCGATGAGGAATCTGGTCAGGTGCTCCGGCTCCGTGCCTTAGCCCGGGGATGTCGACTGCTGGTCTGACCTGGATTTCGTCGAATCGATGACGAGACGGCGGGCGAAATCGGGGCCCGTGGGAATCGGGATCAGCGGCTGGCTGACGACGAAGCGGCAACGAGGTGTGGCGATGGCGGTTCCTAGGCGCAGTGGTGAGCTAAAGTTAATTCTACGTACGGAGTACATCCTCATGATATCACCGTGATGAGACTTGGTCGTGATCTTGCAGCTCCTGGGTGCGACAGGCTACGCCAGCACACACGGCACGGTCGCTGTAGCATGCGCCAGACGTTGCGTATGCACGGCTTGTACAACCGCTTGACGCGTGGTCAACGGGATGGCGCTTGCTATGATGCCAATAACGGACATGAGTGATTGATGTAGAGAAGCCAACCTAGGTAGGTAGTTAGGTTGCAAAATTTTGCCCTACAGGGAGTTTGGTATTGGTTCCAGATTCTCTAGGCAGGAACCATTGTATGTACGGAGTACTCCGTACGGAGTACCTAGAGAGGCTTTGGCACTCTTCCATTTGTCGTCGACTAGCCTGGCTACCTTCAACCGCATCACAACATGGTTGCCATGAGCCGCAGAGAGCAACAAAGCAATGAATTGTACGGAATACACAATGTACCATTTGAGATAGCTATGTTAGATGCCCAACTCTCGACGAAGCTGGACGAGTTGCCAGGAGTCGACGTGTAAGTGAAGAGGGCTCGGCACCTTGCCCGCCGGGAATCTGTCAGATTCGGCTCGACGGGAGCAGGGGAGCCCCTCCTCTGATAATCGAGTCGATCTCTTCACCCAAGTTCCAGGTCTTGGTTGACAAGCTTGTTTCCAAATTTTCTTAGCGGGCTGGACTGCACTGCACTGGGTCCACCTCCGGCCGTGTGTCTCCAAACCCACCGGGTCTCGCGTGCATCGTTGCTGTCGCAGCTCCTCCACTTCGCGCTCGATGGCTGAATGAAGGCTCACGGATAAAGGTACCGCACAGCGGAGATGTCCGGCTCAAATGCCATCGTACGGAGTCTCCAATGTCGTGGCTGTCTACGGAGTAATTAGACTCGAGAGGAGGAGAAGAGACAAAGGGGGGCCGTGCCATTGAGTCTCAGCGGCGCCGCCACTGAAGGTCTAATTCCTCGTGTCTGCCTCAAGCGTGCCCGCCGTCGCTTATTGGCGAGCAACAATGGAACGAACGACAACACACAGGTTACGAACCCGGCCGCATGGGCATTGTCTCGACATCCACAGCCAAATGCAGATGGAAAASCYTTTTTTTTTTTGGCCACTCGGTCTTGGCCGCATCTGGCTCCTGGTTTTATGCGGCGCTAAGAGCCGTTGTGTTGCTAGGGACGGACGGACGGCAATGGAGAGCGACTCCCCGAGAGGCAGGCAGATGAGCCAGTTGCCGTGGTTGTGTTCGGCGGTGGCGAGCCGTTGCGGCACGGAGATGGGAGACGGCGGACTCGGGGAAGACGCTGGGCGAACGCGCAACCCAAGTGCGAACAGGCAAAACGGGTGACTGGAGGTTGCTGCGTCCAAGGCGTGGCTGAGGCTGCATGCTGCACGATTCGCATCGCACCATCACCACCACGGATGAGGTGGATTGGACGCTGCTTGCTTCACTTGGGATACGCCCGCTGCCATCGGGGCACATCCCATCAGCACCGCTACATCCCGCGTCCAGGACAGGTCCCAGCTAAAGGTACCTCGAGAGGTAGTCCGTACAGGGTACCTCGTTGTACGAGGTTTCCGCCTTCCCCCTCCCCGCTTGGGGATCGGTGACACGCACATTCATCGCTAGATTCCGCACTCTCAGGCGCTTGGTCGGCTGGCAATGGACATCTGGCCCTCGTCGATTGGCCCTCTCGATGTGCGGCGAGGCGGTGTATACGTAGATGCGCAAGAGGCGTCCGCAGGTGATAATCGCTCACGGCGACATCACACCGAGCCGTGCCGGGTTTCCCATTCCAATGCCAGAGATGCCGGGCCTGGAGCACCCGCATCGGCCGCCGTGGTTGTGTGGGTTCGAGCTTTTTATGGAGGCGGGGTGCGGTGAGGAGCCTTCCAAGCCTTGCAACCATCCAAGCCTTCCAAGCCATCCAGTGGCCATGCTCTGTTTGGCTAGCGGTGCTTTTAGGCCCTGGTCTCGGCTTGGTCGCTGGCCCTCTGGTGCCCTACAAGCCCCCTGGAGCAAGCACTGGGCCGCACACGCCGCGCTGTGGATGGGTGGAGGAGCCCGAGGGGAAAACCCTGCAAATCAGCCTGTCGCCTCCAGGCGTTGCAGCGCTCGGGCTCCTGCAACCGGCCTGCTGGGCCATCGTCCAGCCTCTGGTGCAGTCCAAGCGTCGATCCGCCTTCACCCACCTGCCTCGATCCAGGTGTACGGGGACTGAACTCGGTCGACTTGGGATGAGTCTTCTTCCTCTCTTTCCTCCCTCCCGTCTTCACTGTCTGCCTTTTCATCTTCCTCTTCTTCCTGAGGCACGAATAATCACAACCACTGTCAGTCAACCACGCCTCGTCCTCGATCGGCGCACCACACCCCTCTGTCCTTTCTTTCCTCTTCTCGCCAACGCTGCACCACCCGCCCATCTTGCACCGACAAGCCGTCGACGCCGTCGGCACTTTCACTCACACACACTTCGACGCCTCTTATCTATCGCCTCGAACCCACCATCTCCCTCGACCCCGAAGTCGTATCTGCCACTATCTTTCCGCTCCCTCAATCGACGCTGCGGTGCTTATCGGCCTGGACGCCGCTGTCAAGCCGCAATCGGCCCCAGACTCGCTTCCCCGCGATATCGACTTCCTGACGCAGCATCTGAGTCCGTCACCTACGCGCCTCCTCGACCGACGACCTACCTACCGTGCCTCACACTTCTGCCCTGGGCCCTCTCCGTTCCATCATCGCTCGCGATTTCATCTCATCCATGAGCGACTAGCCTCGACCGACATCCCTCTGGCACCGCGGCGCCCCATCACGTCGGCAAAGCCTCGATCCCCCCTATACAATGGCCGCTGTCCTCTCCTCCGAGGACAGCAGCTACTTCGTCTCACCGTCGCTGCGCCGCTCGCAGTCCCAGTCCAACTTTACCAGAGCACAGTCGACGTACCACGCTGCCCATTCCAACATCAGCGATTCCTACGCGCCACCGTCCAAGTCCTACGCCGCCTCCGACCATTCCTCAGCCCCTTCGTCTCCTCCTCCTACCATCCAGGCAGAATCCACCGATGTCTCCTTCTCCTCTACTCCTGCTAGCAACCTTTCAATAGCTTCCGACTACGACGAAACATTAGCCCTGGACGACTCTCCAGATGACCACTTCAGCCTTCCTCTGTTGTCCCAGGACAAGTTTTTCTTGCACCCGGAGATCCACCACGATGACAACCTAGAACCTCCTCCGAGTCCAAAAACTGGGGACTCTTACAACGTCTCCCCTGCTGATGGCGACAACTCGGGGACCGCCTCGGGACTGGACACCCCCGAGTGCGTCGAACACGCCGAGGATGACACGGCTGTTTCGACAAAACCATCGCGACAGGTCGACTATTTGTCCCACGACTGGAGGGAAGAAGATATCTGGTCCTCATGGAGGTACATTATCTCCAAGAGAGACGAGTTTCCTAATAGTAGGAGGTTGGAAAATGCGTCCTGGAGGACTTGGATGAAGGCCAAGAATAACCTGAAAACCATATCGCCAGAGGAACTCAACTGGTATGCGCATCCCCACAAGTCACCCCAGGGTCTGGGCAATATCTAACGTGTCAATCCAGGCTCAAGGACTGCGATGTGACTTGGCTCTATGGGCCTCTGCAGTCTGGCTCAACCCATCTCCATAATCCTACACACACAGAGCCCTCAAGCGTGACTCTTTCCAAGTCGGATTCCTTGGTCAACTTGAACAAGAAGCCTATTCTCAAGAAGAGAAGCATGTCGGAGGTCATGCTACAGAGGTCACTAACGGCGTCTTCACTGCTCAAGCAAGCGACCGCTGCTGTTCAAGCCCAGGAGACGAGGGGAATCCTACGACCGAACATCGTGCGCGCAAACACGGACTGCTACGTCACCTTCCCCCTCTCCGTCAGGAGGATGAGCCACGGGAACAGCAGTTCTGTGGCCCAATCAACAGACTCGTCCGGCGTCTCCTCACCTTTCCCAGATCGAAAGCACATTCACTTCAACGAACAGGTCGAACAATGCATCGCCGTTGACGTCAAGGGCGACGATGACGATGACATTGACATGGACCGAAACGGCGAAGAAAGCGACTCCGACGACGGCGTCATGATGAAGCGGGTGAGGTCCAAGAGGCGAGGCCCCCCGTTGAGAAAACGAACCAAGAAGACGGCAACCGTCGAGGGCAAAACCATTGCAAAGCTCCCATCGACGACGCTGAAGTATCGCGCGGACACCCCCGAACCCCCAGAGACGGCCATGAAGCATAGCACCGGCATCTACCGCAGCCCGCTGCTCTCGCCTTCGTCGTCTCAGGAGACGCTTCGACCTTCCAAGCAGGCCTCTAGTTTCTACTTTGGCGAGCAAGTCGATGATGACATGGATGACGGGACCGTTGGCTCCGGGTCCGGCTGGCGGTCTCCTACGGACTGCGCTGGGAGCGGGCTGAATCGGTCGCAGTCTACAGGGAGCCTATCTGGCGAGCCCGCCGGGATGCGTCGCACGCCTTCGGGCATGTTTATGCCTTGCGAGGAAGGGGACCCGGCAGCCGGCGATGGCATCCTGGGCCGGGTCATTGACACGGTCAACACGGCGCGCGATATAGCCCATGTTATTTGGAATGTTGGTTGGAGGAAGTAATGCCCATCTCAATCTGCATGCCCTTCTGGCGAGACTGGACTGTCGAGACAGCTCCAGAATGCTCCCAATTTCACGGAGGCCATCTTGGTCCTCACGTCATTCGCAAGAACGCGAGTTCCTACCATCCACCACTACGTGCTGGCTTGCTCGGTGCTACGGGACGACTCTTTCGACCGGCTCCGTACATCGACCGACGCATAATACATCAAACATAATTTCACACCACCATCGATCGAGTTGGGGACCGGCAGAGCCTCGGGAGGTTGACACATGGGAAGCATGGAAACCTTTGCGCCGTGCATGCTCGGCCGGGGCAACACCCATGCACATGGACCTACGCCAGAGGCTTGAAAGTCTCGCCCCAACGATGGGAGAATAATACGATTGGGAGCACTGGCATCAGGTGGCAGAAGCCTGCTGGCCTCGACGGTCCACTTTCTGTCAATACCTCCCGACATCCTCACCGAGGCAACCCGGGCCCTGTTACTGCTGATGATGACTTTCTTGTTATACTGTTTTTGAGCTTGCGCGGCGGTTAGAGCATTGTGAATTTGCTTTTGGATAGTAACAACGGGGGCGGCAAAACGGCAGGCTTGGTTCTTGGCACGGATTGGCGTTCTGCGAAATGTGTCACAAGCCGGTGGGGCTTCGTTTGACAAAGGCTGTATTGCATGGCGAGGGAAATGGACAGGACACAGGCCGTCGATCCCGCATTCAGGCGCCTGCATTGCTGCGGCGAAGGGCAGCAGACGCGCATGTACATAAAGGTAGGGAATACATAGGGAAATGGGGGAAAATACATGCAAAATTGCGGCACCACAGGGCTCAACCAAGGGTCAGTCATGGCAGCATCTCACGAGGCTTGTGAATGAGAGTGACGTGATGTGATGTATGTACGAAGAAGTATTGATCGGCGTTTGAGGAGGTCGTCTCCGCGTCCTGGTCCTCGGCATTGCTCTGGCCACGTCACCTGCCTTTCCAATGTCCCCAAAACTTACAGTTGCACGCAAGTACTCATACGTACAGCTACCTACCTCGGCAGGTACCAAACGCGACGTCAGGTTCTCCCCCGTTTTGCCCATGCGTCCGTTTCGGAAACTAGCCAAAACATAGAGCCCTATCCCCGAATAGGTCGGTAGAAATGTTGGGAAACCCCAACAGGAAATCGTTGGTTACGAGTACCTTAAAAACGACGGAGTCCAGCCGCAACCCGGGGAAACGTGGGGGAGGCGTTGCATGACTACGCCAAAATCGGTTCCATCGTGGAGTCGCGTCGCCCTCCAGCAGCTGCACCGCCAGCCCCAGGGGAGCCACCGTCGTGGGATGTTAGGTGCGCAGTGGCAAGAGTGGGACGGTGCTGGTGCGGGCGCTGGGCTGCCCGGGAGTTGCCACCGAGGTATCGCGTGGCCTTGACGAGGATCTGCCGAGAGTGGACGTTGACGTCTGCGAGTTCCACTTCGAACTGGTCGCCAACCTGGACGTCCTTGATGAGGCGGCAGCCATCCAGCCCTGCAATGTCTAGCACTGCGCTGAGGTTGAACAGGTCGAGGCAGCCGAGGAGGCCCTGGCGCCAGCGCGAGCCAACCGTGAAGCGCAGGGAGCGAGGCGCCGTGCCCTCGAAGCGCCACGCCCGCACGAGGGCGATCAGGATCCAGTCCAGCGTGCCGCGAGAGACAGCCCTGGCCATCTTCTCGCGCATTTGCAGCAGGGGCAGCGCGTTGCTCAGCCCTGCCGCAGTGAACGGTAGGATGCCGTCCAGCTTGTCCACAGCAGGGTCGATGCGACGCTGCGTCTCCCGCTCATACGCGAGGGCGGCGTGAATCTGCCAGTGGACGAGTAGATCCGAGAGGCGGCGCAGCGGCGACGTAGCCTTGGCGTACATGTCCAGTCCGAGCAAAAAGTACGGCCCAGGCTGCGATGAGACTTCGATTCCTCCCGTAAGCCTGGAGAGTTCCTGCCGCTGGCCCATAGTGGGCTCGACGCCTTGCTGGATAAGGGGATAAATCTCCCTCGTAGCGTAAGCGAACGCAGCGTCCAAGTTTTGTGCGGACTTGATGTCTTTGCGGTAAGGGATGGGGATGCCGCGGGATGAGCACCAGCGCGCAGCAATCTCTCCCGCCAGCACCATCAAGTTGGACACAACAGAGCATCCTGTAGAAGGCTCCTGTCCAACCTTGATGTAAGGATCTGCGGGGAGAACTGTGGTCTTTGCAGACGACTCATTCCCCTTGGAAACTTCGTGGAAGGACACGGAGACGGATGGCCTGGGGAAGAAGTACGGCCACGCGCCTTTGGATAGCCTCCTCTGCTTGATGGCTTCGGCCAGTCGGTACAATGTCAGGAGATCGTTTTGGCTCGATTCGTCTAGGTCTTTAGCCTTCATCATGGGTCGCGTAGGAGCAGGTAGACCATGTTTCGGGGCAGTTCCCACTGAGAAGCTGTATCCGGCAAATGGCGGTGGCGATGGCTCGTTGCAAAACTTGGCTACATCACCGGGATCCAAGTACACAACGTTTGCCAATGTGCTGGGCTCAACCTTGTAGTCCAGTACATCGCCGGCCTCATTCACCCTAGCGCTAAAGGTGAGAGCTGGTCCATCAGTGCGCAGTGAGAATTGCTTGACAAGGCTTTCAGACTTGTAGTCCTTTGAGTCCTCCTCCCCCAGTTCAGAGGGCAGCATAGCCTGGAAGTGGCCCGGGAGATAAATGTTCTCCGGAATGAGCTCCATGAACTTGCACAAGTTGGAGTCTGGCTTTATGGCTGACGCCGGATCTGCTGCGTGGATATGAATCCAAAACTCGTCCGCCTTGTCCGTGGATTCAAGGCAGACGCCATCATCGATGGTCATGGTCGAGGGTGCATCAATGCAAAACACCGTGGCGCCAGCCCCCTGCTTCCTAGCACCGGCAGCAATATCCGGCCGTTGCGATCTCTCCAGATGTTGTGGGGCTTCGCGGTTTAAGCCGCCTCCTCTCACAATCGTGACACCGGGGAAACGGACCCTGTAGCGGGATGGAATCTCCCACGGTGCAATAATACCGATCTCTTGTAGGAAACTCCAAGCAGTGCTTTGGTCGAGCGGAGTATCGTCATATAGGCTCAAGGCCCGGAGGATAAGAGCACCGTAAGAGTGGAATCGAGAACCCGCGTCAAACAAGTCGTAGCTGGCCCACCACTCGAGAAACGCAATAACGTCCTTGCTCGGTTGGGACCACTCCGTGGTCTGAAATTCCACACCGGGTGACGTTTTGAGAATGCCGTGAGGTGTCCACTCCCGCTTCAAGCGACTATTAGAAACGACCTCCCGTGCTTGAAGAATGAACTTGCCCAGGGCAATATCTTCTAGTTCGTTGGTCCGGAGAGGCTTCAAGCGCTTGGAACTGGCATCCGTGTATTCGCGCACCATGGCCGCTACCCTGTTGATGGCATTGGCATGGTGTTGTGGGAAGACCTCGAACAGGTGATCTCGACGGTGACAGTCGCTTGAGGGACTGAGGGGACTGAAGCCAGCCTCATTTCGATATAGGGCTGCGTGAACAGCCTAAAGGGTGTGAGGGGGGAAGCCGGTGTCACTCTTCTGGGTTGATGGTAACAGGATGTCGGCGATTTCAAACAAACTGAGATATTTGACGTCACGCGCATTGGACAAGAGTGTTCGAGCTCCGTCAAGGTTGGCGAGATTGACTTGATACACCGACTCAGACTTTGTTCTGAATTCAGTCATTTTCTGAATCAAGCCTACCCCATCCTCTCGCGATGGACCCTTCTCATTGCGCCGAAGGTCATCAAACTCTGCCGGGGTGGCAATGTGGGGAATCTTGGCCAACACAGGCTCCAATTCAGACGGGGTGGCAAAATTGGAAACCGTAAATAAGGGTGAAAAGCCCATGCTGGTGATCCACTTGCCATTGACGGCATAGAAGTGGTTGCGATCGCCGAAGAACCCGAGATAGACTCCGAACACAGGAATTCGCGAGCCGGTTTGCCTGTTGAGGGGTCAGCTGTGCTCATGGAAAGGGGAACTTGGAGGTGCAAACCTCAGTTCAACAAGATCGCCAGGGTTTCTGGAGTCAACGCTCACGCCGGCCGCTTCAGCATCTTCGCTCGCAGGCTCGGCCCCGGAGCCATCTGTCATTACTCCTTCGGTGGATCTCAGGTGGTCCAGGTCAGACGACCCCGTCGCCTGCGTCCGACTCAAGCTGTTTGCTATGCTGCCATTTATGAACACATCCGGCGGCATGGCGCGGGAGTGTCGCTCGTCGTTGGCCATCGTCCATTGTCGCAGTCGCTCGCGGATCGGCAGGCTTCCGTTTGGCTTTCCGGTGCCGGGTAAAGAATGCTCGTTCGGCGAGGCTTTAGGGATGTTCGGCTGGCCGTACAACGTGGCCGCAGGAGGCGAATTGCGTGTCGTTGCCCATTTCTGCAAGATATTCCATCAGTTGAGCAACCGCCAAAGGCGCCTGGGGAACCGACTCTCTGGGAGATGCTACATGTCGGCTTGGCGCCTTCAGAGCGGCCGATGGGCAATGCTCTCGAATGGCCGAAACCGTGGGCCAGACATTGCCGACAGACGTACGGACGGCTCGAGTATTGCAGCATAGCAGGCATTCGTCTAGCTCGTGGTTGAGCGCAAGTCCAAATCCAGGCGCGCCGCGCCTCTTTCCAATTTCGTCAGAGTCTTCCCTCGCGGTGTCACATGACCAGGTACTTCGTAGTGCCTTTTACAGAGGGTCCCGTCCCCGTAGCATGTGGCATGGATGAGCCCAGCGCCAATTAATTGCCCCCCGAACAACAATCAAGGACCGACGGGTCTCCCGAATCCCTTGGATGGGCTGCGCAAGGTTCCTAGCGGTATTCCGGGTTTGGCAGATGTGAGTTATCGCCCGCTGACATTCCGGGCTATTTAGCAACGAACAACAATTGGCTGGCGCCCGTCCGAAATGCACCAAGGACTGCCAAGCCGGAGCCTGTAATGTCCCTCCGACGTCTAGAATCTCTTAAAAAAATGAGAGCAAGTTGGCAATGGATCTGCACAAACAAGCTTCTGGTCGGTCGATAGGCCAGACGAGTTGACGAGTCTCCATCACCAGCCAACTACTCGTACCTATTAATACCCGCTGACATTGACGTGCAGCACCAGTCAATCTTGGCCGTGATTGGGCTAGCACGCCGTCGCGCTGCTCTAAATAGTACGTCTCGTCTGGACGCTGGTTGAGCAGGGTTGCGGGTCGTCGCCACCACGAATTATGCGAACGACACGGCCTCGCCGCCATCCGATCGAGCCCAGGGGCTCCGACGAGGCTCCAACACGAGAGAGCACAAGGTGCCAGGAAAGGACGGCCCCAGGCAAGCTGCGCCTTGAGGATGGATCCATACAATCTTGGGGCCGCATGAACAAAGGAGGGGCACCGGGTCAGGATCTGATGGGCCACTAGCCCATCTTACGAGTACTCGTACCGCCTCGTGGCTCGTGGCCCTCGGCCTCTGCAGCTAAAGGAACGCATCAACAAGACGTGTTGGTTGGCCCGGATATTAGGCCGCTGAAGACAAAGAGAGTTCGGCGTGGAATGCGGGAGGCGCCTTGACGACGCCAGCTGCAACACCAGCCACGAGCGCAAGCTGGCGCTCCCTCCATCAATGGCTGACTGGAAGCGGTCAAGTCAGGAACCAGACGGAGGAACAATCTCTGGAACCCACACAGCCCACGGGCCGCTGTCACAAGGGGCAAGGGATCCGCGCTGACAATGGCCCTCTCCCCGGCTCAATGAATCCTGATTCACTTGTTGGTCTCTCCTATGGCGCATCAGGGCGAACGCGAGGGAGGAAATGGCCCTCTGGCTAGCACGACGCTCGACATTTGCCCAGAGCAGAGCGCCGAGGCTACCCCCAGGCTCATCTCCTCCGTCCCTCGATGCATTCATTACGAGTACAGCACCTTCTCGGGGCCGACGCTTTGCCAGCGCCGAGGCGACATGGTGTGGGCACSCTCCATCTCATTTCACTAAGCAATGTCGGTTGGGTGATTTCCGCAGCAGGCGTCGTGTCGACCACTCATTTCTCGTCCTGCCTCCCCCGGCCGGAGCCCTGGCCCAAAATGGAGTCGCCACGCTGATGGATCAAGGCCAGCGCTCGGAGCCCCTTTCGCCGCATGAGGGCTGTGGAAATTAACTGTCCGACCAGCTCCACCCTCCCCTATTCGGGTGTAGAGAGTGTGTGCCCAGTCGCAGCGAGTGACGACGGATCAAACGGTGACCGCGGTGGCTCACCACGACGGCATCCCTGTCTCTCTTCCCTGCGGTACCTGCTGGCCCACGGGGCACAGCAGCGAGTGCGAGTACTCCGTACCTTTGGGCGAGCCGGCTCTTGCGAGAACCAAGCAACACCCCTAGTTCAGGCGTCGAGGCTAACAAGGTCCCTGTCACCCGCCCGCCCTGTCCCCTTGGGCCAGACGAGGAGTAATAATAATAAACCGCATCCCCGGCGGTGCGTTGCTGCCCTCCTCTCCCTCTCCTCCCTCCCTCCCAACGAACTGCCGATGTCGAGGTCGTAAAGAAAGCCTCCTCACGCTGCTTTCGTCCTCTCGTTCTCTTCACCAACCAACTTACCGCTCCACTCATTTAGCGGGCATTCTTTTCCTAACGACTCTTACCTTCGAAAACACCAGTAAAAACCGAGCACCGTCATCATGAAGGGTGGATTTGCTGCTGCCGCCCTGGCGGCGCTGGCCGGCGGCGTGAGTGCTGCCCACCACCGTCACGGCCACGACAACCTCTTCGCCAAGAGGGGCAACGAGACTGGCGAGATCTGCGTTCCGGGCTGCACCACCATCTGGACCACCATCACCGGCGCCCCTACTCGTACGTTTTCCCTCTAGCTGTCCGGCTGAGGCGGGGTGATGGGGCGATGCATTGGGATCGTCGGAGGAGGGAAGACGCAAGTTCACTAACACGGTCCAACCAGTGGTCCCCATCGCGACGACGACGGCTACCCTAACCAACACCTCCACCACCACCGTCACCTTCACCGAGGCGCACAAGACCACCGTGACTGCTCCCCCGCCGCCGCCGGTCACCACCGCGGTCATCGTGGTCCCCGTCCCCGTCCCGACGCCGCAGCCTCACACCTGCCCGACCCCTGGCACTTACACCTTCTCGGCGACCACCATCACTGTCAACCAGACGACGACGGTCTGCCGCGCCTCGTCCACCCAGGTCCCATCGGGCACTCACACCGTCGGCGGTGTCACCACCGTCGTCAAGACTGCCACCACCGTCATCTGCCCCGTTGCGACTGTTGCTACCTCGGGCACTGTCACTACCAGCACTATCCTCCAGACGACGTACGTCTGCCCCACGCCCGGCACTTACACCATTGCTCCTCACACCACCACGGTGACGGAGGCGACTGTCATTGTCTACCCTGTGCCCACGTCGTACAACCCCGGCACCTACACTGCTCCCCAACAGGTTGTCACCGTGACTGAGACCGACTACGTCACCTACTGCCCATTCACCAGCGTTGGTCTCCCGACCACATCTGCCGCGCCCGCGCCCGCTCCCCAGACGACCAAGGTTGCGCCGCCGCCTCCCCCCCCCGCCTCGACTGCCGCCCCTACCTCGACCCAGAGCCAGACCCCCCCGGCTCAGTCCAGCGTCCCGGCCAGTGCCAACCCCGGGGGCCTCACCAGCAACAACGACCACTTCGGTATCACCTACACCCCTTACGAAGCGTCCAACGGTCAGTGCAAGCCTTCCTCCCAGGTGGACAGCGACATCGCCGAGCTCAAGGCCGCTGGCTTCACCACAGTCCGTGTCTACTCGACCGACTGCCACACCCTCGAGTACGTCGGCAATGCCTGCCAGAAGCACGGCGTTGACATGATTGTCGGTGTCTTCGTCAAGGGCAGCGGCTGCAGCTACGACTCCCCCGACATCAAGGAGCAGGTTGACGCCCTCGCCGCCTGGGACAAGTGGAGCCTAGTCAAGCTTGTCGTCGTTGGTAACGAGGCCATCATGAATGGCTTCTGCTCCCCTCAGCAGCTTCGCGGCCTCATCACCACGGTCAAGTCCAAGTGCTCCCAGTACACTGGCCCCTACACTATCTCTGAGACGCTCAACATCTGGCAGCGTAGCGACGTCTCGTCTGCCATCTGCGACGTTGTCGGGGTCACCGGTGCTAACATCCACCCCTACTTCAATTCGGACGTCACCCCCGACTCCGCTGGTGACTTCGTCGCCGGTCAGCTCGAGCTGCTTAGCCAGATCTGCAAGGGCAATGAGGTCATCAACCTGGAGTGCGGCTGGCCCACGCGCGGCAGCTGCAACGGCAAGGCTTGCCCCGGTAAGACGGAGCAGGCCAGCGCCATCAAGTCCATGCGCGCCAAGACTGGAAGCAAGACGGTCTTCTTCTCCTTCGAGGATGACCTGTGGAAGGAGGCCGGTTCTTGCGGTTGCGAGCAGAGCTGGGGTGCCGCCTCGTCGTTCCAGATCAGCGTTGACATCAACATCTAGAGGACGACGGGCGCCGCGCAGCAGTTCTCTCGTACAGCACCGCCTCATGGTTCCCACAGGCCTCTAGATATAACCCTGCTGAATGTATATGAACGAAAGCAACGTCCGAACTCGACCCGTTCCAGGCAGACTGCCCCTCCCGAACGCCCTTGCCATCCGACGCGGACCACGACACACCCACCTCTGGATGCGAGTAGGAAGGCATGGCAACGGCGGGCGGCTCTCTTGGGGGCTAAACGTTGGGCGCTTAGCTCACTACTTTCATTTGCGTGCGTGTGGAGTTGAGATTGTCTTGTCTCTTGCAATTTGATACATTTCATGGTGCTCGGGCATTGGGAGGGGGGTTTTCTGCAAGTCTGCGCCAATCACATGCGGGTCTTTCTATGTACATTTGGCATCTGATTCATAATGCTGTAATTTATTAGTGTCTATTATGAGACGAGCTTCGTTTACTGGGACTACATATAATCTCTGTGGCTCGTACAAAGTATATCTTGCCCTGAGCCGTGAGAACCCAACTACATTCACCCGCCCATTGGCATGAACAAACCACGGTAAATGATGCAACTTTTCGCGAATCAGCCAAGCAAGCGCCCAGGGTAACCCTGCAATGGGAAAAGCCCCATGTGCACTGATGAGGCGTAATGCCGCGCTCCCTGGCAGCGCAGGGGTGTAAGTAAAGCGCCGTCGGACGCACAGATACGCCCGGCGGCTTGACTCTGCCCTCGCGAATTGCTGTCATTCGCGGACCCCATCCGCAGAGCCCAAGCACAAAGCAGCAGCGGGTTGTCGGGTGAATAAACGCTGCACATGACCTCTTAGGAGTGTACGCCAACGGCAGCGAGGCAGTGCGCCTCGAACAACACGCAGGGCGACATCCAGCAACACCAAAACCGGGCGACAGACCGACCAGGTGATGGGGAAACCACACGTCTCATTATACACCTGTCGACCGGCAGCACGGAGCCGGCCGCACGGCGCCGAAGGGAGGGCGCGCGTGAGACAATGTCTCTTGCGTCCGGGCCTCACGGACGCCTCCTTGCGGACGATTAGCGAAACGTTTTGACGCATGCGTGATTCATAGGGTAAGTAACGGGTGCAAACGCGATCTCGCGACTACAACTTCCGATCGGGCTAGAAAAGGAAACAGGTAGAAAGTAAAGAGAACGCAGCTTACTACGGGGTACATCCCGTATAATACATATGTGCTTTCCATGCCCTGTATCCTTGCGTGTATTCACAAATCTGCCTCCTCCAAGAGGACATGCAGTTTCATGGCCAGAGTGGCATAAGGGAAAATGAAGGAGAAAGAGGGAAGGAAATTCGAAAGAAAACAAGGGGAATAACACGATCAACCGTGTATGAATGAATGTATATTCATATTCCCCGCCGTATCTTCTTCGACCCGACTTGCCATGCAACAGCTCCCCCCCCCCCCGGACAAAATCACCCACTACCCATTCCTATACCCATGCGCCACTATCCCAGTCCTAAATCCAAAAAAGAGAAGTGATTTCCAAGAAGAAGAGAGCATGGAGAACATGCATAGCTATATTATCCCGGCCGTCATCGGTGGGCCAAGCTCCCCAATGGCCCAAAAGAGCATTCTGTGCCGGCTTGCAAGCATGATCGGCCGAGTGACGGAATGTATCTCCGCCATTCAAATAGATGTTGTTTTTGTCCCCCAAACGTGAAGCCAATGGCAGAGGAAACATAATGGGCCGCTGTCGAAAGCAAGGCCAGGTGATAAGATAGGGAAGCGGTGCGACATTCCCAATGATCCAATAAGCAGCATTGCTTTTCCGAAACGTATATATATGCTCGAGAAGAAGTGGTAGAGATGTGTGCCGAGGTCTCGTGGACGGATTCCTCGCGGATATAAGTTGAAGCGTCATGAAGAGGTTCAGGGATAATGAGTCCAGATATAATGAGTAACATGGTAAGACCAATCAGGAAGCATGACGTCGTAATCGAGTTAGGTAGGGGTGAGTTTGATCAGAAAGGCTCTGGGCCTTCGAGCAAGGTCGGCATGCGCCCGCGAGGCCACTTGTCGGGCCACTCGGCTTCTTCGTCTTCTCGACTCACAAACCAGGGATACGGCGCCGTGTGCCGCAGCCAGGCATTCTCGAGCAACGGCTCAGGTCCTCGCCCGCACCGCTCAAGCTGTAACAGCCCGCCGCGATGTGCGTCACAGCAGAGGATGTTCAAGTCCTGCCCCTCGTTGGTAAAGGCAAGGCCGCCAATCTCGCTAAAGATATCGATGGTCTGCTTGGTGCAGAAGGTTTGGGCGTCGATGACGTTGACGAAGTCGGCCTCTTCGGCAGCCACCAAGATTGGCTTCCCGCTTCCCCGGGGCGAGAACCGCAAGCCGCGTACACCAGCCATCTCACTCCTGATGGTGCACAGCGCGGTGCTCACGCCGCTCGAGTTGCACCACTTGCGAGCGTCCCAGATCTTGACTGCCTTGTCTTGGAAACCAGTCGCCACAGTCCACCCATCGTCGGACCAGTCACAGGCGAACCCATAATCCCTGTGACCCTTGAGCTCCTGTAGGATCTCTCCCGTGTCCGCGTTGGTGATGAGGACATTGGGATTATCGCCGACGACGACCCGTAGGCGGCGGTCCGGAGACAGGGCCGAGCAGTTGAGGGCAAAGGGGTACATTGTCTGCAAAATGAACTTTTCCGTTTCAATATCCATGACCCGAAAGCCACGGTCGTTGCTGGCGATGCTCGAAACTGGTCGCGAGGACCGCCGTGGCATGTGGATCTTCAAGTGGTTGGTGATGCCGTCAGGCGATATCTGCCCTTCCGAAAACTCCTTTTTGTCGTCTGAGTCCAGGGACTTGAGGCAGTAGTCGCCATTGAAGGTGCCGCCCATCAGGACGCCGCAGTCGGCATCGAGAGTCGAGATGACTCCGCCCAAGGCAGGGAACTCGCGCAGGTTCATGACGAGGTCCGTCTTCTTCGACGCGAGGTTCATTCTGTTGATGCCGCTGGGGCTCGAATAATATGCCTTGGTGCGCGACGGGCAAGCGAGCACACTCCGAAGCTGAAAGTGGGCGAGGCTGACGTCGGAACGGAAGTTCATCCTCCTGAATCGGACGAAACTATCCCTGGACGGGACGCACCAGTCGTCCCATTTCGGCTGTTGTTGTCACGCGAGGTTAGCAAATGCTTCCGTGAGGTACAACGCCTTGCAAGCCATCCCACTTACAGTCCAGCTGTCTGACCCTGACTGGTTGACATAATTTCTATACGTGTGGCGCCGGCGCCTCCTCGCGGCAGCGCGGGTCGTTTCCATGGACGCCCAATTCAGGCCCTGGAAGTCGCGTTCATCGCCCATGAGGTTGGCGTAGGTCACGTCTTGCACCTCGGCGCGAGACTGCTCGTGCACTTGGTGCAGATGTGGCGGGCGCATTTGTCTGTAGCCCGGAAGAAAGCAGCCGTCATGCGCCCACTCGCGGAGGAAATCGATGAGACCGAGGTTCTCGGATCCGAGAATGGTTGGGTTCGGGTTGCTCAGTTGGACGGGAGGAAGGTTATCGATGAAGTTGTCGAATAAAGGAGA
Organism: Tolypocladium ophioglossoides CBS 100239; assembly: GCA_001189435.1. NCBI lineage: Eukaryota > Fungi > Ascomycota > Sordariomycetes > Hypocreales > Ophiocordycipitaceae > Tolypocladium > Tolypocladium ophioglossoides. Next base: position 38,058 of record LFRF01000014.1, on the reverse strand, counting down.
TTGCGGCTCATGAGGCCCAAAGATTGTAGGGACATCTTCGTCCAGATAATCATCATCTGCCGGTAGGTTGGTGGCCCAAGAACCGGCGGGGAGACCGGGGTTCATGGTCGCCGGTGCGCCGTGCGAGCTGTGTAGCCCAAATGGAAAGGGAAAGGGAGGTGGTAAGGAGTTGGGGTGGTGGGCAGGCGGCGCTGCGGCCTCGTCATTATCGTCGTCGTCGTCKTTGTCCGAGTATGTGTCGTCGGCTTCTCCAACGTGCCCGTTGGAGCCGATAAACAACCCAAGCTCGGGGTCAAAGTCGAAGTTCATGGACGTGAGGATGTTGGTAGCGACAATGATCTCATCCAACGGGGCACCACCGTCACTATCGCTCATGTCCAAGTCATGGTCCGACGGAACGTAGAGGTTTTGGAGGTAGTGCGCGGGACCGTCGGCGTAGGTGTCGTCGGATCCGAAGTCAAAGTGGGATTCGTCCTCGTCGGCGTGTCCGTTTCCTTGGCCGTCACAGGCGAGTCGCGCATCCGGCATGAGCGCGCCGGGGGCAAGACGATGCGCGTCGTCGGCGTCGTCGTCGATTTGGCCGTCGGAGTCAATGTCGGCCGCGACGTCCTCGTCCTTGTCCTCGTCTTCGTCCTCGTCGTGGCAGGCAGCCGCAGCATCGGCAGAGAAGGAGACGGCGCTGTGGTCCGAGCTGCGAGGTGCTCGGTCGTCATCCTGCGGCGGCAGCCAGTCCGTGCAGTGGCAGTCGTCGTCGTCGTCSTCGCCTTGGTCGCGATGCCGGTCCGGCGAGGACGACGGAGGTCGCATGGCGACAGGGCGGGCACCCGTCTCGAGATATTTGAAAGGCCGTGCCAGCCGGGAACAGCAGCAGCCAACGCCGGCTCGTGCGTTCCAGAGCCCTGGCCCTTCGTACGTAGCCGATGAAGCCCGGCGCGCGCGCCGGAGTGCAGCAAACCCGTCGTTGGTGCTATGTGTTGATGTGTCACTGCGTGTACTTGCTTTTCCCTAGACCTTCCTGTCCTCGGCTGGCCTTGGCCCTCTTTTTTTGCTTTCCTTGTTCGAGCCCCCCTCTTTCTCTGCTTCCACCTACTCGGCCTGCCGTGTCGTGTCGTGTCGTGTCGTGTCGTCGGTTTCTTTTTCGTCGTGGCTCCAATTGTGCTTGTGGAACTTGCTTTTTCGGGCGGCGCCCGGCAAGGATCGAGACGTCAGGGACGTGAGGGCGCTGGACGCAGTAGCGCCCTCGATGGCAGGGGTCAGACAACGGTTCAGGCGCCCCAAGCACACTCGTTCGCCGGCGTGGCGGAGCCGAGGAATGCGCCGCAGTGCCTCTTGAAGGCGTGAGGCGTGGCGGGGGCGAAGATGCGAGCGCCAGGCGGTGGTTGAGTGGCGGTTGAGCGGTGGTTGAGGAGGCAGAGCCGACAAGGTCGTCTGGGCTGCAAGGTAAATCGTTCAGGTACCGAATACCTACCTACCTGCCTTGCCTTGCCTTACCGAGCAGCGGGAAGAGGCCCTGGAGCAAATGCACATCTAGGTTGAGGGGGAGGAGCCTTGCCAGCAATAAGTACACACATGCTTCGTACGAGTACACATGAGAACGCATCCTCATCAGTCACTTTTCTGTCGGTTCGGCGACGAATCAGCAACCGGGGCAGGGAGGCATCTCGCCCATTCACTCTGAACCGACTGCGGCGCGCAAAGCCGCTCGCCATGTCTGTTGAGGGTGCTGCTCCCTGCCCCAGCTGGAGGCGCAGTGGCGGGCAGCAGGGGGCCAGGGCCGTCACCCATGAAGATGGAGGCATGTGCGTGCGGCAGCCGCTGCGAATCTCGCATGTCTCCCGCCCTGACGTACATACGTACAACATCGCGGTGCGTGCTGGACAGGTACGGAGTACTCCGTACGCGGCGCCGTCATTGCGCGGCGCCAGCAGCAACGCCCAGCAACGCCCAGCAACCACGCACAACGGACTGAGCGCCGGCGGGCGAACGCCAGCAAACATGGCGACGACACATTGCATCCGCCTCTGCGCGTCAATGGGCCGTGTCGCATCCTCGCATCCCACTCTCCCTCTCGTCATTAGTTACCAGTCACCCGCGTCAGGCGGGTTGCATGACAGCATCGCGACGCCGACTTCCAACCCCCGTTCGGCAGCGAATACCTACGAGTACGAGCGCACGTGCCGG
>LFRF01000014.1:0-26725 GCA_001189435.1 Tolypocladium ophioglossoides CBS 100239 | reverse complement strand
GGGTTGCAGCTTAGGGCACATTTCTCGCTGTCTCCCACGTGCCAGGGGCCTCCACTGTAATCGGGCGTGGCGTCATGGGCTGCACGGGGATTGGGCAAAAAAAACTACTGACCCACTAGCTGTGCAAATAGAGATTTTCGGCTGTGCAAATAGTAATCCTCCTATCAAATTGTTGCTTTAATTTCAATTCCGACTGATTTTGGTGGCTATTGGTCTTGACCGATGCTGAGTTAAAGCAATTCGCCCGAACTCGGAGCATACCTAAGCAAGCAGTATGCCAAGAGTCCCTCATGAGATATCTTTGCAAACAATACGAGGAATGGGAATGAGTCTTCAGACTTCTTTCACCAGAATAAACTTGGCTCCGGACATACGGAGCTCAAATAGACTGAATCCCATGGATCATGAGAGTGGTGGCCCTCAATTTCAAGTCGAGCAAAGTCGAGCTCAGCAGATAACTACATGTGTCGCAAGTATGGGTATCGACGCCATTGTCCAGTCCTAAAGCAAGCCCGTAAAAACGCCGAGTATACGCAGCCCTCCCAATCCCCGGCCTTCACATGCCGTACCGAGTCACACACTCCTCCCGATGCGTCTCCAAGCACTCCAGCGCGCACACCCTCGTCCCGCACTTCATACACCTCACCCGGCCCCAGTATCCGCACACTGCGCAAAACACCCTCGTCGGATACGCGTCGCCCCATTTCCCCCGCGTCTCGAGGTACGTCAGCGGCGGGTGCGCCAGCAGCTTCCGCAGCTCCTCGTCTGAGGGCATCGCCGGCACGCGCGACATGAGCAGCGGGTCGCTGTCGCCGGGGTGGGTGATTGGCGGAGATTTGTACGGCGGCGGGAGGACGGGAGGCAGGTTGGCGTCGGCCATGGGGGTGTCTTCGTCTTTGGCCTGTTGTTTCGCCGGCGCGTCTTTCTTGCCCGGCGCTGGGCGCCTGGTGGTGTTCGAGCTGGAGCCGCCCGGTCTCGCGCTGCTGTTTTGTGCGTTCGGGTTCGCGTCCGCAAGCGCCTGCATCGCTAGGAAGTCGTCCAGGTGGTTCGCAAACGTCTTCTGCGACTGCATGATCTTGCGCACGTTGGGCGTGTACTTTGCTTGTGCTTCTCAAGTCAGCCCTCGGCTCCCGTTACAAGCCCAATCCCCACGTACCTCTGCCGCTCTTCACAGGTAGCGGAATCGAGTTATCTCTCCCGCCGTCTCGGTCCAGCGCCTCAACCTCCTTGCGTATCTTGGCCTCTTGCCGCGCCGACAGGTCGCCCTGGCTGGGGCCGCCTCTAGGCGCATTCCGGGCGCGCTTGCGGCTCGCGGGTTGGATACCGGCCGAGCTGGGGTTCGGCCGCGTGTCCGGCACGTATGCCCACCCCGGCGCCGCCGTCGTCTTTGCGCTGGCAAGCTCGATGACGCCAAAGTTGTTCATCGTCGTGGCGTCTAGTCTGTTGTGATGTCTTTTGGATTCCGGAGCTGGGTAGCGGGGCAGAATCTCCCCCGGAAAAATCCGCCACTGCCACACCCAAGAGCTCCAGCCACAGGCCCCAATCAGATGTCCCCCGGTGTCGTGGCTTCCGAAGCTACCAGCTCTTGTCAACCCTCTTCCAACCCTCTGGCACAACTTCCGACAAGACCACTCACCATGCCTGGGGCTGCGAGAATACTCTTCACGAGCGGCAGCCGCGCGCTGGCTGCCCGCACCTTTCACACTTCTGCGCGGCGGATGGCCGACGGTGCGGTGCTACCCGCGCGGAAACCGATGGGAGCTTTCCGGGGAGGGTGAGTGCCGCGGCTTGACGGTGGCGGACTGGGTGATGCATTAGGTGATCGAATCGCTGACGATCGGCTACGTGTTTAGACTCTTCGGCTTCTTGTTCGGTTGCGTTCTGTCCGGCGGCGCCGTCTACAGCTACGTCCTCGGGGAGTACAAGGCCTCCAACGACCTCTTGACCGAGGATATCTACGTGCGTCACCCCGAGCTTTGCGATATTTACACCAACACGCCTTGTGCTTCCAAAACACCCTCTCATTCTCTTCGGAAGCTCCACCGACCCGAAAAGTCCATACCGGAAAGCATACGTACTGACCATTATTACAGTCGCTCCAAGCCTCCGTTACCCGCCTGAGCAATTACGTCAAGGCTCTCGAGGACAGGACTCAGGGAAAGAAATGAGGACGATCCAGGCCATGCACTGAGGGACTTGAGGAACGGACAGGCTGTAACAATACTACGTGTGGCGATCGACGCCCACTCCTGCATCACAATATAAAGAAAGTTGATTCAAACTGCTGTCGCGGCTCTCCCCGGCCGACACATTGTCGCTCGCATGTTTTTCGTAAAAGAGAGATTCCTTTTTTTCGCGGAAACTATAAAACCCCAGGTGCTTAGATAACCCGTAAATCCGTGCCCGTATAGTCATAATGGGGCATCTTGTTCTTTCGCACTAGTACATCATCACATTTACAGCTCGTCGTGATCCTCATCCTTCTTCTCGTCCTTCTTCTCATCCTTCTTCTTCTCATCCTTCTTCTCCTCCTTCTTCTCGTCCTTCTCGTCCTTCTCCTCGGTGGCGGCAGGAGCGGCCTCCTCGGTGCTGCTCTCCTTGACTGAGATGCCAGCCTTGTACTTGCCGTTCTCCTTCATGAACTTGACGAGGTCCTCAATGGTTCGGGCGCCGTTGTAGGTGACGGGGGCGTCCTTGGCGCCGGCGGGGTACATCTTGATGGTAGGGAAGCCAGCGATATCATCAGGGACGTCGTTCAGAGTGGCATCGACCTTGGCGATGACGACTTTGTCCTTGAACTCGCTGCTGGCATACTGAGAGGCGAGGTCGTCGTACTTGGGGGCCAGAGCCTTGCAATGGCCGCACCACGGGGCGTAAAACTCAATCAGGACATCCTTGGTGTTGTCGAGGACGATCTGGTCGTAGTTCTTGGCAACGACGACGGTGACCGGGCCCTCATGCTTCTCGGGGATGGGCTCGGACTTGATGCTGGGCTCAATCTTGCCGGCAGTGTACTCGTCAACGAATTTGGCAATGTTGTCGTGAGTGATCTCCTTCTCCTGATCAAAGGGGAACTTGAGGTTCTTAACAGTGTCCTGGATGGCGAAGCTGGGGAACTTGTCGGTCTTGAGGTTCAGGTTGTTGGCGTGGGCACCGAACTGCTTGGCGTCAATCGTGGCGAAGTTGACCTTGCCCTTGAACTTCTCGGCGATGGGCTTGACGGCCTTGCTTAGGTCATCGCGCTCCTCCGGGGTCTCGGCGAAGATGTAGGCCAGAGGGAGACCGGAAGCCATGTAGCCGGCGTAGGTGTCGGGGCCGACTTCGCCAACCAGGGGAGTGGCAGAGGTCTTGGCGAACGCCTTGATGGCATCGGCGTCGAACTTGCCCTGGAACTCGTTCTTGCCCTCGTCAAAGGACTTGTACAGGACGATGGAGGGGAACTTGGCACCCTCGGCCTCGGCGATGGCGGCGTCGTTGACACCACCAAAAAGGTAGTCGTCACGGAGCGACTCGGCGACGGCGGTAAAGGTCTCGTTGGAGGCCTTGTCGTCGGCGGCAATGTAGGCGATCAAGACAACCTTGTCGGCGGTCTTAAAGTCCTCGAGGGTGTCCTTGGACAGGATAGAGACGGCGGGCAGAGACTGCTTCACCATGTAAGAGGTGATGCTGCGGGGGATTCGTCAGCCACTGCATCAAGAGAAGAGGTATGCGCTTGGGAACATGGCGGCAACTCACGCAGCAGCCTTGCGCTGGCCGTTGTAGGGGCTGATGTTCTCAGCGCCGCGGAAGACCTTGAGGGTCGGGTAGCCCTCGACGCCGTACTCCTTGCAGAGGTCGGCCTCCTCGGTGCAGTCGACCTTGGCCAGCTTGATGTTCTTGGCCTTGAGGGACGTGGCCGCCTCCTCGTACTCGGGGGCGAGGGCCTTGCAATGGCCACACCACGGAGCAAAGACTACGGGCGGGGTGGGAAGTTAGCGGGCGGTCCTCAACATGCATGGACGAGACTGGGCAACGTACACTCAGCCAGGACAAGGTCGTTCGACTTGACAAAGTCGCTGAAGGTGTCCTTGGTCAGCGTCGCGACGTCCGACTCGGCCGCGGCGAAGGCCGCGAACGCAGCCATGAGGCCGCAGGCAAGACGGTTCTGATGCATGGTGAGGGCTGGCTTGCTGCAGTGAGCGCCGGCTAATGGGTCAGACCGAGGGAGAAGCAATCCTTTCGGAGCCCGACAGCTAAGAAAGACGAAGGGAGGAGGATGGGTTGTTGGAGGAAGAAGACGTGGAGTTTGGAGTTTGGCTGGGACGGGGACGTTTTGTACCTTGCTGGCACGGCCTTGAGGCTCGCTGTAGGCTGGTTCAATTGAACAAGTGTCCCCTTTCTCCAGTGGCCGCTGGGGTCTAGCACCCCCGCTAGTCGACCCCACTATACGCCCGCGCCACCGAACCACTCCTGCCGGCCGGTACCTGGCGCAGCACGCTTGTCCTCGCCGGGAGCCTTGTACCGTCCAGTGCGGGTGACACAAAGGCTCAGCTCACGGCCAGGACTCAGGATCTCGAACGGCCTCGCCATCTGACAGATCGGCACTCTTGGGCGCCGCCGTCCGCAGATCAGATGCGGGTGGTGACAACTGATGACACGACCTATTCCATTGGGGTCGAAGGGTCGTAGAGGACACGTTTCACTACCTTACTTAGGCGTTGTTGCAAAGTGAAAATGGCCCGTGGGCGAGCTTCAGTGAGGTACAATGCCCAATATGCCGCACGATGGCGTCAAGGCGAGCCCACTGCTGCAGCTCGTTGGCGGCATTGAACCACTGTGGTGATGACAGTTCACCTTCTGAAGCAGAACACTCACGGCTGCCTTGCTGACCCATCTGCACGAACCATCATCGGGCGCTGGCTTGGAGCTAGATGAGATCTCTCTGCTGTGGCTCAGCATTAATAGCCTCTCGTGGCACGGCGCCTCCACTGCCGTGGTTGGTGGAGGCCTGGCGGGGCAATCCGATCCTATGCATCAGCCTCGCGCGGCAACTTTTCCCCCATACTCTGTACACACATCAATATCGTCAAACTTCGTCCTCGACTCGGTTCCCTGCTCCGGCCTCGCTCACATCCCGCCGGAGCAAAATCTCTTGAAATGGGAAAAGCGCCCGTCATTGGATTGCTCGGCGGCGGCCAGCTGGGCCGTATGCTGTGTGAAGCCGGGGGACCGTTGGGATACGACATCGCCATCTTGGACGAGGACGGGTGCCCCGCCAAGCAGATCAACGTCAACGATAAGCATGTCACGGGCTCCTTCAAGGACGCTGCCAAGGTCAAGGAGCTGGCCGCGCGGTGCGACGTGCTCACCGTCGAGATTGAGCACGTCAACACCGACGTCCTCGAGGAGATTGCAACAAAGGGCGTCAGAACGGCCTCGGGGGAGCTGAGAAAAGTGCCCGTCCACCCTTCATGGCGCACCCTGCGGCTGGTCCAGGACAAGTTTGAGCAGAAAGAGCACTTCAAGGCGCAGGACATCCCCGTTGCGCCGCAGATGGCGCGGAGCGGCGGCGAGGTCCTGGCCGGTTCGCTGCGGGAGGCGTACGAGAAGCTCGCGTTCCCCTTTATGGTCAAGGCGAGGAAGGGCTCGTACGACGGCCGGGGCAACTTCAAGGTCAGGGGCCCGGAGGACTTTGAGCCGGTAGTCGAGGCGCTGGGCAAGCTGCCGCTGTACGCGGAGAAATGGGTCCCCTTTGTCATGGAGCTGGCCGTCATGGTCATCCGGACAGAGGACGACGAGGGCAACTGCACCGGCATCTACCCGTACCCCACGGTCGAGACGGTCCACGAGGACGATGTGTGCAAGACGGTCTTTATGCCCCCGCGGAAAGTCGACGCGGCAGTCTGCGCCAGGGCCCAGAAGGTGGCAGAGCGGGTGGTCAAGAGCCTCTGGGGCAGAGGTGTCTTCGCCGTGGAGATGTTTCTGCTGCAGGATGGTACGTGCAGCCGTGCAATCGACTGCGGTCATGTCACTTATCGGTTCTAGGTTCTATCATGGTCAACGAGGTGGCTCCCCGGCCGCACAACTCGGGCCACCTCCACATAGAGGCCGTGCCGTATATGTCACAGTACAAGGCCCAGCTGCACGCCATCTTGGACATTGTGCCCAATTCCATGAAGCTGATCCCCAGAGCGTCCCAGGCCATTATGCTCAACATCCTGGGCGGAGCTGCGGTCGACTCGCACAACAAGCTGGTAAAGCTGGCGGAGACGGAGTACATTGAGGGCACAGATGTGTACTTGCACCTGTACGGCAAGGCGTCGAAGCCCGGCCGCAAGATTGGCCATATTACGTTTACGACGCCCTCCCCCGACGTCGACCTGGAGAAGACCATTGCCCCCTTTGTCAACGAGGTCGGCCTCATCAGGCAACAATGCCTCAGCTCCTCGGTCGAACAGCTGCGACCTGTAGCTGCTTTACAGGCCAAGAAGACGAGCTCCCGCAACCCCAAGTCGCCGCTGGTCGTCGTGACGATGGGCTCGGACTCGGACCTGTCGGTGCTGACTGCCGGCCTGGACGTCCTGGAGAAGTTCGAAGTGCCGTACGACTGCACGATTACGTCTGCGCACCGGACGCCGGCGAGGATGACGGAGCTGGCCAACGCTGCGGCGTCGCGGGGCGTCAAGGTGCTCATCGCCGCCGCGGGGGGAGCCGCTCACCTGCCAGGCATGCTAGCCTCGGAAACGACGGTCCCCGTCATCGGCGTGCCGGTTAAGGCTACGCACCTGGACGGCAATGACAGCCTGCTGAGCATCGTGCAGATGCCGAGGGGCATCCCCGTGGCCACCGTCGGCATCAACAACTCGACAAACGCGGCGTTGCTGGCCATCCGGATACTCGGGTCGCACTACCCCGAGTACCAGGACAAGATGGCCCGGTACATGGAGAGCATGAAGGTCGAAGTCGAGGGCAAAGCAGCGAAGCTGGAAGAGGTCGGTTACCAGGCGTACCTGGCGGGAAAGAGCAGGAATTAGACGGGACGTGCAGACATAGTAGATAGCTACCTTGGTCGAATGAATATTTTTTAATGAATTTACAAGGTACCTACGCTGTGCGAATGCATTTCTACCTCTCATCTTGTCTACCCGTCTGTCCATGTCGGGATGCGTCTTCCCCTTTTTGCACCGACCCGCAAACGCTTGCTCTCCACCTCACCGTCTCTTTCTCTCTTTATGTATTCTATACTTTTCACCATTTCGCCCTGTACAGGAAGGCATCGTGCACCTCCTTGGGCTCCGCGTGGTGGTACTGGTTCGGCCACTTGACGGGGACGTTGAGCTTGTGCGCGGCATTGAGCACCCACTGGGGGTCACGCAGGAACTGCCTCGCCGAGAGGGCCAGGTCGGCCGACTGCTCCGGCCCCTCCTGGACGACGTCGCGCGCAAACTCGGCATCGTCGATGAAGCCGACGGTGCTGATGAGCAGGTCGATGCCGTCGGCGCGGAGGGCCCTGCGGATCTCGCGGGCCAGGTCCGTCTGGTACGTCTTCTGACGGCTGATCTGCTGCTGGGAGTTGTTGCCGCCGCTGCTGACGTCGAGCACGTCGATGCCCCAGGCGGGCAGCAGCTTGGCCAGGCGGATGCTCTGTCCGAGGTCCCACGAGGGCGCGCCGGCGTGCTCAATCCACTCGGTGGCCGAGATGCGCAGCCACAGGGGCATGTCGGCGGGGATGACGGCGCGGACGGCGACGACGACCTCGCGCAGGAAGCGGGTGCGGTTCTCGAAGCTGCCGCCGTAGTCGTCGGTGCGTTCCTGCATGCTCGTTAGTACCGCCATGAAGGTCCAAGTCTGCAGTCTGCGGTCTGGGGCGGTACGCACGTTGGACAGCGGGGAGAGGAAGCTGGTGATGAGGTAGCCGTGGGCGCCGTGGATCTCAATCACGTCGAAGCCGGCCTTGACGGCGCGCACGGCCGACTCGGCGAAGCTCTGGACGAGGCCCTTGATGTCGTCGACGCTCAGCCCCCGCGGCGCCGCGTGGCTCTCGGAAAAGGGGATGGCGCTGGGCCCGACGACATCGCCAGGCCACCCGCCGTGCGCCTCGTCGGCCAGCGCCTTCTCGGCCGAGCCTCGGATCCACGGCGCCAGGGTGCTCGCCTTGCGGTCCGCGTGCGCCAGCTGGATGCCGGCCCGCGTGTTCTGGCTGTGCGCAAAGTCGACGATGCGGCGCAGCGGCGCCATCTGCGAGTCCGTCCACAGCCCGGCGTCCTGCGGCGAGATGCGGCCCCGGGGCTCGACGGCCGAGGCCTCGACGACGACGAGCCCCGCGCCGTTGAGCGCGAACTGGCCGAGGTGCACGAGGTGGAAGTCTGTCAGGTGGCCGTTGTCGGCGCTGTACTGGCACATGGGCGACACGACGAAGCGGTTGTGCAGCTCGACGCCGCGCATCCGGAGCGGCTGGAAGAGCGTCGGCGCGGCGGCCGGGTGCGCGGCGGTGCCGGCAGCGGGCTCCTGCGCGGGCGTGTAGAAGGGCACGCCGGCCTGGCCCTTGTTGCGGAGGTCGAAGCGAGGCATCTCGGGTGGTGTGGATGTGTGGTGGTGGAAGCGATGATGCTCGCGCCGAAAGGGAAAGAAAGCCGCAGTATCTCAACTCGCGATGCGCTACGACCCGACAAGAGCCCAATGGAAAGCTATTCAGACAAGACTTGCGACGAAAAAGTTGCCATCTCTGCACCTCTGCATCGATGTGCGGTGCGTTATGGATGTTTATATCTTGCAGATACTTTGTACTTTGTACGAACACACCGTCACGATGATTAGAAATGCGTCGATTTGATGACGTGATGGCTCGGGACCCCTGCGGCAACGGCCAGCGAGTTGCTGAATAATGGAACGACGACCTTTTGCGCAAAGATTTTTTGTTTGAGGAGTCGTGGCTCTCGCAGGGGAGGGAGAATGTGCGAGAGCAGCCCGTGGCCTGTCATTTCGGGTCGTGATTTTGCATACGGAGTAAGGCGCACAGAACGGGTACTTCGCACGATCTACTTCGTTCACCATACACGCAATGGTGACAACAAGGTATTTCGGCGAGCAGTTAAGGTCCTGAAAGAGAAATAGCAAAATGCTTTCTTCTCATCCGCTCACCCTCACTCCCGTGCTCACCCTCACTCCCGTCTTCAAGCCGATGAACCTCTCAGACCACAAATCTCAAAACAACCCTCACCATGTCCTCCGCTCGTCTCAGCACGCAGCGTTCTTATCCTCGCCAAACCTCCAACCTCCAACCTCCCCAACCGGCCGTCCCCGTGTCCCATTCCCCTCAACCCCCTTAGGTATTAATTCCCTTGGCCTGGCTCAATGTGTCCCAGAATGCGGGGAACCTTGCCAAACCTCCGCGAGCGCACGTCCCTCCCGTCCGCCTCGGGCCAATGACCTGCCAGCTATTGCAACGGACCGCGTCCAAGGTTCATCGGTGCAACCAAGACCTTGGCGCCTCATAACAGGCACGTCCGCCCGGTTGTGTGTCCCGGCCGCCTCGTATCCTATTCCAACTACGGCGCACTCCCGGTGTTGCTGCCTCTGCTCGCCACGACGCAGACACGGCGCACGAATCATGACGAATCACAACAAACATCGCTGACCCGAGCATAAGAGACAAGAAAATTCGGGTTTTTGTACAGTACAGCAGATTCGTCAGTGTTCCCGCAGAGGGTAACCAATGACCAGCACCCGGCACGCGACGCGCAGAGGCTCGCGGCCATCTATCCCCCCATTCCTCCAAGTTTTGCTAGAAAATCAGGCTCGACAAAGCAGGCCCCTCGCAACGGAGGGTGTAAAAGTCTAGGAAATCCGTCTAAGTCTACATCCCCTTCTATCTTGGCACGTGTATTTTTCTCTTCCAGGCCGCCTGCTCCAGCCGAACAGCCGTCGCGGATTTACTTCGACTCGTCCCAAGTGGGCTTTAGGTTCCAGCGCTGGTTCTCTGAGCCCTGGGCAAAGGGGACGCCGAGCTCGAACAGCTTGGTGACGACGGCGGAGAAGTCGTTGAAAAAAGCCCCGTTGTCCTTGGCGTACTTTTCCGTGACGGGCTTGAACTTCTTGTCCTGTACCAGGACCATGTCGGTGGGAAGCATCATCAGAGTCTTGGTGGTCTTGTCCTCGTACTGCAGGGTAAAGGTCAGCAAGTGCTCAATGGCAAGAGTCTGTCGTGCTCCTCGTCTTACCTGCTTGGGACCGTTCCACTTCTTCCACTGCCACTTCTCCTCGACCAGCAGGCGGTAGTAGTCATTGGTCAGGATCGTGGGCGAAAAGGTCCAGGGACCCTCGAAGCCAGATCGGTCCTTGTGGCAGCGGCCCAGGGCGTGGGCGCCGGACAGGGCGACAATCTCCTGGTCGTTGAAGCCCATGCGATAGAAGATGTTGCGCAGGTGGTCAGAGCCCTGGGTGGCGTCGGGCAGACGGCCATCGGGGGTGCAGGCCGTCACGTCCCGGTCCGAGCGGCCGGGGCGGTAGGGGATGATGGGACCCTGCATCTCCTGGATGGCGCAGACGCCGCCGAGGATCCAGAGGTCGGAGTAGGTGATCCAGGGGAACTTGGCTGTGGAGACGACAGTTAGTGGCTGCGTCTTTGAACGAGCATCCTCCTCTCGTCGTGCAACGCCAGTGCGACTCGAGACGCCGGGATAAGAGACAAACTTACCCTTTACAGGCTCGAGAAAGTCACGGGCAGCAATCAGACCAGCGTTGGCGCCATGGCCAGACTCGGGAGCGAAGCGCATCGTGGCGCCGTTGCTGCCACCCGTGCCCGTGGCCTTATCAAAGGTACCACTGGCGTGCCAGGCGAGACGCAGCAGGACAGGGCCAAAGCTGCCATCGTCGTAGTCGTCCTTTTCCTCAAGGCGGCCCGCAATCTCGTTGTACACCTTCTGGTAGTCCTCCTTGGTAGGGTTGACGACCTTGGCCGAGGCGGCAGACGGCGCGCCGCTGGCCGTGTAGTACCAGTACCCCAGGCCACCGGCGGCGGCGGCGCCCGTCAGGTACAGCCACGTCGACGATGACTTCTGGGCGGGCTCAGACGAGTACCAGCGGCGGCCCTGCTGGCGGAAGGCCTGGCGAGGGGCGATGGCGACGGCGTTGTGCCTGGCGGCGCGGGTCGCCGTGCGGGCAAAGTGACGGGTAGCGGAGGCCATCTGGCACGGGGAAGAGCAGACATCAGCACAGCTCGGGTACGATACGACTCGACGACAGGGTAGCTCGGGGTCGACGAGAGCCGGGACAGGTGTCTTACCGTGTTGTTGCGACGAGATGTTGGGACTATCGTTGCGCAGGGGGTGAGGGTGGTGACAGAGGCAAAGGGCGCTGGAAGAACGAGTCAGGGGAAAAGGAAGGGCCCCAAGCACACATCGGCGTCGGGAGAACGAGCCACGCCTTTTCAGCAAACGACGGCAGCAGGGGGCTCCATCGATTTGGCATCTCGTTGAAATTAGAAACCTCTGACTGGCTGTCGCGGACCCGCGGCCAGCGGGTTTTTTCGTTTCGTCGCGGCTTCGGTCCTCTCGCAAGGGGCCCACGGGGACGGGGAGGAGGCCAAAAGGGTGCGCGTCCACGGTTTCAGCCGTTTGTCGCATCCCTTGCCCGCTGTGCCGTGCCGTCCGTTGGCCGTGCATCGCAAAGGGCGCATCGTGGCAGCTGCACATGGCAAGTTCAACGTCTTTTACCCGGCGCCCACCACGCACGCCACCATCCAGGAACCAGCAGTCCATCTCTGCTCGAAGCCACGTTCCGCATTATCAATCAGCCAATTCGCACCCGCAGCCGCCCATTGGTTACATCACCAACCACCACATCTGGCAGCCCCCAGCGAGCGTTTCCCAATCCCGGCGCAGGTGCCGTTTCCTGAGCGTGCCCTCTCTGGCGCCGCAGAGTCAGTCCGCCCTCTGCAGCTAGCTGCACGTTCCTCCGCGGCTCCGTTCCCGAACGGCGGCCGAGGATCGCGGATTCCGCGCTTTGTCCCACTTCTGACGCGAACTGCCCCACCAGTCCGTTTGGTATCAAATTCACCGCTGCGACTGCGCGAGTCACTCGCTGCAAACGACAAGCGCCGATGTCTTTGCGTGCTGGCTTTAACAATGGCTCTGCGCGCTCGGAATCTGCTCGCCGACATCGCAACACAGTTCGCGCCTCTCTGCCAGTATCAAGTCATGGCCCATCACGCTCAACACTTCATAGCCTTGTTTCTCATTTTCACTCTTGCATCGGTAGCTACTCTAGGTATCAGAGACACTGCATCATGTCAAGACACTGCATCGTGCCTTGCCCATCAGCCAATCCGAGCCCACCAAAGCTAATCGTTCAGGCTGCCTTTCGTCGCGGCATCGCCCCTGTTCGTCCCTGTTGTTTTGTCATTACATACTTTACATTGCCGCCCACCCTTCCTTCCGCCATCCGCCCCATGCACCAGACATCCAAGCTTCACTGTCATCCCTCCTATCAGGGAGTCGAGTGGCTATAGTACAAGAATACGTGCCGTGCTGTTCTGTTCAACTCCATGCCCATATTCGACATCACCCAAGCTCACTAGCCGGGCCCCGCTTGACGTCTAGTTGAAGCCGGCAGGTCCCTGCGCCGATGCGTCTGGCTCTGTGTGGGTTTGGTAAAAGAAGACCAGTCTGGACTCAGCCTTCTTCTTGCTGGCCTCGTCGAGCTCCCCGCCCGCAGCTCCGTTCTCTCGCGCACCCTCCTGACCTGCCGCCGGGAAAGCCACAGATGCCGGTCTGTTCACTCTAGTTAGCACATGACACTCACTCTCACAGCCTCGCCTGTCGCAGCTCGACTTACCCAAACATCTCCCGATCCACGTCCAGATACTCCAAGATCGAACTCTGGCCGCCTCGATGCACCAGAAAGTCCAAGTAGATCTGTGCCATGTCTCTCTTCACCGCAGGCGGCAGTCGGCTGGTACGGCGGAATTCGGTGAACACGTGTCTAACGCGATGGCCAATCTCTCCCTGCCCCTCCGAGCGCTGCTCGAGCTCGAACTGGAACCACTTCTCCCAGAAGTTGCGGCTGTCTCCGTACCACTGCGCATTCTTAAGGAACACAGCGCGCGCCGATTCGGCCGAACCATTCGACGACTTCCACAGTAGCATGGCCCACTCAGCCACCAACGCCGCCTTGGTGTACAGATCACCAATCGGGGCGTCAATCTGATCCCTGAGGACCTGGACCGCAGCCGCGAGGTCCTTCTGTCGGCGCTGAAGGTGTGCCCATGAGACAATCACCTCGATGCAGTCTGGGAGCTTCATCAGAATCGCCTCGTGGATGTCCCGGGCCACGTCAACCCGACCCTGGCTCTCCTCAAAGTAGGTCCACTGCATTCGAATGCCGGGTCGACTGATGGGTACGAAAAAGGCCGCGCGCAAGTAGATGTGCCGAACCTCTTCCACCTTGCCCTGACCAGACATCCATCGAGCGTAGCGGAACCAAAAGTCGTCGTAAAATGCGCAGACGGTAATGCACCGCTCATAGACGCACTTTGTGCGGGCAAAGTCGCCCTCGGCCTCCTCGAAGTCGAGGTACTTGCGCCAGCCGTTGAGCTGCTGGTGGCTGAGCTCGACAGTGTGGAAGAACTGATGCCCTAGCTCAGACTCGTATGCCCAGACCCGCGTGACCTCAGTCTGCGTCGCTGTGTGCACGTCAAGGTACATGCTGTCAATTTTGCCGCGAATGTCGCGCTGAACCTCCAACTCTGCCCGGGGAGCGCCATACGCCGCGGCCTCCGCCTGCACCTCGGTACGAACTCTCTCGAGCACCTCGGCGGGAGCAAGATGCTCCAAGTCGAGCTCGTGAATCATGGGACGGAAGCGCTCGAAGTAGCGATTGAACTGGTGCAGTGGGATACGGACAATGCGAGCCAGGACAGCGTAAACGCGAGCCGGGGACTCTGAGCGCTCCTCGAACTCAATGTACTTGTCCCAGAAAGGATGGGACATGTAGTCAATGCCGACCATGGTAGCGGCATGCTCAAAGAAGCTAGGGAGCCGCAGTTAGAATGATGTGATCAAGGGCCGAGAAAGCAAGCAGAAGGGGGGACAAGGGTGGAGAAAGAGGGTCAGTACAAGAGAGGGGACTGTGACCAGGGAAGCAATGGCGAAGAAACCGAGTTCGGTGAGTGTTCGACGGGGGGGCAAGCTGCAAAGGAGGACGGAGCAGCTGTGAGGAAGCACGCGTGGCATCATTAAAAAAGAGCCTGGTGCAGAGCATGAGAGAGCATCCCGGCATAGTAGGGCCAGTGAGGGCCAGTGAGAGCATGTCTCACCATCACACGCGTCGACGGCCAACGCGTGAGGTTCACGGATATGGGCGACGGGGTCAAGACGACCTCGATGCTATGTTGGTGGCTATGCGTTACGGGTAAGGAARAACCGCCTGGCATACTTACTCTCGGACGACGTCAGTGTCGTGGACCGTGTCCATTTTGAAGCGGCAGTACTCTGCCCACAAATCGACCGAGTGAGGGTTGCAGGCGATGCCTCGTTCGTACACCTTTGAAGCTTGTGTTTTAGCGCTTTGCTGCGCTCTGGTTACGGTAACGGGTAATGCCCACCATTTCGGCCGACTCAGTGCCAGCAACCTGGAACTCGAACTCGGCGTACTTCTTCCAGAAGCCGAAGTAGAGGGGGAACTTGGCGAGGAAGCGATCGAAGGCATCGCGACAAGCGGCGAGCGCGGCGGGGCTGGAGTTGCGGCTCAGGCCGCCTTCGAGTGTCTCGCACGCGCTGATGAGCTTCTCCCAGTTCTCGAACTTGTCGGGATCGGCGTCCTGTTTGGCGCGTCAGCTGGTCGGTCGCGAGAATAATTCTGGAGGATGAGCGCGCAGTTGGCTGGCTGGCTGGCTGGCCGGTGACGGGCAGACTTACCACCTCGGCCAGACACCTGTGGACGGCCGCGAACTCATCGTCGGCGCCGCCAGGCTGACCAAAGTCGTTCATGACGGCGATAGCACGAGTCGCGACTCGGCAGCAAACGGCGATGCAGGGAAGTGAGGGCGTCTAGGAAGCTTGCCGAGGGACTCGAAAGCTCCTACTTCGTACTGCACGAAAATCGCGAGGATGGCAACGTGGAGAAGAGCTGTTGCTTTTGCAGAAGGGACGAACTTGGCAGTGGCAGGGATAGCGGGCTGGGAAGGTTGATCCCTTTCCAGAAGTGCGATGCGAGGGGAGAAGGTACTTGCGTTGCAGGTAGAGGCTTGGGGTGGTGATGTTATGATGACGCCGGGTAGGAAACACGCGGGGGACTTGTGTAGGAAGTAGCTGTGCGCACGGAGCAACGCCCCAGGCGCGGAATTACGGCCCTGCTGAGTCATCAATGGGGTGACTAATCAGCCAGTATCATATTTTCCACGTCGCACGCAGCCCACCAAGTTTAGCTTTTTTTCCATATGGCTGGTGATGATTTCTTCAAACAAAACATGATAGGAAGAGACTGAACGCTCCCCAACGGGATGCATGATCTCAATTTCGAATCTGAAGCCTATTCTACAAGCTAATCTCTTGTCTTATTTCGGTATGCCGCGAGCTGAACGAGGTCTGCTCTGCACGGCCTCCCACGGGTCTGCCTTTATGGCATTTGTCCTGTGCAGCTTGCCTGAACTACCTGCGTGATGGAACGGCGTGGACCAGCGAGGAGTATAATATCGCGGTACTTGACCGGTACTGGACACGGGGACTCTTGTTGGATGGGAGAGCCACAAGTTTCTGCTTTATCTGACCTGGCCATCAGATCTGGAAAGCTGGCCAATTTTCAACGCCTTCAGAGACCTGTGCCAGTGAATTCCCTGTCACTCCACTGCAACGATAACGTAGTGGCCTGCGTGTCTACCTAAAATGCCACATTTATGGACGTAAGATCGGAGCATTCAGAATTGGCGACAGCTCTTGATTTTTACGGAGTGCTTGAATATAATCGAATAATGTCCTGTGGTGTCCTTGTACCAAGCCGTATTGAAATCGCACAAATTATGAATGAGGCTCTCTGTCTGTCAAGACACGGCCGCAAGCGTGGGGCTCAGCTCCACGGGTCAACAGCCCCAGCGACGTCATTCCCGAGACACAACGGGCTCCGTCCAACGTCCCTCAGTCCCCATCACGACATCAGGGCAAGCCGAACGAAGTATTCGCCTCGACCGCCGAACAATCCGAAGCCTGGACCATGGATGAGCCTCGCTCCTAGTGCCATCGCCCTCCTCCGCCAGGCGCTAAGTTTCCCAATGCCCCCGTCCCCTCCTCGATGGACCACCCATCAGGCTCGTGGGGTGCGCAGGCTCCCGCCCCCGAAAAGTCGAGCGAGCTCTATATCCGCGACTATCCCTTCCGGTCCATCGCCATCGTGTCCTCGTCCCATGCCCTCATCCTGCGGTACAGCTCGTCCGCGAGCGAGGGAGTCCACAATGGCTCGCATACGTCGCTGCACTCGGTGAAGCCGCGTGCTGCCGGCGAGTCGCTGGTCGTCAAATGCATGGTCGAATTCTCGCCCATCTCGAAGCGACTGCTGAAGGACTACCGGCCGCTTGCCCCGCGACCGATATACGGGACGCTAGGCCTGATCGCAGTCAATGGGGAGGTCTTCCTCTCGGTCATCACTCACGCGGCGAGGACCGCGACGGTGCGGCCTGGCGAAACTGTGGAACGGATTTCGGCTGTGGCCTTCTACTGCCTGAGCAGCGCGGACTATGACGACGTCGTGCCGCTGGAATCGACGGAGTTCGAGATGCCGGATGCTTCGTCCGTCTACAGCGCGAATTCACCGTACGGCCAGGGTCTGAGCCGAAGAGAAGTGCCCATCGAGCACCCGTGCCATGATTTGCGCAAGCTGCTCAGCAACGGATCGTTCTATTATAGTACGGACTTTGATGTGACGAACAGGCTGCAGGATAGGTGAGCCAAGGTCCTCGAGTTGAAAGTACATGCCTTTCTTGCTGACACGTCAAGGCCAATCAACTCCAACTCCTTTGATATAGACAACTTTGACGACACGTACCTGTGGAATTCCTTCATGATTAGTCCCCTGGTCCGGTTCCGTTCTCAGCTTATGCCCCAGGAACGCGAAGCCCTGGACTCGTCACGCATCCTCACGTCTGCCATTCGCGGGTTTTGTAAGACAATGACCCTGCCGCAGAGCGCGTCTCCCCTCAAGGGATCCAAGAGTGGGATGCCGTCATTTTTGACCCTAATATCCCGGCTTTCCTGCAGAAGAGCGGGTACTCGGTTCAACTCTCGAGGAATCGACGACGACGGGCACGTGGCCAACTTTGTCGAAACTGAAACGACGTTTTGGAGTCCGATCGGCACCTTGTTCTCCTATGCTCAAGTACGGGGCTCGGTGCCGGTGTTTTGGGAACAGGCCGCGGACCTGCTTCCTGGTCGCCAGAAGATTACGGTTACGAGATCATCGGAGGGTACTCAGCCATCGTTCAACAAGCACTTTGAGGACCTCGAGCATGGCTATGGCGCAGTTCACATCATCAACCTCCTCAGCGAGTCGAAACCCGCCGAGGTGGAGCTCAGCAAGATGTATCGCAACGGCGTCCGGCATTGTCCGTTGAGCCGCCGCGGCGCGGACGGGTCGTCTGACCATGCACTGCTGCGAGAGACGCACTATGACTTTCACGCGGAGACCAAGGGCCCAGCAGGGTACGAAGCGGCGCGGGATATTCGCCGATACATTGAAGACTCAACAGACGGCTTTGCGTATTTCCTTGCTGAGGAGAGCGGTGATGGTGCCGAGGGGGGTGGCATCGGTTCCAACGGCACACGCATGGTCGTCGTGCTGCAGCAGGAGGGCGTCTTCCGCACCAATTGCCTAGACTGCCTTGACCGAACCAATCTCATCCAAACCCTGATCTCGCAGATGGCTGTTGAGGCCTTCCTGGGACACCGAGGAGAGTTTGCGGCGTCTGATTTCTGGATGAGGCACTCCAGCCTCTGGGCGGACAACGGCGACTCCCTGTCCAAGATATACGCTGGAACTGGAGCCCTCAAGTCATCGTTTACGAGACACGGAAAAATGTCGCTCTCGGGAGCAGTGGCAGACATGCGAAAATCCGTGCAGCGCATCTACCACAACAACTTTGTCGATCCCTCGCGTCAGATCACGATTGACATGCTGCTTGGCCGCCTCATTGGGCAGGCCCCAGTCCACCTGTTCGATCCCATCAGCGACTTCGTGTCCATCGAGCTGGCCAAGCAGACCGAGGACTTTTCGTCGTTTGAGAACATCAGCATCTGGGCGGGGACATTCAACCTCAACGGTCGCACCGACGGGGCTGGCCACGATCTGTCGCCATGGCTATTCCCCCCTTCACTCGGCGAGGAGCTGCCAGACATATACGTCGTCGCCTTCCAGGAAATCGTCGAGCTGAGCCCGCAGCAAATCATGAACAGCGACCCCTCGAGGAAATATTTGTGGGAGCAGTCTGTCAAGCGTAGCTTGAACCAGAGGCAGGCGAGCATCAGTGGCGAAAAGTATGTACTCTTACGTAGCGGCCAGCTCGTCGGAGCCGCGTTGTGCCTCTTTGTCAAGACGTCGATTCTGTCCCACATTAAGAACGTCGAGGGGAGCGTCAAGAAGACGGGCCTCTCCGGCATGGACGGGAACAAGGGCGCCGTCGCCATTCGCTTCGACTACGCGAACACGCCCATCTGCTTTGTCACCGCCCACCTGGCGGCTGGGTTTGCCAACTACGATGAGCGAAACCGAGATTACGCGACGATCCACCATGGCTTGCGCTTCCAGCGAAACAGAGGGATAGAGGATCACGGTGAGCAACGGCCGAGGCCAACTTCTGTTGATAGAGTTACTGATGGGGGTCCTCAGACGCAATCATATGGCTGGGCGACTTCAACTACCGCATTGGTCTGGGCCTGGAAGCAGCGCGGGCTCTGGTCAAGAAGCGCGATCTGGCTACCTTGTACGAGAACGACCAGCTGAACTTGCAGATGGTCGCGGGGCTGGCGTTTCCGTTTTACTCGGAGGCGCGCATCGGCTTCATGCCAACGTACAAGTTTGACATCGGGACGGACAATTACGACACGTCGTGAGTCTGCCTTGAGAGTGGCGGCGGGTTGATCGCACATGGACTAATGCCGCCTAGTGAGAAGGCACGGATACCAGCTTGGACCGATCGTATCCTAAGAAAGGGACCCAACCTTCGACAATTGTCGTACGATTCGGCACCGCTAAGGTTTTCGGACCATCGGCCGGTTTACGCCACGTTCGAGTGCAGGGTCAGCATCGTCGACGAGGCTCTACGCGAGTCCATCAGCCAGGAGCTGTACGAGCGCCGGAAGGCAGAGGTCGGAGACTCGACGGCGCATGTGGGCGACGGCGAAGACACCGAGGACGAGGACTTGATAGGGTACGACGCCATTGAGCCGGGCCTGCCTCCAGCGAGCTCGGATCGGCAGAAGTGGTGGCTGGACAACAGACAGCCGGCCCGCGCACAGGTGTCGATACCGAACGGCCGTGATGGACAACCCATGGCGCTGAACCCGAACCGGGCGCCGAACCCGTTTGGGCACAGCGACGAGCCGGACTGGATATCCGTCCCGCGGTCATCGCCGGGCGCGTCTCTCTCGAGCATCTCCAGCTCTCCGTACGAAAAGGTATCGCTCCCCATGGCAATGCAGATGCAGGTCGGGGCGCCGAGCGCGGTGGCTAGGAAACTGCCGCCGCCGTACGACGCCGCCAAGCTGCCGGCCATGGTCGGGCGGATGAGGCTGGACGATGAGCAGAGCATACGGAGCCAGGCCGACTCCTTGTCTGGGCCTCCACCCCCGCCGCCACCGAGACGGCAGGGTGCAGCAGGGTCGCGGCCGGGGACGTCGGCGGATGCCGGCGCGGAACGACTCGAGAAGACGCAGACGCCGCCGCCCCTGCCAACGACTCCTCGACCGGCGTCAGCGGCGTCGTCGCAGACCTCGCAGCTGTCGCAGCAACTCAAGGGCAGCGGCAAATCGCCGCCCCCGGTGGCCAAGAAGCCGGCGCACCTCACCACCAGCTCGCCTCTCACCAAGTCGTCGACGGGTGGCACGAGCAACTGCACGACGAGGAGCGAAGACGGCGGGTTCCACCCCCCCCTGCCCACGCGGTCGGCGACCATGTCGTCTCGGACGGGCGTCCAACAGCAAACGCCACCTACATCTACGTCGGCCCTCGCACGGAAGCCGGTGGCACCGCCGACGGCGTCGCTGGACGCAACCGCGGCAGCAGGCCTGGATAGACAGTCGTGCGCAAGCCCCAACGGCTCGCAGGCACGGGTCTCGGCTCGGCACGCTCAGGCCGCCACTCGGGGCGCAGGCGACGGGGCCAGGGCGAGGGTGCCGGTGGACCTGCTGGACGCGCTGGACGAGGGCGGTGAGGACATGGGCGGGTGGGAGACGCTGCAGCCGAGCACGGGGGGGTGATGGTCTGTCGGCAGCGGTGCGGTGCGATGCATGCCGTGATGTGAGGAGGGGGCTGGGGAGGTGGTGGTGGCGTGATGCAGGAAACGTGTTGATTGTGATGTGTACTCTGTTCACGTGGCGCAGCGGCACGGCACGTCCAGTTGAACAAGCAAGCAGGCAAGCAACAGGCATGCATACGGGTACAGGGCGAGCGAGAAAAGAGACAGGCCACGAAAGACCATCCCTT
Organism: Tolypocladium ophioglossoides CBS 100239; assembly: GCA_001189435.1. Taxonomy (NCBI): domain Eukaryota; kingdom Fungi; phylum Ascomycota; class Sordariomycetes; order Hypocreales; family Ophiocordycipitaceae; genus Tolypocladium; species Tolypocladium ophioglossoides. Next base: position 6,061 of record LFRF01000014.1, on the reverse strand, counting down.
CATCTGCCGGCCGCTATTGTGGTTTGCTATTGTCCAGCTACCGTGTGATCTGTACGACGGTGGATGGATGGATGGATGGATGCGCGCGTGCGTTGGCCCGCTGCAGCTCGGCACCCAGGGTAAGTACACGTACTAGGCTATGTACAGCCCACTGTACGACCAGCCAACGGGGGCTAACGCTCGCAGCCAGCTGCACCCAAGCGCTCCAATACTACATACCAACCTACTGGCCTGGGCTGATTGTTCAGGTCAATCCCCTTCCCCTTCCTCTGCCTCTGCCTCTGCCTCTGCCTCTGCCTCCGCGCCTCCGCTTCTGCCTTCCCCCCCTTGGCAAGTTTGTCTCACCCCCACCCCCGCAGGAGACATCTTCGTTTTCTGCGCAGAACGGAACACCACTGAGTACGGAGTACCCACAACGTAGTTGTCGGCATCTTCCGCCCAGCTCCGCGAGACCCCACCTCGGCATGCACAGGGCTGTGGTGATGGTTGGTGTATGTAGCGCAAGGACTGACTAGCAGGCCTGGCCTGGCTGGCTGGGACGTGGATGGACCCCCGTCACGAGACCAACCATCCCATCCCATCCCCCCAGATGTGCGATTAAGCTTCGGCACGCTGCCGGGCCAAGTCGATTTCATAAACTCCCGTGGCCTCCCCCCTGCCGTGCCCAACCCTCCCGTTTCCCACTTACTACGACGCTCCCTCTCCTCCGTACCGGCTACCCGTCACCGTACGTGCTTCTTTTGGCGGCACGTAGCACGAGCACCTACATTGCGTACCATCACGCCCGGCCTCGTGCCCTTGACGGACTACGTTTGCCGCGTTTCCCTGTTCTGCGAAACACGAGCCGTGCAACGGGCGCCGCTAGAGTTCCTGGTAGCCGCCGGTTCACCAACGGCGCCACCGTTTGCTGCCGGTGCTGGTATACAAAGTTCGGTGTAATATATCGGCACCTGCGGCTCGGCGGTGAGGCGGTCACTTGGTTCTTGGCGAGTCATTGACCTGGGGAGCTACGGACCGAGCTGGGCGCGAGGCGGCGTGGAGAGTGAGAGACACCCGCTCACTCACACCATCGACTGGGCGTCATCGTATGAAAGGAGCCTCGTCAACGGCTGCGCTCGCCGGAAGATGATCACCACCACCACGCCTTGAACCGGGTCCTGCATCTCAAGTCGAGCAACGAAACGAAGCTCGGTCGAAACGAATCTCACCATATGTCCCCAACCTCAAAACACCTGAGAGAGCCACGAACCACCTGCATCACCACAATCACCACCATCACCGCCATGGCCACCGACACCATCCGCCCCTCGGGCCTCTCCTCCGCCGCCCAAGCCCGCATCCTCATATGGCGTTCCGAGGTCGCCTCCGCCCTCGTCCCCCCTGCCAGCCCGCCCTCCTCCGCCTCCTCCTCCTCCACCCCCACCGCACCCTCCACCGCCACCACATCCTCCTCCCTGCTTCGGCCCTCGTCGTCCTCGCGCCGCCGCCGCTTCTGGCGCCGCCTCGTCCGCCGGTTGTCCCTCCGCGGCCGCCGCAACGACTACGACGACGACGACGACGACGACGACGCGTTCGCGGCCGCAGAGGGTGGCGAGGTCATGCGCACGGCCATGTACCGCGGAGATGCGCTGCCGCTGCCGCCGGGCGAGGACGACGAGGTTGCGCCCGGGGAAAAGAGCAGTGGTGGTGATGGTGACCGCGCGCTGAGGGACAAGCAGGAGAGGCTCCAAAGGGCGGCGATACTGCTGATGCAGCAGAAAGCTCTAATGCCGTGATGAAAGGAAGACTGTGACGGCGGAACGCGGAACGTGGAACAACCTTTGGATATTGGAGCCGGCATGACGAGGGACGCTTGGACGCGACATGACATATACACCCATCTCACATCTCTTGAATCTAATAGTTAAAGTAATCCAACGAGTCAATCCCATATTTCACTTCCCCACGCGCAGCCGCGATTCATTCACACAACTATTCACGCTTCACGACACGGTAGTTGCGTCTCACGGTTTGGCAATAGTTGTTTGATTTCTTGTTCATTAATCCACGCCCAGGACTTGTTTCCCACAAGCATCCACCGGGGTAAGAACGCATCAATCAGATATCCCCATCTTCGATATCCCGTGGGGGAAAAGTAGAAAGGTCTTCTCGTTGCTCCGCCATTCCTGCCCCTATGAATTTGTCGTGCTGCGAGAAAGTCGTCTCTCGTCGACCGCGGAGAACAGCTTCTGCTGGGGAGATGTTTCTTTTGGGGGGACGGTGTGTGATGCAAAGCCACGATTCCTTCTCTCCCGAGAGAGACGAGCCATCAAATAGGAGGAAAACACAGCCGCGGGGGAAAGCGAGTTAAAAACAGATAGAAAAACAGGAACAACATTTGCATGGTCGATCCACAAAACGGTGAATCGGTAGTCTCGAGACAAACAAAGAAACACCAGGGCAAAGCTGGTGGAGGGGATCATTCGTGATTTTATGCGCCGGCTGGAGAGGCTGTCACGCCATGGCGACGGCCACCTCCCCTGATCCAACCGGACGAAGAAGGTCGGTGACGATTCCTTGCCGCGCGCCCAGTTCCCTTCTCAACCGAAATCTCCCCTGATCCCTCTCCCCTTGCTGTAAAAAAAAATCAACGCACTGCGCACCTGCGCAATATCACCTGCCTGCCAGCCCTAAAAACAAGGCATGCCTTGCTCGCCAAATACAAGGGTAAAAACGCGAGCAGGCGGCCAAACATCGCATCTCGGTTCCGATTTGCCGAGACGCCCATGGTATCGGGTGGGTGAGAGAAAAGGATTTACGAGGCAGCCGCAGGAGCGGGCTCCTCGGCCTTGGTCTCCTCCTCGACTGGCTTGGACGCCTCGCCCTCCTCCTTCTTGGGAGCATCGGCGGCACCGGCGCCCTCGGCCTCGTTAGTGTCCGATGAGGTCCAGAGCGTGAGGTTGTCGCGCAGAAGCTGCATGATAAGAGTGCTGTCGCGGTACGACTCCTCGGAGAGCGAGTCGAGCTCGGCAATGGCATCGTCGAAGGCCTGCTTGGCCAAGTGGCAAGCGCGGTCAGGCGAGTTCAGGATCTCGTAGTAGAAGACGGAGAAGTTCAGGGCCAGACCCAGGCGGATGGGGTGCGTGGGAGTCAGGTCGGTCTGCGCAACATCGGTTGCATTCTGTAGGGGCATTATCAGTTAGCAAAATTGGGAGCCAAACCCCCCCCGACAGGCGCACGGCCCGGCACGACACGGCACGCATGTGACGGCTGATCCGAGATAACGCACCTTGTAGGCCTCGTGGGCAGCAGTGGCGGCAACCTTGCGCTTCTCGCCCGAGGCGAACTCGGCGAGGTAACGGTGGTAGTCGCCCTTCCTGTGCAGAACCCAGGCGTTAGCAATCAACAAATTTGAACCAAGGGGACAGAGGTGGATGGGGGTTGAAAATACGCACATCTTGTGGTAGAACACCTTGGACTCGCCGGTGGCGGCGTTGGGGATGAGGCTCTCGTCGAGGACATCGAGGACGTCCTGGCAGACCTGCTCGAGCTCGGTCTCGATCTTCTGGCGGTAGTCCTTGATGGTGGAGACGTGCTTCTCAGAGCCCTTGGACTCCTCCTTCTGCTCGATGGAGGAGATGATGCGCCACGAGGCACGGCGGGTGCCGACAACGTTCTTGTAGGCAACGCTCAGGAGGTTACGCTCGTCTACGGTGAGCTCGCCGCCGAGCTTGGCAACCTCCTTCATGTAGGTGACCATCTCATCGTAGCGCTCGGCCTGCTCGCAGAGGCGAGCCAGGAAGGTCTTGCTGTTTGACAGGGTTCCATGTCAGCCTAGGCTCCTGACAGAACATCGCGGCCACGCGTTCGGGATAGTGGACAAACCTCTCACGCTATCAGAGAGACGTTAGCATCGCTAGTCACATAGAGGACGGAGAAAGAGGCGAGGGCGTTGGCAAGGGAAACGGAAGGCGCCAGGCCCACAGCAAACACACAAAGGTGCGCCACGGACCGCGATGCCAAAGGTGATAGTGATGAGGCTGGAGGCTGCGCAGCCTCACGTTGGGCCCCGAGGCAAAACACGGTGGCTGCAACGGCGGTGGGTGCAGAGAGGGAGGGGAGAGGGAGGGGGGGAGCGCAAAGAACGACGTACCTCGGTAGTCATGGTGGCAGAGGGAGCCGCGGGGGGGGATATTCGGGTGTGGTTGGGCGGTTGGATCAAAGAATGATGCTGGAGAAGATGCGGTAGATGAGTTCTGCGGACAGAAACGAGGCGTTGAAGACGGGAGAAGAGGGGGTGGGTGTTTATATTTTGATTGTGGATAGGTTTGGATTTGGTCGGTTTTGGCATTGGGGGTTTTGGGGTTTTGGGGCGTAGCCGGGAGCGGTGGCGCGTAGTGGGCAAGCTGGCGGGCGAGGAGGTGGGAGGGGAGGTGGGCTGTTGGCGCTGAAAAGCTCTTGTATCAGCAGGTCACCCACGACCTACAGCCCTCCCGTCAGCGCACTGGACTCGCTGGGCTGGACTGGGCTGGGCTGCCACTGGTGCGCTGGCTTCAGGCCCTCCTCGGTGAATTGCCCCACAGCTGGAGGCTCTCCCGTCATTGCCATCCATCGTCAGTCTTCTCCCTCCTTCTCTTTCGCCCCCGCAGATGCCGGCCGTGTGAAACCACGACTGGTAATCCGTATTCGTACCTAGATACCTGAGGCATCACCTCCATCTCCCGAGGCCACGTCCTCATACGGATACACATGGCGCCTGTATCCCCTCCCCACCACATCTTTTGTGCAGCCTCGCAGCCCAGCCGTGCCTCATCATCCGCTTCCTGGCCCGCCGGTTGATCAGCTCATTGTTAGTGAAGACACAGCGGCGTCTGTGCGCTCTCTCGACCACATACAGGTAGAGACGCTCTGTTATGGGCAATCTCTTCCCTTCTCCGCCTCTAATTAACGGTCATTGCACAGCCTATCGAGTAACCACCGAGACCCTGTCCAAACGTCATTTGCCTGGGCTCGAACCTCGGTCCTCCGTACTGACTGAGATATTGGGTCTCGGCCGGCAGCAGCGTGTACCCCGGAAGCTTGAGAAGGAAAACACGTGCGGTCTTGTTATATATAATTCGAGTATGCATCAAGTTCGTCGTCAAGCCATACACGTCGTCCATCAAATCATCTACCCGACTGCGTCCAGCAATCCGCGCGACGAGCATATTGCAACAGCTTGCATATGACTTTGCCGTCACCTCTCGTCGCAGCTTTCGTCTCCTGCTGCCTCCGTGGCTCGTCCTCGGAGCGAGAATGACACGCCCCCGCTACCTGCCTGCCTGCTTTGACGGAGGAGAACACACACCGAAAGGACACTGCGTGGACAGTTAGGCGTCTGCACTCAAGTCTCTCGGGCGTCAACACTCACGCGTTTGACCGTCTGATCACTGGACAGGGAGACTGCTGACATAGTCCATTGTCTCGTGACAGGCGTAGTTTACTCACTTCATCTTCACTCACTGGTTGACCAGGCGGTCTCACTCACTTACACTCAGTAGTTGACGCAATTGGCGGGAAAMGGTGCCCGTAGGCGTGTCGATTCAGTCAAGGCGTGCCTCTCCGATCTAGAAAATGGGCGGGCTACGTCCCTTAAGTACACGGTGAGTGTCCCCCTGTCGTGGGGTGTGTTCAGCTTCCCCGTCAAACTGCCCTGCCTGCCTTGCCGACCCTGCCCGACCGTCTCTTCATCTAGCCGTTGGCACGGGAATCTTCGGTGCGTGCATTTGCCGACGTTAAACTACTCGCAGATAGCACGCCTGACACGTTGAGTAGCTTCGCATGACTTTCCATCCTTCGAGCACTATATATACTTAGTATAAAGTAGCGCGGTTTTCAAATCATACTTACCTGAGTAGCACAAGGCTTTGTATAATGAATAATTTTGAAATACTCCTTCCCGGTCTTCTTATTTTTTTCCATTGTTTGTACGAACTATATGTTTGTAGATATTCTTCTTCGCCTTGCATTTCTATATAGTAAATAAAAAATATTAGTATATTTTCCTAGTCTTATATTATTATATAATGGAGATACTCTATTA
>LFRF01000013.1:615637-638759 GCA_001189435.1 Tolypocladium ophioglossoides CBS 100239 | reverse complement strand
CTCCTCCGTTAAATCACGTGACTAGGCGCCCTATAGAAGGGACGCAGGAACCTATAATAGTCTAAGAAAGTATAATTCCCCGGTATGTAAGTGTTGACGCCCGAGAGAGTTTAGTATAGTTATTCTGGTTGCCTTACGTAGTGTCCTTTTAGTATATGTATTCTCCTCTATTAAAGATCTATAAATAAAAAGCCTACTTAGCCACGAAATCTAATATTAAGCTTTTAAGGAATATTTCTATCTAGCGGAGCTATTATAGAGCTGTCGCATTTAGGGCGTAGATGGATAAATCTCTAACCTTTTAAGCTAGATTAATATTAATCACGATTAAGAGTAGGGGGGCGTAAGACATAGCTATTTTAGCGAGGAAAGATAATACCCCGCGGAGCAGACTGCATGGCAACTACTAATGAAAGGGGCTACCTTTCCTACCTAGCTAGCTAGAAAAACATGCTTCTTCTTCCTCTCTTTCTCTCTCTCTTGCTCACCTGCCCATCTACCTGCCTGCCTACTTTGACGGAGGAGAACACGCACATTGAAAGGACACTGCGCGGACAGACTCGGTCTTATACTCAAGTCTCTCGGTTATTAGTTCACACAACTAATAGGGGTTGCACTCACCTTAGACCATCTGATCACATGGCTGCGGACACGCTAGCGTAGTCCTTTACCTCGTGACGAGTGTGGTTTTTTTACTTCATATTCACTCACTAGGTGACCGGGCGGCACTCACTTATACTCACTTGCACTCATTAGGTGACGCGATTGACGTCGGGGAAAACTACCCGTGGGCATGTTGTTCTAGTCAAGGCGCGTGCCCCTTCCTCTAAGAGGTCGGGGTCTTCAGTCCTTTATGTACACGGCTGACACAGCCCCTGAGCTCATTTCCCTATCATTGACGGGGCCTTCCTGTCTTCCCTGCTAAACTACGTCCTAGTTATACTAGTAATAGCACGTCTTATACCTATATTAGTATTTTACCGCTAAGGGCATCTTTCGTAGCTTCTAATAGTTATTTTTATGAAAAATATAGTTCGGTAGAGGTATCTCTAATAATATTACTTATCTCGCGGTGGAAGGCCTAAATGAACGAGAAAAGGTCTTCGAAGGAGCTATATAGCGCTGAGGGCGGTGGAAGCGGGATTTTGTCATAACCCGGTTACTCGAGAGGCTCAATTAAGTCGGACATGACGATGATGATAACGGCGCATCTGCAATAGCAAGAAAAGAGGTCTGCAATGTAGGAAGTTGTGCGGAATTGAGCTGCTATTTGTGCGATAGCGGCTGCGGCAGCAGCCGCGGCGGAAAAATGGCGTCACGTGATTTTATATGTGCGAATAGCAATACTCATAAAATATATCAAGTGGAAGTAACCCAAATCATGGACCGCTTAATTTCCACGGACTGTACTTCGTAGTACGAAGTAGGTATTTCCGCGGTTGGCCTTCATGTGCATGTAGTACCAAACCTGCTGCCGAGTGTGCTTGCAAGCGGGACTATAAGATGCCCATGCAATGTATTGCTCCAACTGACATGCTTCTTGCATGGATCCAGGGAGTGGCAGCACGAGCTTGAATCCGCGTCCCTCCGAAATTCCTCGTCGTTGGGCTGCCATGCCTGTGACGCTCAAGCGCCCTTGGGTAAGCCCGCCTACTTTATGCCTACCTAGCGACGTACTCCGTACATGGGTAAGGTATCTAAATCGCAACTCACTCACCTCGCTGTAATAAGAATAATTACCCCTCTTCCGTGGTGGGCGGTGGGCGGTGGGCGGTGAAGGCCGCTGTATTTTCTGACGTCTGCGACACTCACTTTAGGTTCGCTCCACTTCATTGATTGGGCAACGGACAGACCACCTCTGAGCTCTGCAAACACGCCTGCGGAACCAACCACGCGAACGCTCCCACCTACAGACGCCCATCGACGGTCCGCGAGCAGCGTGTGCTGGGCCTCTCAATACATATCCGTCGCGCTGCAGTCTCGTGCGTCCCCGTGCCAGCAGAGCCGCGTCCTTCCGGTCGTCTCGAAGCGCTCTCCCTCCACCCCCCGAACCCCCCGACCCCGACCCAGAACCTAACCGAAGCCGGTCCGCGAGATCATCGACACCCCTTCCTGTCGTCCAGCACTGGCCCAACTCGCCATGGCCGACGACAACCAAGGGGCCAGCCCCAAGAACGACCCGACCCACGTCGAAGCCCGCGAGGATGCTGAGACGCGCGCCGCCCGGCGAGAGCTCAAGCAGTCATCCATATCCGACCCGCCCCCGTTGACGACAGACTCTGCCGCCCACGGCAAGGCCGAGGACCGCCATGCGACACCTTCCGGTGACGTGTCCGATGCGCAGAACGAGGACCCGAGGGAGCGAGTCTCATCGCCAAAGAAGAAGCGAGCACACGACCAGCTGGATGGAGACATAGAAGCCGAAGACAACGATGCTACTAGCGTCGCCTCGACGGATTCTGCCAAGGACAGGGCTTCGCGGCTCGAGCCGGAGAAGAAGCGGCACCGTGACGAGGAGCCTAAAGACATAATATTGGTACGTTGTGCATGAGTTGGCCCTGCAACTCTGATTGTTGGTAACGGAGCTAATGATGCCTAGAACCCCCTCCGAGCAGATGCGCAGTCAACAATACAAAAAGGCGAAGATGCCGGCAAGTCCCCTAGCAAGAAGTCTCCAGATACGCCCTCGAGCGCATTCGCCGCGTCCGGGTTTGGTAAACTGGCTGCAGGATCGTCGGCTTTTGCAAGCCTAGGCGCTTTCAAGGGCAGCGCGTTCGGCTCCTCCAAGCCTGCCCTGCCGTCTTTTGCGTCGTCAACGTCTCCGTCAGAGTCGCAGCCTGCATCGGCAGCGGCGGTACCCAAGCTCACGTTTGGCAGCAACGGCGGCGCCTCTCCCTTCGCCGGGCTATCCTTGCCACCCAACGGGTTTGGAAGCGGGATCGGCGGCGGCTTCGGCTCCGCACTGTCGGGAGCGAAACCTCTTTCCAGCTTTGGAGCCGCTGCAGGAAAGCCGCTCCAGAGCGGGAAAGCTGCAAAGCCTTTTGGGGCACCTGACAGTGATGCCGATGACGGGGACGACAACGACGACGACGACGACGACGAGGTGGAGAATGGCAGCCAGGCCGACGAGGCGCAGCGCGCCATCTCGCCAGGAAAGGACTCGGATGACAAAAAGAGGACAAAACTCCACAAAGGTGAGAACACATAAAAATCCAACTAACCCCTGAGTACTATGTTCAGTGTCGCTGACCTGCCATCTCGTTTGCAGTCGAGGTAGACGACGGAGAAGCCGGAGAAGCAGCCGTTGTGTCGGTGAGGGCCAAGATGTTCAGCCTTGACAAAGAGACGGGGTGGAAGGAGAGAGGAGCGGGTATGTTGAAGATCAACGTGCCACGAAGCTGTGTCGAGTTCGATGAGGGCGGCGCGCCTATCCCTGGAAGCTTCGATGCATTCGGCCTCGAGGTAGACGACGAGGCTGCTGATGACTCAAAGGGCCATAAGGTGGTCCGTCTCATCATGCGGCAGGATCAGACTCATCGAGTCATCTTGAACACGCCAATTGTCCCCGCAATGCAGTTTCAAGAGAAGGCATCCCTCAAGTCCGTCGTCATCCTGTTCACGGCTTTCGAAGGCGAGCAAGCGAAACCTGTCAGCGTCTCAATGAAGGTCAGTTCGCCTCTCCATTCCCCCAACCCACGAATTCATATTGACGGACGAATAGATGTCTGCCGCCAATGCCAAGAGCTTCATGAATGAAATCAGCATGATTCAAAAAGAACTGAAGGGAAACTAGTGGCCGCAACGGGAGTCGTGAGCTGCCCCCTTTCCTGACGCAGCAGCGCTGAACCAGCGGACTGGTATGGCCTCCATCGGCAAGAGGCCTGGCTGGCATTGATTGTCTACTACTCAATGGGATGAATCGTGGACAGAGTGCCAAGGATGGCGAACCGTACAAAGGAAGACACGTGTTGGCTGCCTTGATGTAGAAACTGACGGAGTCCGGATGGAGCCCTGCTGGAGTAAGGCGGTTCATTACGGTTGGGACGATTGTATATACCTAGGTACGGTACGGATACATACACAGGGTAACCGGGGAGGACTGGGTAGAGCTGTAAGCTGAGGCCATGGAAAACTAGAGCCGGCTTCCAGGTCTTTGTGACGAGTCTTTTATACCCTAGCTGCACAATGTACGTTAGACCTCACAAGTTGCCTTTTCCGAGCTACATGAGGAAGAGAAATAAAATGAAATGAGGTAAAATAGAATAAAGACGATTTGTCGTTGCCGATGGATGATTCGATCGTCGCGACAACGTTCTTCGCGCCGCACGTGACCAGGCGCCAGTTCCGCGACGCCAACCTCACGACTACACCGTCAATTTGCAGCAATCTTCTCGCCCTTTCTTCGCTTTCTGGCTGCCGCGCAGGGAGGATGGCTGCCATGAAGCCTCAATAGCGACCATGGATGATCCCGATGCGTCTCGCGATACAGGCTCCGGGGCCTCTAGCCGCGGCCCAAGAGAGAAGCGGAAGCGGACCACTGAGGAGCATGAGCTGGCTGCAGCAGGTTTACAATTCGACGACCTTCCTCCTGGCAAGGCCACCCAGCGACAAGCTAAAAGGGATATCGATAATCATGGCAAGACCAAACCCGCGCTGAAGAGAGGCGCCAGCAACGCCGTGGACTGCGTCGTTGAATGGCCGCCGTCGTTCAAATCGCTTGAGAGAACGCACCGGGCTTTGAACCTGGTATTCACCTTTTGCTGCACGCGCAAGCATCTAGCAACAACATTCGAGACGATCAAACCGGCCGTGGAGACTCACATCAAGAGGAAACTGACGGTGGAGGAAGTGGCATTTGTGGTGGCCCTGCGTCCCGAGGGTATCAACTTTGCCTACGTGGATGAGCTCATGCTGCAGCTTGACATAAAGGGAGCGGAGAGGGACGATGCGTTCAAGCCCTCCAGGTCTTCCAGAGCTCAAGCGCCAGCGCACGACGCATCAGTAGGCGGATGGACGGGTAGCGAGAGCATCGACGAGTACGAGTACCACCGGCGTGGCGTTGCTCCCGGCAGAAGGGAAGTTTTGTTCTTCGAGTTCATTGACGGCGACTTGAAGCGCCAGGTCCAAGACAAGAAGACTGGCGAGCCCACACGGCCCAACCGAAAACTGAGAGACGAAGAGTTGAAGATGCCCGTCTACGGCCAGAAGCAGATGACGCAGCTGATTGAGCGGCGCAACCAGCGGTTTACCAACGCCATTAACGCATTCCTCAACAGCTGCATGGAACAAGAATTGGACCCAGATCTGGCTCTCCAGCATCGGGCTGAATCCTTTGTCCCGAAGCCGACTCTGGCAGAGGATGGCGCTGCGGAGCAGGCTCCAAGCACAATTCCTGACCACATCCCCAAGGAACGAAAGACCATCCCAGAGATTGTACAGGAGCTTAAAGAAAGCCCCTGGTACACGGGACAGGTGGTGCCGGACGGGCATCGGGTGTTTGAGCCGCAGGAGCCCATTTATGGCGACCTCAATTTCCTGCTCAGCCAAAACCTGGTGAATGCCCTGTACAATGCCAAGGGAATCACGCAGTTCTATGCCCACCAAGCCGAGGCGTTGAACGGTCTCCATGAAGGTCAAAATGTTGTGGTTGCGACGTCGACGAGCTCTGGCAAATCGCTGATTTACCAGCTTCCGGTGCTCTACGCCCTGGAGAGAGATTATAATTCGAGAGCAATGTACATATTCCCCACGAAAGCGTTGGCCCAGGACCAGAAACGGAGCCTGAAGGAAATGATGGCGTATATCCCGGGGCTTGAGGACACAGTTGTCGAGACATTTGACGGCGATACGCCAATGAGTGAGCGCAACCCGGTGCGAGAGGAGGCAAGGATCATATTCACAAACCCCGACATGCTCCACGTCACTATTCTTCCTCAGGAAGAGAGATGGAGGACGTTTCTCAAGAACCTCAAGTATGTAGTAGGTATGTGCCGATGCTCGTCCCCAAGTGATTCTGCGCCAGTGTGTCTAACAAGGTGATGCAGTGGATGAGCTTCACTACTACAACGGACAGATGGGCTCTCACGTGGCCTTCATCATGCGAAGGCTGCGGCGAGTTTGCGCTGCCGTTGGCAATCGACGGGTCAAGTTCATCTCTTGCTCTGCCACCGTGGCGAACCCGAGAGAGCATTTTAAAACAATCTTCGGCATCGAAAACGTGCGCCTGATCGATTATGACGGGTCTCCATCTGGCCGCAAGGAGTTTCTGTGCTGGAACACGCCGTTCAAGGACCCCGGGGACCCTGCCAGCGGCCGCGGCAATGCCAAGTTTGAGTGTGCACGCCTATTCTGCGAACTCTTGTTGAGAGGCGTCCGAATCATAGCCTTTTGTCGCGTTCGTGCCCAATGCGAGGCGTTGGTGAACACGATCAAGCAAGAGCTGGAATCGCTAGGTCGCCCAGAGTGCGTCAACCTGGTCATGGGGTATCGTGGAGGCTATACGGCGCCGGATCGGCGCCGGATCGAAAGCGAGATGTTCGAAGGAAAGCTGCTGGGAATCGTTGCAACCACGGCTTTGGAGCTGGGCATCGATATCGGCACCCTCGATTGTGTAATGACTTGGGGGTTTCCTTATACCATTGCCAACCTGCGCCAGCAAAGTGGCCGGGCAGGGCGTCGTAAAAAGGACTCTCTCTCGATTCTCGTCGACGACTGCTTCCCCACGGACCAACATTACATGCAAAACCCAGACGAGCTGTTCTCGAGACCCAACTGCGAGCTTCGAGTCGACCTGGAGAACATGCTGGTCCGAGAGGGCCACGTTCAATGCGCGGCGTACGAAATGCCAATTCGGCCGGAGGAGGATGCTCAGTATTTCGGCGAGGATCTGCCCGGGATGTGCGAGGAGCGGTTGCTGAAGGACGAGTTGGGGTTCTATCACTGCCACGACCGCTTCCGCCCAACCCCGTCGAGATATGTTGCCATCCGAGACACCGAGGACGAGCACTTTGCCATAATCGACATTACCCATGGCAGAAACGAAGTCCTGGAGGAGTTGGAGGCTTCCCGGGCGACATTCACAATCTACGATGGCGCCATATTTCTCCACCAAGGAAATACTTACCTCGTCCGAGACTTTCTTCCCGACAAGTTGATGGCCAAAGTGGAAAAGGTCAAGGTGGACTGGACCACGACACAACGGGACTTTACGGACATCGACCCGACGGAGACGGAAGCCATCCGCAAGATCACGTCGTCCCTGTCACAGGCGTACTACGGCACAATTAGGATCCAGCAAAACGTGTTTGGGTACTTCAAGATGGACCGAAAGGGGCGGGTGCTTGATGCGGTTCAAGTGGACAACCCACCGGTCATCCGATACAGCAAGGGCATGTGGCTGGACGTGCCGAAACGAGCACTCGATATTCTCCAGGGCCGCCGGCTCAACTCGGCGGCGGGCATCCATGCGGCAGAGCACGCCGTCATGAGCCTGCTGCCGACATTTGTCATCAGCCAGCCCGAAGACGTGCGAACCGAGTGCAAGGTGGCGCTCAAGGAGTTTGCGAAGCAGGAGACGCAGAGGAAGCGGCCGGCGAGGCTGACATTTTATGACGCCAAGGGCGGAGCCAATGGATCGGGGATCAGCACCAAGGCGTTTGATCACATCGACCACCTGCTCAAAATGGCGCTGCAGAGGGTGGAAGGGTGCCAGTGCCAACGAGGGTGCATCGAGTGCGTGGCTTCTGAGCTCTGCAAGGAGTCCAACGAGGTGATGAGCAAAGTCGGGTGTCAGGTCGTCCTCAGGAGCCTCTTGAACCTCGAAATCGACGTCGGTAAGCTACCGATGGGGCCCGAGGAGTACAGTCCCGCGGGCATCGAGACGGTTGTGATGGCGCAGCCGGTGCCGGAAAGAAGCCAAAGGGGACCACGGACGAGCGAGGCCACGACAAAGAAGGAGGAGGAGACGGCTGAAGATGAGAGTCGCATGGGGGGCTTTGAGAGATGGGCGAGCGTTGGCGGCAGATCCCCTATGCGTTGAGCGGCCATGGATTGTGTCTGCTAACAAGGAGGCGTTGAGGCGTAACTTGGTAGACGAGTTGGGTGATGGTTGCTTGCTGGAACCGACCACTGGCAGAGCCCGTCTGTCTTTTGTCTCTTTTGTCGGTGTGGGCGGCCTCCCTACGGAGCTCATGATGTACCGTACTTGGTGTTAGGAAGGAGGCTGATGATGCCTACAGCTCTACAAACTAGCACTGGCCTGGCTGTTGCTTTTGTTGCTGGTGGTGAAGACGAGGCAGCCAGCCAGGCCCAGTCCATGCCGTGCCAAATGCGTATCCCCTTTTTGGCGGTGGCAGGAGGAGGAAGAGGAGGAGGGCACGCACCAGCAGCCCCAGTCCTAGATGCCTCGTATGTATGTATGGATATATACATGTATGCCCACATCTTCTAACCATGTATTTATATGTGGAGTTTGTCGTCTCGACAATGACGCTGTTGTGGTTCCGTGAGCCCTTGCTCCCATTTCTTATGCTGTCCCCTTGTTGTGAAGACCTAATCTCTCTGCAAGTGTCTCTTAGAAGAGGAAGATATCCTCGTCTGTCCAACCCATGCCTGATAGAATCGCGTGTACGCTCTTCTCCATCGCCTCAGGCCCGCAGATGAGTACCATGTCCTCGCCTGCCTTCTCGCAGGGCCCGATTTCCGCCTCCATCAGGGCCTTGTCCACGCGGCCCTTCCGGCCCGTCCACGCGGGCGACGGCCTCGTCAGGGTGTGCAGCAACCGGCACCTGTGCTTGGCCGAGCCTACCATGGCATCGAGCTGCAGCCGACAGAGGATGTCCTCCTCGACGCCGTTCCCGTCAACCACGACGCACTCGGTCGGATCGTCGTGGTCCTTGGTCAACGCCCGCAAGACTTGGAAGATGGGCGTGACGCCGGAGCCGCCGCAGATCATGTTGAAGCGCCGCACCCTTCGCTGCTTGCCCGAGACGGCGCAGAGGCCCTTACCGAGGTACTCGAACTTACCCACGGGGCCCTTGAAGTCGACAAAGTGGCCGGCCGGGATGGAGTCCAGAGCCTGTGTCATTTTGCCCCCCTTGCGCTCGGGAGTGTCGTAGTATATCTTGACAAGCACGTCCAGCACGCCCTTGTCAGTGCCTTCTGACATTGGCGTGTACGCGCGGATGATGGCCTCCCGCGTTGCCGGGTCTCGGAGTCGCATCATGAGGTGCTGGCCGACAGGCAGGCCGATTTCCTGGCTCTCGTGGTCGAGCTTGAAGCGGAAGACCTTGGTGTCTGCCGAGATCTTGACCTTCTCCTGGAGCACCGCCTTGGTCCAAGCCCTGGCCTGCAGGAAAACGGCGCGGTTCGGGTCGCATTCCTCGGCGCTGCCAGCCAGGGCAGCAAGCGCTGCTTCGTCCAGTCTCCCGATGTGGTAGTCCGGCATCATGGCCTTCGCATTCTCGCTGTCTGCATTTCGACGAATCAGTCAGAGAGAGCTTCCTCACCAGTGGGGAAGGACGGCCGACGTACGAATGGCTCCAAACTCCTCCGTCGTGTCTTGGGCTGCTGCGCCGACGATGGATGCTGCACCACCGGGGTGACCCTCCAAGAACGGCGTGCCATCATATACATGGCCGTTGACGACGAACCAAGGCTCGTTCTCGCCGCCGTGCCCCTTTAGTTCATCGAGAGTGATTAGCCGGTCGACTTTGGGGTTGATCATGCAAATCTCCCTCTGTGGTTCCCGTTTCACGGTGTCATCGTCCTCTCCCGAGATCTTCTCTCCCCAGAAGCCATTGGAGAGATTACCTCCGGCCTTCTTGACCCTCTCCATCCACCCACCGGGCATCAGGGCGGGCTGGGTTGGGTGTTCAAACCTCAGCGAGTGTCCCTCCTTATGGATCACCACTCTGAACCACGGGTTGTTCATCATTCCCAGAACGCTCCAGTACATGTCCCGGGGTTGGACTATGAGCCCTTCATCCATGGCCCGGACCATGATGTCGGCCGCCTCCTCTAGCTCAGCGATGCCGATGCCGACTTCCCAGAAGCACCAGCAGAACGACGTCTCTCTCCACCACATATCCAACCTGCCGCCGTAGAGCATCTCGCCTTCCGGTGCTAGCCGATATGTATCCTCTGGGTAGTTTATGTGAGCTAGCCTCCAGGTCTTGCCCTTGTCAATGGTGATCTCCATTCTTGTGATGCGTCGACCACCACCACCGTACGCATAGCCTCGCACCTTGTATTTGTCCAAACCGGTGGTCAATGAGACCTTCTCGTCATGGGCAGGGTAGCAGATAGCGCTGTTGGCGTTGAGGTCGTAGATGGCGTACCGTTCGTCCTTCCAGGTCTCGGGCAGGTCGGCACTGGCTTCCGGAGTCACCATGGTCGGGAGCACTCGGTTGTCGTAGATGTGATACCAGTTGTCGCTCGGCTCGGCGGTGACAGTAATCCTCTTGAGCCACTTGACACTGCGCCCGCCGATTTGGCCTGGTATGACGATGCGAACAGGCTTCCCGTGGTCCGGGTGAAGCATGCAGCCGTTCATCTTGTGGGCCACGAGTATTCCCTTATTTGCGTCCATACACCAGTTCAGCTTGACAGAGGTACCGTAGTAGCCATTGGGCAGCTCATCTGCCCCTTCAAAGCACACGTACCTTGCGCCTCTCTGGGGTTTCGCGCGAGCAATCAACTCGGCGATTGGTACGCCAGTCCATAGAGCAGTTGACAGACCTGCTGGACCCCACGAGAAGCCTTTGGACTTTCGAACCACATTCTGCTCTTTCCGGCGGTTTCCGGCACAGACAAGAGTGATTGGGTATGTTGTCTGCTCGTAGGTGTCGATGAGCTCCCTCAAGCTGAGGGTGAAGGGCCTGGCAACCATGCCTTCTACAGTGAAGGTCCAATCGTAGATATCTTGATCCTCGCACTTGGGGACGTGTCCATGGTTCCGCACATAGTGAAGGTCCTCGCTGGTAAGAAAGCCTTCATCGTAGAGATCGCTCAGTGGAGCCTCGACATTGAACGGGTGAACGCCAGTGAGGCGAATGAGTCGCGAGTCTCTCTCCACGTGGCTATCCGGCGTTTTCAGGTCCTGGAGCAGTACCCCCTTTGAGCTGTTTTGGGGTGGCAGTGGGTAGGACGGGTGGTTGTCGGTTGTACGTTCGAGGATTGAAGACGAGAGACCTCCTTCCGTGCTACCGTCAAAACTGCCTTTCCTCGACTGCCTAGCTGTACTTGGAGGGCTGGGAGGAAAGGAAACGGCGGAGGGCGACAAGCGTAGTACCGGACATGCCTGGGTCATTGTGATGGTGATGGTGATGGTGCTTTTGCCGAGTACTAAACGAGCAAGAAATAACTCTACGGGAGTGTTAGAAGTTCCTGTACACAGGCAACGCCACGGAACATCCTGGGAAGAGCAAAAAAGGAAACGAAACTAGGGACTTAGATTCAATCTATCTGGCGGACGTCGCATGGCCATCATGGGGTATAGCGCGGGTAGAGCATATTAACAACTGTTATATGAAGAGGGTGACCCAACGCAACCGGTTAACAGTCAGGACATCTCGCGGACGTTTCTCATGTGGCCACTCGGCGGGTGGATTGAAAGCGAATCGAGGGCTTCCGCGGAGGCTCCCTCTCATAACAGCCCCGAGGGGTTTTTGGGTGTGGAGGGCGAATCAAGAGCCCGGATAAGGACTATCGTATATCTCAGCGGAGATGCACGATTCAAACTAATGGAATATTCCTCAGAGTCGGCGGCCCGGAAAACTCGGGAACGGGCCTCGGAGGCTTCTCCGCCGCATCGATCCCTCGAAAGGGCTCGAGATTATGGTCGTCGGGCGACAAAAAGAGCGTCAAAAGCGCTCTTGAGGTTGGCGATGCCACCGTTGACGATGCCACTTGTTGACGATGCCACTCACGCTCGACTCGGCCGAGCGGTGTCAGGATCGCGGGGCCCCGGTCGGCTGAGCCCTTTGTGCCGAGTCCTCATTCCTGAGTATTTGCCTTGGGCCTTTCTGTTGGCATGCCGGGGAATAGGGAGACGGAAAGCGAGTGCTGGCGAAACCGTGCCCCAGAGGGA
The DNA here is from genome assembly GCA_001189435.1 of Tolypocladium ophioglossoides CBS 100239. NCBI lineage: Eukaryota > Fungi > Ascomycota > Sordariomycetes > Hypocreales > Ophiocordycipitaceae > Tolypocladium > Tolypocladium ophioglossoides. The sequence continues at coordinate 626,671 of LFRF01000013.1, read as the reverse complement.
CCAGTACCGCCATGCTGGGGGAAGCTGGGACCAAGTACGGAGTCGCCATTGGGAGTCCTAGGCATCTAATCCCCAATCGCAATCGGGCCAGTCAATTGTACTCCGTACGTACTTCGTACTTCGTACCCAGGCACAAGGCTGAACGAGTAGGTACGCCATCAAGGATAAGGTAGATGCAGCGCATTGATAGTGCTTATCGAGCCCGCGCGTCGAGTTGCGAGCAGCACGATTGAAGTTAGCTAACTAGCGAGCCACTGTTCTGGGTCGGCAGAGACTTTGATCAAAGCCTCACTCTTCGGCGATGCTTTGTGCCGCCTCGCCAGTCGACACTGTCGTTGGCCGTCGACCAGCTGCATCTGTACAAAAGGAGCTGCAGGTTCATTCAACACGGCCAGTGGGAGAATGAAGTGGGGAGCGGCGCGCGGTCTGTCGCTGGAACAATGTTCCGACGCCGTCTGTCTACAGGGCTCTGTCATGAGGCATGCACTTTAATTTAGGTAATCTAGGGTTCTCACGGCGCTCTGGCCTAATAGCGCCACAGAGCCCCAGCTGCAGGCCAAGGGATGCGCTGGGGCTGCGCTGGGTCTGCGCTGGGGCTGTCAAAGGCGCCGCCGCCACAAGCCCCCCATAACCTTACCTCATCGACGAGAGCTCTGCGTCGACACCCTCATCCAAACCCTTCCTTTGCGCCTCGGCGAACTGCACCGTTTGGCTGACCTCGACAAAGGAATAAAACACGCGCACTCGCGGTCATTGACCAGACGCCTCGCCGCTACGAACTCGCACCCATGCTGGCTCATCTTGCCCGACCGCAATACCACTTTCTGGGGCAGTATATCCCATAGTGGTCCTGCGCCCGAATGTAGCGCCCACGTCTACTACATCCACCACACCTGTCCAACCCTCGTCGTCACGAATCCATATCCAGGCCACCGCTGGTGGTGTCGCTATGGAACGCGTAAGGAAGCGTAAGTCGCATACCCTTTGATCGTGCTCTCGAGCTCTCGCCCAGGCGCTGACCAGTCCACAGGCGAGCTGCGCTCACTCAACGAGAGAGCTTGGTGCGGCGAGAAAGGTTCGTCTTCAGTCTCCCCCTTCGCCCCTCCTCCACCCCTCCAGCAGACGTGCTCACGCCGCTGGGATGCTGACCTCGTGTCCCAGATCTGCTCCCCGTCGGCAGTGCGCTCGATTCGTCCCTCAAGAAGAACACGGCCTTCATCAAGCGACTGCGAACTGCCGTCACCGCCGCTACCCTCAGCACCTTCTTGCAGGAGACCCGAACGCTGAGCTTGCACAAGTACCTATCCGAGATTATATCTGCCTGCTATGAGGGCCTCTGCAAACTCAAGTCGCCCGGGGAGATCGAGGCGGGAGTCGAAATCGTGAGCGCCCTCCATCAGCGCTTTGGTCCTGCTGAATTCACCGAGTGTCTCGCCTGGCTGCTTGGCAAGGGAATGGCCAAGCCCGACAAGAGCTTTCTCAAGACTCTGGCCCCGGAAGCCCGCGAAAAGGAGGAGAAAGAACGCATCACCCGCCAGCGGTCACTCTTGCGTGTCATCACCGAGCTCTGGCTCGTGGGCGTCCTCCGCACCCTCGACGATACCAGCAGGCCCGATGACGCAACCAAAGGTGCAGCCGGCAAGGCTGCCGAACTCAAGCCGCGCAGCAACTCCTCCAACAAGGGAGGCGGTGCTGAGCCATTCCCCCTTGAGGTTCTCAAGGACCTTCTGGGGTACGATCGGGAGCATGCAAACCTCCCCTTGCTCGTCGTCTTCGTCAAAGCTTTTGGCTGGGACATCCTTGGAATCAAGTCGGCAGGGTCCGAAGGCCGAAAGACTGTGGAGGAGGACGGCGTGGCAAATGCAGCCAACAGAAGCCATCAAGACGCCGAGGGCATCAGCGACCCCCCTGTGTCAGACCAGCCTTTCACATCCCCAGACGAGGCCGAGCGCTTTCGAAGCGTTTTGAAACGATATTTCGACGATGTTGCGACGCATATTGTCCGAGATCAAAAGTCTATCCAGTCCCAAGCTCGACGGAATGCCGAAGCCTACGTCAAGTCTGGCGAAGTCTTTGAGGACCGCCAAGCCAATTATGAGAAGCTGGTCAAAGCCCAGGACCGACTGATCTCCAACGCGCAGGTCGTCGCCGATGCTATTGGCGCTGAAATGCCGGACCTGAAGGACTCGGATGACTCGTTTGCAACATCGAGCGGCTCCATTGGCCTAGTCAAGACGGGTGACTACTTGCGATCCATGGGCGAAGGGCCCGGCATCTGGGCAGACGAGGACGAGCGTCGATTCTACGAAAACTTGGTCGACCTCAAAGGCAAGGTTCCACCCATTCTGCTCGAGGACGGCAAGAAGAAGAASCTAGATGCCGACGAGCAAGTTGGCAAGAAGGTTGAGCCGACCGACGCATCGGATGCCACCAAAGCGGCCGAGACGGCCGCCGATGATCAGTCCACGGCGATCGCCAACAAGACAATTGGAGCACAGGTCGATGCGCTGCTGGCGCGGCTGCCTGAGCTCACCAACAAGGAAATCATCGACCAGACCGCCATTGACTTCTGCTTTCTCAACTCCAAGGCATCGCGCAATCGCCTTGTTAAGGCTTTGACGGAGGTTCCCAAGGGCCGAAGCGATCTACTCCCATCCTGGTCCCGTCTGGTTGCTACTCTTGGACGATACATGCCAGACGTCCCCAAAGGGCTTGTGGACTATCTCGACGCTGAATTTCGCAGCTTGCAACGCCGCAAGGAGAAGGATTTCCTCGGCCAAGTCCGACTCAGTAACATTCGTTATCTTGCAGAGCTTACCAAATTTGGTGTCGTCCCCGAGCATGTCGTGTTTCACTGTCTCAAAGTCAGTCTGGATGACTTTTCTCGAATGAACATCGAGATGCTTTGCAACTTGATCGAGAATTGCGGCCGATACTTGCTAAAGAATCCAGACACGGCGCCGCGCATGGTGAGCTTTCTGGAGACCCTGCAGCGCAAGAAGTCGGTGCAACACATCGGCCAGCCCGAGAGGATGCTCATAGACAATGCTGTGTACTACGTCGATCCCCCCGAGAGGCCCGCTATTGAGCAGAAAGACCGGACGCCCATGGAACTCTTCGTCCGAAAGCTTTTGTACAACGACCTGACCAAAAGAAACTACGGCAAGATTCTGAAGCAGATTCGAAGGCTCCATTGGGAAGAAGCCGAGGTACGAGTTTCGATCCAAGGCCCAAGTCGAGTAGCTTTCATGACTGACCTTGGCTTCAGGTGGTCTCCATCTTGGTGAAGGTCTTCTCCAAGCCCGGGAAAGTCAAGTACGGAAACATCCACCTTCTCGGGATTCTGTTGAGCGCCCTACACCGCTATCATCCCGAGTTTGTCGTCAAGGTCATCGACAATGTCATCGAGTCCGTTAGCTTCGGGCTGGAGCAGAACGATTTCAGGTTCTTTCAGCGCCGTGTCGCAGAAGTCAAGTACCTGGGGGAGCTTTACAACTATCGCATGTTGGAGCACCCTGTCATATTTGACACAATGTACAAGATCATCACGTTTGGATATGGTAAGCTGGCAAAGCCCTTTTACGAGAAGCCACCTGTCCCCGAGCTCACACATCCCAGGTGGCCCCCCAGTCCCTGGGCGGTTTAACCCATTCGACCCGCCAGATGACTTCTTCCGAATCCGTCTCGTTGCTACCGTATTGGAGACTTGCGGCATGTTCTTTAACCGAGGAGCTGCGGGAAAGAAATTGGACTACTTTCTATCCTTCTTCCAGGTATGCCGGCGCAGGTATCCCCGTGCGAAGTACCCCGTTGGCTGATTCTGTCGACAGTACTATGTCAACACCAAGGCATCGCTTCCGATGGAAATCGAGTTTGTCGTGCAAGACATCTTTGCGCTTACTCGACCACAGTGGAAGCTGGCCTCCAGCCTGGAGGAAGCCTCCAAAGCTTTCCAGCTGGCCATAGCCCAGGACCAGAAAACGGCAGGGGCTGACAAAGCAGCTGAGCCAGACGAAGGCACGAGTGGAGCATCGTCTGAAGATGAGAATGGGGATGGCGATGAGGTTGAGGCGTATGGCGACGGCGAGGACGAAAGCGCCTCGGAAGAGGATGATGCCGAGGTGGGCACATTCCTTTCATTTCACAGAATGATCAACTGATGTTTGGACAACAGGACGACGACGATGAATCGGCGCATGAGAGCGACTTCAATGAGGAGGCGATCGTTGTAACTCGACAAGAGGAGACGGTCGATCCGGAAGATGAGGCAGACTTTGAACGGGAGTACGCCAAGATGATGGCCGAGAGCCTTGAATCTCGGAAGTTTGAGCGCAAGCAGCTGTTCGATGTTCCGCTGCCAGTTCGGCCCAAGAATCGCGATCCTTCGATGCCTATGGCACAGGGCGAAGAAGGCCCAGCGAGAATTCCGAGTACTACCATGGCCTTTTCACTTCTGACCAAGAAAGGCAATCGTCAACAGGTTCGGCCGCCGCCCAGTGCCATTATTCCATTCGTTGCTTTTGCTGACATGAGTTTCAGACCCGAAAGGTGGAACTGCCGTCTGATTCGACGTTTGCCATCGCCATGAAGACGCAGCAGCAAGCAGAGAAGGAAGAACAGCAACGCATCAAGAACCTGGTCCTGAACTATGACCTTCAACAAAGCGAAGACCAAGAAGGTGAGTCCAGGCCACCGTAATCGATGCGGCACCGAAGCTGTGTTGACACCTCCACAGGTAGTGACCGACCGGCGACGTTTTATCACAACCGGATTGAAAGACCGAGTAAGGATCGGGGCCAGAGGATTCGGAAGTTGCAGTTGAGCGACGTCGATTGGTGAAGAGAACACGGACACGGACACACGTCAGCGCATGCGGGACCGGCCATGACACAAGCAAGGATGTACTGTCGCCGTTGCACTGAGAGAAGCACGGTTTGCCGCCAGTTTGCGTGGCTGCGTGGGGGCCTAGGCCCAGCAGGGACCAGGGTTTGAAAGCGCCAGCTGCGACAAGACTCGTCTTACGGAGCACCTGCTTCGTACACGGGCCGAAGTTTTTTTGCTGAACCCCGCAGGGCAATTGCAGACGATGCCACGTCACGGTCTCGGGGTTGTTAGTGAGGAGACGAACCGAGATGCCCATCCAGACCATCCAGATCCCCCTGCATAGTGGGTGAGACACTGCTGCGGACTGCATGGCCAGGGAGGGTCGCATTTGCGACGTACTGAAACTGCGGGAGGCACCAACACCGCTGCTGCAGCAGAAATGGGAGGACCCGGCATCTTGAAGTTGGCCGAGATGATCGGATGATGCGGGGAGTCGGCGCGACAGCGAATCTGCCGCGACCTTCCATGAGAGGAGCCGCGGCTGGTTCCATGTCAGCAGGGAGTGGAGGGGTTATGGAGGACTGGGTGGAAGGCGTTATCGCTCTCGTCGGGATGCTCTCGTCGGGATACTCTCGTCGGGATGGGTTCAGGGAATCTGCGTACTACCTATGCAGCCGTTTGCCTGGATGTTGCCTTGGGTGAGCGTCTTGTCTTGTTGCCGCCGTGCTTGTGTTGTTCTGTTCCTTGTTGCTCATCCCGTGATTGCCTGACCTGACAGAGGTACCGACGAGTACCGACCGGACTTGCCGATCCATGTAAGATGATGTCAATGTATGAAACACGCAGCACTTGGAAGCACGTGGCCCTGGATACGAGGGGGCGCGCGACGGGCAAAATTTCCACATGACTGGTTCTTATTTTTCTTCTTCCTCTTCCTCTTCTTCTTTCGTCCTCGTCCTCATACGGTACGGCCATCTGTTACGGACTGTTGCAGCGGCTGCGGTCCGCGATGCGCCCTGCCAACAGCGGGAGACTGCTACAGACCACGCTGCGGATGCAAACGATAAGGCGCCGCTCAGACCTCAGGTTGGCCCTGTGCAACAAGGGGAAAAGCTCTCAACACAAAACCCGTTGGCCCAGATCCTTCGTCCCCTGGAAATAGCTTCCATCCTCGATACTCCGCACTCGAACCCAGATCGTTGTCGCCGTCGTCATCACTGCCGCCGCCTCATGGTCCGACTCCCAGCGTTCGCGGTTCAACATGGCCGTCCCCGAGCAATGGCCTGTCAAGGACGTACGTTTTCCCCGACCAAGACCAAGGCGCCCTTGTTTCGCTCGCATACTGGCCAGGATGGGGCTGACTGCTAGTGTTCTAGATCGTGTACACCTCCATCGTCGGGGTCGTGATGCTGATGGCATGCCTCGAATGGTTCCTCTGGCTCGCCGCATTCGCGTACTGCTTGTTTAAAGTATTCCGAAAGGCGGAGCACTGGTCCATCCGAGTTCTCTGCGTCCTCGTGGGCCTTGCATTTGCCCTGCTTCGGTATGTCTGCGGCCGTTTGACGCCCCGTCGCGGCGGCATCATAGTTGACAAGACTTGTACAGCTTCATCTTTCTGCCCATAATGGTGGTGACCCTACCCCTGCCGAGCCAAGTTTCCAAATTATGGCCCCCGGCAGTCGTCTCCTTCCTGCAGTGGTTTGCGTTCTGGAGCTTTGCCATCCTCCTCACCGTTCCTTGGCTCTTCTGCATATACCAGCTTGTCACCAATCAGCTGGGCCGCACAAAGCGCATCAAGCGGGTACTTGACGATGTGACGGCCCCCAAGGTGGTCATCGTAATGCCTTGCTACCGGGAAGAGCCCGACCTGCTCGTCAAGGCCGTCAATTCGGTCGTCGACTGCGACTATCCGCCGGCCTGTATCCACGTGTTCCTTTCGTTCGATGGCGAGCAGGTGGACGAGCTGTACCTCAACACCATTGACAAACTCGGAGTGCCGCTAACAATGAGCACGTACCCTAGGAGCATCGACGTGACCTACAAGGCGGCCCGCATCACAATATCCCGTTTCCCCCACGGTGGCAAACGGCACTGCCAAAAGTCCACCTTCAAGCTCATCGACAGGGTCTATGCTCAGTACGTCAAGAGGAATGACAACCTCTTCATTCTCTTCATCGACTCGGACTGTATCTTGGACAAGGTTTGCTTGCAGAACTTTGTCTACGACATGGAGCTCAGCCCTGGGAACTCGAGGGACATGCTTGCCATGACGGGCGTCAGCACGTCGACGACGCGCAAGCACAGCATCATCACACTGCTACAGGACATGGAGTACATCCACGGCCAGCTGTTTGAGCGCACGGTCGAGTCAGGCTGCGGCTCGGTGTCGTGCCTACCAGGTGCACTGACGATGCTCCGCTTCTCGGCCTTTAGGAGGATGGCCAAGTACTACTTTGCGGACAAGGCGGAACAGTGCGATGACCTCTTTGACTTTGCCAAATGCCACCTGGGCGAAGATCGGTGGCTCACCCACCTCTTCATGATCGGCGCTAAGAAGCGCCATCAGATCCAGATGTGCACGTCGGCCTTTTGCAAAATCGAGGCCGTGCAAACCTATCGGTCCCTGGTTAAGCAGAGGCGCCGATGGTTCCTGGGCTGCATCACCAACGAGGTGTGCATGCTGACGGACTGGCGGCTGTGGAAACGCTATCCGACGTTGATCGTGGTGCGCTTCATGCAGAATACCATCCGGACAACGTCGTTGTTGTTCATCATCATGGTCCTGGCACTCCTGACGACGGTGGTCAAGGTGGACAACCTGCCCGTTGGCTTCATTGCCGTCTCCCTGGGCCTCAACTGGCTGCTGATGCTTTACTTTGGGGCCAAGCTTCGGCGGTTCAAGATCTGGCTGTACCCGGTCATGTTCCTCTTGAACCCGTTCTTCAACTGGTACTACATGGTCTACGGCATATTCACGGCAGGTCAGCGAACATGGGGCGGGCCGCGGGCGGACGCGGCGGCGGCCGACACCAACACGACGGCCCGAGAAGCTGCGGAGCAAGCAGAGATGCAAGGTGACGAGCTCAACGTGGTGCCAGAGTCGTTCAAGCCGGCCCAGGAAGCGCGGAGAGCGGCTAGCAAGTCGCAGGCACAGGGCGTCATGCTCGGCCGCAAGAGAAGCGTGGTACGACCGCCAGACAAGATTGATGGCAAGTTCTCGGCTCGACAGAGGACGGCCACGGGCGTGTACGCGCACCCTGACGAGACGGAGGCCGGCTCTGCGCTTATGGGAGGGACGGCCTCCCCACCGGTGTCTTACTGGACGGGCGACTGGCGCGACTCGCTTGACAGCTTGAACTCGAACAGAACAGATGAGAAGGCGGCGTATGTTGCGGTCCAAGTTGACAGGTTCATGGGGGACGAGGATCGGCGCAAGTATGTGATAGCACAACAGGCCCAAACTCAGCGCCACGATGAAGACGAAGAGCCCATGGAAGCATACCCGGGGCCTAGCTCGCAGGCGGCAAGAGGTGAGCTGGCGCCGCTGTATAGAGATGCGAAAGCGAACATGGACGACGAGTACATTGGCAGGGCAATATAGAGATAGCATGTCGAAGAGGAAGGCAAGAATGGGTTATATGGCATTGACGGGCGTTGTGTGATTGGGCCAGCTAGACTACATGCATGTCTCTACTGTCTACGGATGCTTATGGATATGTCTACAGTAATGAACAGACTTGAACACGCAGGATCGCAGGATGAGAGACGTATTGTTGTTCGACGTGGAGAATCGCGGCGGCGAGTACGAAGGTTTGGCCCAACAGAAAGTGAACCTCTGGATGTACCAGGACCAAGGGTTGTACTTCTACAGTACGCGATATTGCACTTGGCACTATACTCCCACGCTCGCTCGCGCTCGTCGCGATCGCCAGAGCTCGATTGCTAGAGATTGCTCACGCTCACCTCGATTGCTCACGCTCACCTCGATTGCTATGAGCTCGCTGCAACTGACAGTAGGCAATGAGGTGGGGGACGCTGACATTATGCCCGGGTGGATACTTCTCCACTTTCTTGAGCAGCGCGACCGGGCGACTTGGACTTGCAAAGGAAGGAGTGTTGAATTTGAACCGTCACAGGCCTGGAGGCCCTGCCCTACACATCACAATTAGAGATATTGTCCACCTTTTCTGCTTACGCAAGATCACCTGACCACGTGTTGTTTGTCACTGGGGTGACGCGATCAGAGAAACGCGCTTCTCACCTCTCACCCAGTGTGCGGAGTCCCGTCAGACAAGAGTCGACTTTTTTCCCTTGCGGCTGCAACCATGGAGCGCGAGGCAGACCTTCGTCAGCCTGACTTTTCCGCTGTGGCAGGTGGATTGAGACTGGCAGCAGAACAATTGGAATTGTGTGAACATCTACCAGCCGTGGATGGCGGTGCTCGCCTGATGCAGAACAGCATACCCTGTTGAACCGCAAGTTGGACAGTTTGGACCGCAAGCTGGAGCAAGTTGGACCAAGGTAGATAGGTTAAACCGCAAGGTAGACGGTTTAGACCGCAAGGTAGGCGGTTCAGACCGTAAGGTGGACGGTKTGGACCGTAAGGTACTCCGTAGGCGTTTAGACCTCAAGGTCAAGGTCTCGTGAGTTGAGATGCCTTTCTTCCGTGGCCTAGCTTGCTGACTTCCTTTCCCCTGCCGGAACTGGAACTCGGGGATGTGGACCTGGTACCTTTGCATAAGTAGTCACGGGAGAAGTTCTGGGGACTTGTTGGAGAGACTACATTGTGGGTGGAGGTCCCCAGTCTTGTAGTGTTACGAGTAAGTTGACGTCTTGGATAATAGCGCGAGACGTGGATCAGACGTTGCGCTATAGGGGAATCTACAGGAGGCGCAGCGGAAAAGAATCAGAATTTGAGGTATGCATCAGGGATGATTACAAGGCTGCTCTGATGCTTTTGCTTTTCGAGTGTCTTCTTTTAGACCTGCATGGGCGCGTTGGCAGCCAGAGTTGGGACAGATTTTGTTCCGCTGGGACGAACACCTACAGATAGATTGACATATTGGCTTCTCATTTGGGTCCGTATGTTTGGTATCTGGGAAGTGCCCGACTCATAAGGAGAAGCATATTGTTTTGCTAGGATGGCTGGGCAACAGGAAGATGGCGGGGCACCTGCGTGTTGGGTTCCGTGTCGGGACAAACACAGCACAGCCACTATCAGCTGTGTGCCTGGCAACCTGACATGACAGGAACCTGGAAACCGAGCTGCGCCAAGCATTGGCCGTACGACCCGACGTCCATCCCAGCAAGCCGACTACTTAGAGATTGTATGAGAAGAACGAACTATTGGCTGGGCAGGCAAGCGCCGGTAGGAGAAACAGACACGGAGATGTGAGCAGAGGCGCGTGTATTTGAGGATGCTGGACGGACTACGGACTACGGACTACGGAGGAGTACCTGTGAGGACGAAGTCAACAGTAAACACTTACGAACGAGGCATCTCAAGCCAACACGTGTCTTGCATGCGAATTCCACAAGGCCCACTGATCCATTGCTCGCCGCTCGCTGATCAACGCTCGCTGCCTTGCTGGGACTGCATGGAGGTTTGGAGCACCGTCTGGAAAATTCTGCGGCCTTCTACGCAAAACTGCGCGGTACCTCGACTCGCCATGGCGGGGCTTGCGCGGGCAGGTACACATCGGCGGCGTTGCAGGCGCACCGGTACCGCCCCTCACCAGCAGCCCCGCGATGATGCAAAGTAGCCGCCAGCGATAGAGACAGCTGTTGGCAGTACTTTTCTAGCTGCAGTTGCCAGTCCATCACACCGCCCACCGCCCACSACCACCACCACCACCTCCAAAGTTGGCCCAATCTTTCCTTCAACAGACCAACTGGATCCCATCCCGAACTGGCTTCCGTGCTTCTCCAAGCTCAAGTTTTTTTGCCCGCCAACTCACAACGCACCCTCCTACGTACGACTCTGCCCTCTGCGACTCTACCCTCTGGCGACTTTGCCCTCTACGACTCTGCCCTCGTATCTGCGCCGTCGCCTATCCCGCGCCTGCACGACGCCTCCCCCGTTGATTCGTTCTGCGCCGCGCCGATCAGTAGGCCCCAAGAAAACAGAGACCACCACATAGCAGGGAAAAGGCAACAAAATACAGCGACAATGAGCGTCGTGGGTATGTTCTCCCCCTGTCTCTTATACAC
>LFRF01000013.1:600465-615617 GCA_001189435.1 Tolypocladium ophioglossoides CBS 100239 | reverse complement strand
AGTGCCACGACGTCTTGAACAAGAATTGTACTGACCCTCAACCCGCAGGTGTTGATTTCGGAACCCTCAAGACAGTGGTTGCTGTCGCGAGAAATCGCGGCGTCGACGTGGTGCGTACCTGCGAGCCCGTTACACCCCTTATCCGACCCCCAGTCTTGGCTACTCGAAGCCTGAATCCGAATCTCCAACTGACGACATTACTCTCAACAGATCACCAATGAAGTCTCCAACCGAGCCACTCCGTACGCTGCCTTCCTGTCGTCCCCTTTCACGCATAGCCTTGACTGACATCAGATGCCGGAAACCAGGTCCCTGGTAGGCTTTGGCCCTAAATCGCGATACCTTGGCGAGGCCGCCAAGACGCAGGAGATCTCCAACCTCAAGAACACCGTCAGCTCCATCAAGCGCCTCGCCGGCCGTTCCTTTAGCGACCCCGATGTTCAGATCGAGCAGCAGTACGTTACGGCGCCCCTCGTCGACGTCAATGGCCAGGTTGGCGCCGAGATAAACTACCTCGGCAACAAGGAGAAGTTCACGGCCACCCAGCTCGTCGCTATGTACCTGAGCAAGATCAGACAGACTGCCGCCGGCGAGCTCAAGCTCCCCGTCTCCGAACTTTGCATGAGCGTCCCTGCCTGGTTCTCCGATGTCCAGCGCCGCGCCATCATCGACGCCGCAGAGATCGCCGGCCTGAAGCTCCTCCGCCTCATGAATGACACTACCGCTGCCGCCCTGGGCTGGGGCATCACTAAGCTCGATCTCCCCGGTGCCGACGAGCGACCCCGCCGCGTGTGCTTCGTCGACATTGGCCACAGCAACTACACCTGCTCCGTTGTCGAGTTCAAGAAGGGTGAGCTGGCCGTCAAGTCGACTGCCTGGGATCGCAACTTTGGTGGCCGAGACTTTGACAAGGCCCTCGTCGACCACCTGGCCAAGGAGTTCAAGGGCAAGTACAAGGTCGACATCTACACCCACGGCCGAGCCATGGCCCGTACCATTGCCGCTGCCGAGAAGACCAAGAAGATCCTTTCCGCCAACCAGCAGGCCCCCGTCAACATCGAGTCCCTCATGAACGATGTTGACGCCTCCACCATGGTTACCCGGCAAGAGTTTGAGGCCATGATCGAGCCCCTGCTGGCCCGCACCCATTTGCCACTCGAGCAGGCCCTCGCCCAGGCCAAGCTTTCCAAGGACGATATTGACGTTATTGAGATCGTTGGTGGCGGTTCACGTGTCCCGGCACTCAAGGACCGCATCCAGGCATTCTTCGGAAAGACCCTGTCCTTCACCATGAACGCCGATGAGGCTATCTCCCGCGGCTGTGCCTTCAGCTGCGCCATCCTCTCTCCCGTCTTCCGAGTCCGTGACTTCTCTGTCCAGGACATCATCAGCTACCCCATCGAGTTTGCCTGGGAGAAGGCTCCCGATATTCCCGACGAGGACACTAGCCTGACTGTCTTTAACAAAGGCAACGTCTTGCCCTCGACCAAGATTCTGACCTTCTACCGCAAGCAGCCTTTCGATCTCGAGGCCCGGTACGCAAATCCCGAGGAGCTGCCCGGCAAGATGAACCCTTGGATCGGACGCTTCTCTGTCAAGGGCGTCAAGGCTGAAGGTAAGGATGACTTCATGATCTGCAAGCTCAAGGCCCGCGTCAACATCCACGGCGTTCTCAATGTGGAGAATGGCTACTTTGTCGAGGACCAAGAAGTTGAGGAGGAGGTCAAGGACGACGAGAAGAAGGAAGATGGCGACAAGAAGGACCCCGATGTAAGTGTTGAAGCCCCATCCCTCCTCTTCTTGCTCTTGATTCCGCATTGCGATATCCTCATCCCCGGCTCCATTTCACATACTAGTTCCGTGTCGCGTCTACAAGTGCATTTAGCTAACCTCACTTCTTTCGCCAGGCCATGGAAACTGACAACAAGGACGATACCCTCAAGAAGACCCGAAAGGTGAAGAAGCAGATCCGCAAGGGCGATCTTCCCATCTCCAGCGGTACCTCCTCTCTTGATGCCAGCATCAAGACCAACCTGATGGAGAAGGAAGCCACTATGGTCATGGAAGACAAGCTTGTGGCTGACACCGACGAGAAGAAGAACGAGCTGGAGGCGTATATCTACGACCTCCGAGCCAAGCTGGACGACCAGTATGCTGAGTTCGCCAGTGAGGATGAAAAGACGACCATCAAGCAGAAACTCGAGGCTGCTGAGGTAAGATTGCCCACACTCGCTTGAAACGCCATCAAGTAACAGATACTGACGTTATTTATCAGGATTGGCTGTACGACGAGGGTGCTGACGCGACTAAGGGCGTCTACGTCGCCAAGATGGACGAGCTCCGTGCCATGGCTGGCCCCATTGTCCAGCGCCACTTTGAGAAGGTTGAGGCAGAGCGACGTGCCGTGCAAGAGCGCTTCGAAGCCGAGCAGGCTACCAAAAGAGCCACTGAGGAAGAGGCTCGCAAGGCTGCTGAGGCCGAGACGGCGGCGCAGCAAGGAGGAAGCGACCAGGAGATGAAGGACGCCGACGCCTCGCAAGCCGAGACTGAGGAGGCTGGCGACCCGAAATAGAGACAGAGACGACGTCACGTAACGAAGAGTTAATGGGTACGGTAGACGTGCGTACCAGWGAGAAGGAGGAGTTAAATAAAATGAAGAGCCGCATAGAAACGAACCCGCCCGAGCACAGGCAGTTGGCCACGCCGGGCGATGGGAGCTGGACGAGTACGGGAATAGTCACGATGGAAATGTATGCACGCTAGACAAGCTTTACACAGGACAACGTTTTGGGTTGTTAAAGACTTTATTGTACGGATACACAAGATGTTAGGTGGGCGGATGTTGATCTGACATGATTCCGATGGCCAATGAAACGCTCAACCCCACATCGCAGACAAGAGCATCGGCACTCGTGGGAGCATAGACACCATAGTCGAAGCCAGGAGCAGAGAGTCGAGTAAGTGCATAAATGGAGCTCAATCTAAAGACGAAACTTTTGCCTAGTTTTCATGACTTGGCTTGTACAACATTAACCTCACATGGCATTGTCCACTGGGGTTGATGTCCATCTCTCACATTCCTCCGTTCCTCCAGAAATCGAAGGCATACATGCCCTTTTCCATGCCCGTTGCTGCATGTGTGAAAACCTAAAAACAAAAACATCGCCCAGCAGGCCTCGTCTCTCCTCGGCCGAGTCCAGCAAAATAACAAAACTTCGCATCCTCTCTTGACCGGCTGGGCCCTAGCCCTCGGCGTCTAATTGATGTCAAAAAGGGGCTTCAGCTTGATAATCAGCTGCCACTCTTCGTTGGACACCTCCTTGCGGTAAAACTCCTTGAGACAGTCGATGCTCGCTCGGGAGACGAGACTGTAGAGCGCGTCTTCCTCTTCCAGCTGTCGGCCATACATGGGTTGATGGCCGCCCATTTCGATCTTGACAGCCACCGATGGCTGGCCCTTCTTGCATACCGGGATCTGCTTGTGTTCTCGCTCAATCGAAGTCCTGTGGTGCCAATACGGGTTAGCAAACCTGCAGACCAGAGACCGCATATGCACATAGCAACGCAGCCAAAGCTTTCTCGCAAAAATGTGAAAACAGCAAAACAAAAGGTGACTTACACTCTGCCCAGGCTGATAACCTCTTTGACGTTAGTTACCGGGTTCGTCTTTACAGCCGCAATCGGCGTGTTTATCTTGAGCTGTCCCTCCACGACGTCGACACCAATGACAATAGGGCTCGTCTTGTTGAAAACAGCGACAGGCTTCAAAACGCACGGGAAGACGGCCAACATCTTGGAGTTTTCCTTCTTCTTCTCCAGCATGTCTTCCATGTGCTTGGTGAACGCATCGAAGAGGTGGTAGATGATGTCGGCAGTGAAGATCTTGATGCCCTGATCTTCGGCATATGCCATGGCCTCCTTGTCGACCTTGACATCGAAGCAAAGCATGGCGGCGTAGTCAGGCGCCTTTTCCAGCATGATGCCGCACTGCATCACATCTCTCTTGTAAACCGGGCCGATACCGACGTTTGCCACGGGGATCTTGCAGTCCTTCAAGAAGTCGAGCAGCGCCTCAAGGGAACCAAGAGTGGAGGCCTGGACACTGACGCCGCGACCAGACTTCTCGACTCTGCGGAGCAGGTTGGTCAGGTCAGACTCAACTTCATCCTCAATATCCTCTTCATCGTCATCAGGTCCAACAACCATCAGCCTAGAACCAGCGATAGCTCCCTCAAGGCCAGGGGCACTGATCTTGACACCCAGGGCCGCCTTGACCTCCTTGTTGTGCACATATGCCGACTTGAGACGCAGTTCACGCAACGGCGCCGGCGTGAGTAGAGCTCTGATGTTGGTTTTGATGGCCCCTTCTGTACCGCACAAGACTATCCTGTCGCCTTCCTTCAAGACACCGTTGGACAGGATGACGTCGATGGTCATGCCGAAGCCCTCAATAGCCTTGACCTCGAGAACGGTTGCCTGGACCTCGGACAGGTACATGAGAGAGCCAACCATGCGCTCCTGGGTGAGCTGAACAATCAGCTTCAACATGTCCGGCACACCCTCACCAGTGTGAGCCGACGTGGGCACCAGGGATACAAATTTGGCCATGGACTTGTTCTCGTAAAACAGCTCGGAGTTGAAGCCCTGCTCGGCGAACGCCAGCTTGGTCTCCTCCAGGCGATTCTTGAACTCGTTGTGAACCGCCTTGTTTTGAAGCGCCAAACTCTCTTGGAAGCCGTTGTTATCCACCTTCTTCCAGCCGTAAAGTCTATCGATCTTGTTCAGAGCCACGATGAAAGGAGTCTTCCGGTCCCGCAGCAGTCGCATGGACTCGAGGGTCTGGGGCTCTAGACCGTGCATAATGTCGACGACCAGAATGGCGATGTTGCAGAGGGACGAACCTCGAGACCGCAGGTTGGAGAAGGACTCGTGCCCGGGTGTGTCAATAACCAAAAGACCGGGGACCTTGAACTCGAATTTGTTGTCCTTGTTGACAACGGCAGTCTTCTGCTTGATGGCATCCACCGGGAAGTACGTGGCACCAATCTGCTGCGTGATACCACCCGCTTCGCCCTCTTGGACGTTGGTCTGTCGAACCTTGTCAAGCAGCTTGGTCTTTCCGGTGTCGACGTGACCCAAGATACAGCAAATGGGAGATCGCAGGTCATCCTTGGAACGAGCGGCCAACGCGGCTTGGTGGGCCTTTTCCCTCCGCTCCGCTGCTTCCCTTTTGCGCTGAGCATTGGCTTGTCGTGCTGCAGATAGGCCCTCGTCTTCGGATTCGTCTTCGGATTCGCTCTCTTCGTCTGAGTCCGAGTCCTCTCCTCCTCCGGCTTGAGATCTTGAAGTGAGGGCTTTGCCGTTGGTTTTGCCTGCCGTCTGTTCCTCGTCCGAGCCAGCGTCCAAGCTATCCTTGACATCGTCTTCATCCGCCGCGGCAGCCGCCTCCCAGTCGTCCTCGATGTCGCTCTCCGCAGCCTTCTTCTCCGCAGCAGCCTTGGCCTCGGCCWCGGCCTCAGCCTGTCTTCTCGCAGCTATCTCCTCGGCTTCCTTCAGGGCCTTCTCGGCTTGCGCACGAGCACGCTCAGCAGCCTCAGCCAGGGCCACCTCTTCGTCAGCCTTCAGTCAGGTGGTATCAGCGCATATTCAATACATGGCCCACGAAGCTTGGTTTAAAGTTTCTCACCTTTTGCTCAAGCTTGCTCCTCTTCTTCTTGCTGTCGTAGGCGGCCTTCTTCTTGGGCTCGCCATCTGCGGGCTCTTGGGGGCCAACCTTGATGCCAGCGGCCAGCATCTGCTGGAGCTTCCTCTCATTGCGGGCCTTTTCCTCCTTCTGTGCCTTGGTAAGGAACTTGCCCTCCTTCTTGAGCTGCTCGATACGCTCCTTCTCCCTCTGCTTCTTGAGGGCCTTTTGCTCTTCCCTACGCTGTGCTTCCTCGGCGGCTTGACGCTCCTCCTCCTCTGTCCGAGCCTGAATCTCGGCGTGAAGGCGCTCTTCCTCCTCCCGTTGGCGGCGCATCTCTTCCTGCTGCTTCTGGATCAGGGCAAGATGGGCCGGGACCTTCTTCTTCTTGCCTGCCGTCTCCGGAGCAGCGGCAAGGGAAGGCTCTGGGGCAGCCTCCTTGGCCGGCGCGACCGCCTTGGCTGGCTCAGGGGCCTTTGCGGGGGCGGGAGTCTTCTTCTTGGCAGCCTAGAGAAATGATGCATGTTAGAGGAGACCGGGACAAAGGCACGCGAGAGACGTGAATGAGAGACGGCATACCTGTTCCTTCTTTCGCTGCTTCTCACGTTCCCTCTTCAACTTCTCCTTCTCGGCCTTGGTGAGCACCCTGCCACCCTCGCCGGTTTCATCGTCGAGATCGTTCTTTTTGGGGGCCTGTTTCCCCTTGCCGCCGCCCTTGCCCTTCTTGTCCAGCAGGGCGAACTCGTCGTCTATCGTGGCCTCTACGGGCGCCTTGGCCGCCACGTCCTCGACGGCGGCGGGATCCTCGCCCCGGGCAAAGTCCTCCTCGGGCAGGCCCTTCTTCTTGCGCTTCTCCTTGTTCTTTCGCAGCATGGCCATAAGGCCGCCACCGCCTGCACCGTCGTCATTCTCGTCGTTGGCATCGGCCGGTGCGTCGTCGGACGGGGCGGCGCCAGGGGGGGCGATGGGCTCGCCCAGGTCCGCCTCCCAGTCATCCTGGGCTTTCTTGCTGCCCTTCTTCTTTGGCGGCATCTTGACAGCTGACAGGATCGTGGGGCTTGGAGGAGGAGAGGGGAGGACGGGCTGGCCGTTGGTGCGGTCGTCGTCGTCGATTTGACCAAAGGCGGCCAGGGAAGAAGAAGAAAATTAGGTAGCGCAGCCGGCCGTTGTTCCTCTGAGAAAAAGAAACATTAAAAAAAGCCGGGGGCAGCTTTTGGATGGTGGGTGGTGGTGGGTGGTGCGATAAGTGGGCAAGGAAGACACAGTGGCGGCGTGCCAGTGAAGCTACGTAAGGCTGGCGGGGCACCAGCGCAGCCCGTATAAAAGTTGTGCCGGATTCGACTCCCGACCGAGGCGCCCCGAAGCGAGCCTAGCAGATGCAAGCAGATGCATTGATTGATCGACACGCCCTCGCCCGCCCGCMCTCTACTACAGCATCTTCGGGAAAATACGAAAGATGAGCCTCGCCACGGACCGTGGTGCCGTGCGCGCGAGGGCGGACGTTGGTACAGGCCCTACAGAGTGCTTCCTAGGTACGCAGTACTCAACTGACAAGAATGCCTTCCGCTGCACATCCGCGTTCCTACATGACAGCGTCTAGGAGATACTCCAGAATCTAATAGCCCAACCCCAGGTACCTGTCGCGCCTCTCTTTCTCTGGCACCGTTTCGTCTCGGAACCCGTCGGTGTGACGACCGCCTTCTAGCTGGTCCAGGTATCCGCAAAACAGGACGAACCTGTCGCCCTTCCGCACCATCCGCTCCAGTGCCCGTCGCCTGAGGCATCGCTCAAGCACATCTCCATCAATGTGCATCAGCTTTGCATGTTGTTCGGGCTCCAGTTCCACGTCGTCGTCTTCGTCATTGTCGCGACCGTCGTCACCCATCTCATCCTCGTTCTCGCCAACGCCCTGCTCGCTGCCACGCGCAACAGCGTCGGCCAGGGGCGCCGTTTCCGGGCTTCTCCGTGCCATGTTTTGGACGAGGTAGAGGAACCGCCAGAGCTCGAGCCCAATCAAGGTAAAGTGCTGTAAAGAACCATCCAGCGAGACCCCCAAGATGTCTGCGCCATCACCGGTGCTCGGCAGCGTCCCGTAGCAAGGGCGCCGTCCATCCGCCAACCAGAGGGGCCGGCTTCGGGCTCCTGTAAATCGCCTCACCGACGCCGGCAGCATCCCCTCAAAGACTACGTCGAACTCCTTGTTGCGTTGACGCCAAGGAACCCAAATCCCTGCGATGCCGCCACTCTGGTCAGACAGAAGGGTCACCGGCCACCCTGAGTGTCTGTCGGCCGGGTGGCCAGCATCAATCATGTGGACCGTCCTTCGCGAGATTTGATCAGAGTGTACGAGCTCCATGTTGCCATTTGCCCCAGTCTTGTAATCAATCACCTCCATAGAGTGCATCGTCGTCAGGGCAAAGATGTTGCCGCCCACCACGCGAAGTGACGTCGCCGGCGAGTCCAGGTCATACTCGTTGATCGGCCGCAGCTTCTTCTCTGCCAGGTCGAGCACCTCCCAATGAATGGTCCTGTCGACGCAAAAGATGATGCCTTGGTCGTCTCCCACAACCGAATATATCGGCTGCCCAAGCACTTTTTTGTATCGCGTCCAGTAATGTAATCGCTTGACCCGCCCGTCATCTGCTCGAGTCCTGATCTTGTTTACCGACACAATGAGGAGCCGCCCGTCTTTGGTGGAGACGAGAATAAATGAAAAGGTCTTGCCGTCCTTGACGTATAGCCATTCGTACAGGCCATAGATTCTATCTCCAGAATGGCCAAGCCCGGACACGAATTCTGAGGGTTTCCCATCCTTGTCTGACGGGACTGAAATCGTCTCTCCAGACTCGGGGTCAATGAACGCCAGCGTTGGCCTGTCGCCCTTGAGCAGTGCGACCACCAGGCAGTTCCGGGTCTGAGAGTAGATGATCCTAGTCGGCGTGCCTTCAACCGGAATACTCCTTGGCACGAGGCCGACATGGGGCCAGATTGAGGCCAGAAGCAACCTCGATCCCGCCTGGACCATCAGAGACATGTGGCCAGCGTAGCCTGATAGGTTGTGGCTCATGCTGCAAACGGAGTGAGCAGGGGGCGAAGGCATCGAGGCATCGTTCGCATCCGTCAGCCAAACAAATTGCTTTCTTTGGAACTTTCCAACTCGCGGCGAGAACTCTGTCATCATGACCAAGTTATCGTCGCAGCACATCAGCGCTGCGGTGCCCCCTTCAAAGGGACCGGCGGCCGCAAACACCTCCACCGGCGACACCCCAATCGTCTCGACGACCCATGTTATTCGCTCAGGATCTCGGCCTGTGACTTTCACGTTAAGGAGGTGCCCGCATCTAGTCCCGGCGGTGAAGAAGGCTTCGTCCGTGTCCTGGCGAACAACACAGATACTGGTCAGTGGCTCAAACTGAACGCCAACCCCCGAGTCATGCGCGTGAGCCAAGCCCGCTGCTATGATCAGTGACACGTCCTCGGGGTGTTTTTGACAAGACAACTAACCGTGGTGCCCCGTGATTGCCTTGGCGGCTACTGCTTCTCCCTTGGACGAGTAGATTGATATCCAGGGCGTCCCGTCCAGCACAGAGCCTGTAATGACGAATTTGCTCTCCGAGGCTGTGAACAGCGACACACATGTGACCTCTCCCTGCACGTCCCACGTACCGCCGTGATGAATGCCCGCTGGTGTCACCAGAAGCGTGTGTACTTGAGAGCCTTGGCTGCCGTGTGTGGAGATGATGACCGTGTCGTCAGCGCAAAAGGCATTTTCCGCCGCGACGTGATCTATTCCAAGGAGCTCCTCGACATGAAATCGCGAGCTTGCGGGAAGGTCAGCATATCCAGCGCGCATCACCACCTACATGCAAGGCGTGACCTACCTCTCCGAGCCTGTGACCAAGGTCACAGACCTCTCCGTGACTTGAACGATCATGCCCTGCGGTGTACGGCAGGCATCCAGTGTGCGAGATGCAATATCAAAATGCGCGTCTTCGGCAGTCAAGGCATCGACTTGACTGAAGTCTTCTGAGAACTGGAGCACGACGGATGAGTGGGGCAAGGCCAATAGGGCACATAAGCCGCTTCTGCCCCGATTATCCAGTTTAAACGCCCACGATTGTCTAATGGGCTCGCCAGATTCGATGTCCAGGCCGATTCTTCCTTGAATGCCCCGTCGCCACTGCGTCACGCTTCCATTCGCCCCACGACCCGACGCTGTGAACACGCTATCCGGCTTTGCCAATGCCTTGCTCGACGTCGTCTGTCTCGCGCTTGCAGCTCGAGTCCCGGTGGCAGGCGTGTTTCTGGTCGAGCACCCAGTGGTTGTTGCCACGTCGACAACGGGCGACCAGTTTGGGAGGATGCTCGCTTGTTCGAGTTCGGTGCGAGGCGCCAGCTATAAGGGTTCGTGTGAGCTTATCTTGTCATGCATGATATAGACGGGGTTCAGCGTCGTGGGCGTGTACCTTCCAGATTCCTCCTGGACCAGAATCCCCGCCAATTATCAAGATATCCGAGAAGACGTCGTACGCCGTGGCAAATGCAGTGTTGATGTTCGAGTCCACACACCCGACGTTCGTCACTGAAGGCACCAGGTCCGTGGCTTCGATCTCAACGTGGATGATGGCACCGTCCTCACGCGCAAGGTAGATGATGTCCGTGTTCTCAAAATACTTCTTCCGCCGGAATGGCCGAGCCCAGGCGGTCCAAAGCGGGTCGTAGGCGCCGTGGTGCAGTTCGGTTTGGCTCGGGGGATCTGTCCGCAATGATTCGAACACGGGGGACCCCGAGAGGCAGTCCTTCACGATGCCAATAAAACTTTCCGAAAGAGTAAAGAGGGCCGTGTTAAATCTCAGCGGGATCAGGAGCAGCGGCATCTTGTGCTCCTTGGGTAGTCGACTGCCGAGCTTCTCCTGGGCAAAGATCTCTTTTAGACTGTCGCCCACTTCCCACTCGTAGGTGACCATGCGAGTGACCGGCTCTGAAAGGCCCCTCTCCTTTCGAATGACAATTAAGATTAAAATAATGTGGTAGTCGTCCTCCGGTCGTGGATAGAGGAACTCGAGCTTGTGGATCACCCCCTGTACCACTCGAAGTCGGACAGACTTGACTGGGGTAAAGGAGCCTCGTGACATGTACTGGGCGTTGAGGACCGCCGTTTCCTCCAACTCGTACATGACGAGGACGCCATCTGGGGACGCAGCGGCCATGTAGCGGGACGAAGGATCAACGGCGAAGTGATAGCCCAGATAGGATATTTTCTTCGGGATGCTGTATGTGTTCAGGACGAACTTGAGCGAAGCATCTGCTTGTTGTCCGAGGAAGAGAAAGATGCAGTCGCCAGAGTCGAGCATCAGCACGAGGAGCTGCGGAGGGAGAGCTCGGCTGCGAGTGTTGTCGGCCGCATCTAGCGCGTCGGGCATAGAAGAGTCGGGGTCCTCCGACTCGACGAGGCCACTGGGAGTTTCATCTCCCAAGCCGTGTTCCTCGGGATCACCTAGGACCAGTGCACTTCGGATCCTGGAGCCGAAATCATTCTTTCGTGCCACCTCGTGTATTTGTCCGTCTCTCCGCAGCTCACTTATCTGCACAAAGCGTTCCTGATGCAAGCTCTGTTAGTGTCGCTTTCCAGGAAACAGTGGCTTGCGTCTGCGAATAGATAGACCAAACGGTGATGAGGCTTGTAGCGGTTGAACAACATGACAGCAGCTCAGGCACACCGAGCTGTTGTGCAGCGGTCAAAGGGAGGGGTGGGACAGGGGCATGACGCGGTGGCTGGCACCATGGGTGACGGAGCAGGGCGCGTGTAGGTACTGGACTTACTCCGATGAATGCAACATCATTGTTAGCATTAGACCTCAGACGTACTGGGAGGATCCAGTGGACAATGGGGCTCTCGACAACGGTCTTTGAGAGGATGCCGCAAGTTGGAGGTTCAGGGTGAGGCTCAAGAGTCGGCCCCGGAGCAGGAGCCGTTGCCTGCTGCAGGGCCGCCTGGAAGTTGACGGTTGCAGTAACCCACTCGCCGTCTCTGAGAAAGCTGGTTTGAAAAGCCATGCTCACGATGTCATATCATGGCTCCCGTGACATGGGCGAAGGTCGGTGGTCGGTTCACGCTGGGGGCTGTGCGTTCAAGACTGCTGAGGGTGGGAGAAGATGCGGGATAACGAGGCGTCGGTCGATCTGAAGAGCCAGGAAAGCATCTTAGGCCGTGGCAGCGAAGCTATTCGAGGGACGAGGAAGGTTATCCAGAAGTGACGCCACGTCAAGGTTGGTGTAAGGTTTGACTCCGCCAGAGCCGCGCCTGCTGGACAGGCGAAAGAGGATAAAGAGGAAGTCTTGCAAGAATCGGAGAGGAGAGCAGGGGCGAGGCGAGGCGATATGGCAGAGGCGGAAGCAGTGGAGAGGAGAGAAGGGGGAGGAGGAGGAGGAGGAGGAGGAGGCGGAACAGGAGAGGGAGGGATAGTGCAAGCAGCACAAAGTTCCAACGGCAAAATGCGCGAAAGAGATTCAGTAATGGGGGAGTGGGCGCGAGAGAAGCTTCAACACCCTCTCGAGCACGCGCACCACCATCGGTAATAAGAGAGATAATAGTAGACGGAGTACGCAGACGGGGGAAACCTTGGGCAGACGGAGGTGAGGTGAGGTGCTCAGTGGAGTCGAAGTCTCCCGTCGCTGAGGTGGTCGGCCCAAGTCGGTCGTGTGTGTGGTGTCATGTCAGTGCGATGGCCAGTGGAGCTAGCCACTAAGCACCCAGTGGAGGCTCTGCCATTCAGTGTGGGTGGGCGGGGCAGCCCGCTGGAGGGGTGGGGAGAGCGCATCAACTGCTGCACAGCGCCTACCTTACCTGCCTAGGTACCCACTGTACCTACCTGTATGTAGGTACSCAGTGGGTACGAAGTGATACCTTGGAGGCAGTAGGTACCTGCCCAGGAAGGTCGGCACGCTGCGGCGGCCTCCATGGAGCCCTGGGCCACCATCTCCCCTGCATGCCCAGCGCTCACCGGCTGCACCGTGTTTCTACAGCAGCAGCCAGGCTGCTGCCCCGTCGCCGTACATGAAGTCCCCGCCTAATCGGGTGAAGACACAGAATAGTAGGATAGTAGGGGAGGGAACAAGGGGGGGGGGGGGGGCTACCCGCTGTCTCTGCTTGCGTCTGTGGACTGTGGACACTGGGCATGAGGTTGGACGATCGTGGACGGCATCCATGGATGAGCACCTTATGGCATCACCGAAGCACAGAGCCAGCATTCGGTCCGTGTAGTACTCCGTAGCTGCAGAGGCAGGTTGGAAGTGCACAATAGTGCGAGAACAATAGTGCGAGAACAAAACAAAGGGACCGAACATCGTCATGCGGGAAGCTCATACCACTCCCCGAGCGAGCGTGGCCCTGCCTCCTTAGGTACGAACACCTTCGGCGTCGTCGTACAGCAGCCAATATGCTTTTAACGATGCTCGAGCAGTTGCTTGCGGCAAGCAAGGTACCGAAACAAGGCAGCGCCAAAGCAGCTTGTATATAGGCTCACACCCCTGATGTCGTTCACTTCCAAGCGCAGTTCACGACGACAGGCGAGTGGTCCGCAAGGCCGACAACTGTCAGGCAAGGGATATACCTGCAGAGCTGGATACCGAGGTACCCAGGCAACAGAGGTCATTTCGTCGCGTGGATGAAGGAGAGCGGCGGTGTTGAGCAGGTCAGCCGCCAATGCCCGTCCGACAGACAGACGACTTACATGCAGGCCACGAATACGCATGTACGACATATGTAGGTACATACGCCCATACATATTCCATGCGGCGTCTAGATCACATCAAGCGCCCTAAACCTACGCGCCACGCGGCAAGGAGACGAGAAAAAGCAACGAGCGCCGTTGGAGGCGATTCCGAGCGGCCGTGTCTCTGGCCCCCTCGCGAGCGTCCATGCTCGGGGGCGTCGGGCAAACCCCCGGAATGTCTTGGATCTTGTGCAACGTGTTGCCCACCATGCATCGGAGCTCCAAGGTCAAGGTTGCGAGCACGGCAAGGCTCATCAGTCTCAGTTCATGCCACTTACAAGTACGTGCAGGATTTGTGCAGAGCTGCCGTTGAGGCCCAGCCGCCAGGTCACCCCATGGAGATGGAGGCTGCCAGCCTCTCCCTCGCTGTCCTGCCCTCCAGTACTCCGTATCTGTCTGCATCTCTTGCCCAACTTATCAAGGATGTTTCGTGTTCTTATGTCACGGCAACGGTGATACCACCCCAGGCACGGCGTACCTAGGTAGTATGAATATTTGATGTGGGCGAGGTTGTCTTATCTCTGCCTTACCCACCTTAGTGTGAGTTCAGGTGTGAGAGACTACCTGAAATGCCTCTCTGGCCACGGTGCCCCCTGCCTCAAGGTACCTAGGTACCTATCGCGACGTGTGTGGTGGTCGAGGAAACCATTCCATCACCCCCGTCCTCGCTTCGCTTGGTCGCTTGGCCACAAAAGCCGTGCTCTGAACCGGGCGCTTCTCTCGGAGCAAACCCACCCGATGATCGTCTCCTCCAAGCCCGGCCCGCCCAGTATTACCAACTTGTGCGCAAGGACACGATCCTCGGTACGAGGACGCACATGCTTGCCAGCTTAGCAAATGGCGGCAAGGGGCGGTTTGACTCGGACAGACTAGCAACCCTCCTGCTGGGGCTACTGTCCGTACTGCGGCTGGCTCGCGGCCGGCTCTCGTGGACCCCAGGGTATACCTATCGAGGCAGGCAATGTCACAAGCAGGGAATCAACGTCTGGCGGAACACCTCCGGGCGCCCGTTTGCAATGCCGGCTTGCATACACGTACGGAGTACGTGCGCGCGCCGTCCTGGACCAAAGACTCGAACAACGACGTCATAGGTCGAACCAGGCTTTCACGACAGACCAGACCACCCCCTCGCCGTCGCTGCCCGAGCTGGCGATCTGCTGGCTGCCCGGCGTTGAGAGGCCAGCAGGGCAGACCGGTGACAGACAGACACATGGCCGCTGGGTATGCTGTCGGGATATGCTGTCTGGACATGCCCAGCTCGGCAGGTAGGCACTGACTTCACCGGTACCTACCTAGGCATCCAGGGAGAAGTCGCCCCTTCAGGCTTCCAGTCGTGCTGCTGCATGCACTTTGCCATTGGGTTGCTCCCCGTGGCAATCTCAGGCATCAGAGCCCCCGGACGCAGCAAAGATTTGCCGCCAAGGCAAACGCCGGCACAGGCTGGCGGGCCGACTGCTCTGGGGGGAGTGAGACGAGACGGTTAACCACTGCTCCGTTAATGCAATCTCACAACCTCACTCTACCACCAGTGCGGCGACCGGCCGCCTGCATGCCTGCCGGCAGTGAGCGTCAATTCTTGCGCCCAGACTATATGCGGCGTATTTGCCACAAGCAGGAGTGCGTGGTTGCAGCTCTAGCATCGACCTGCCTCGCTGCGCTGTGTCTAGGGGTTGCGGCTGGCACTGCCCCCCCCC
>LFRF01000013.1:587581-600429 GCA_001189435.1 Tolypocladium ophioglossoides CBS 100239 | reverse complement strand
ATTAATGGCCCATATCACGCAGGTATTTCAAGGCCGCCACGAAAGCCAAGACCGTGGGCCACGTTGCATGTTAGTGTAGGCGTGTTGAGTTGTCCACCAACACCGTTGTCTGGTGGGCTGTCGTCGAAGCTGCTGGTCAACTCTCTCCACCCCACCCGGCTGGCACACAACACTTCTTCCTACCTAAATTAAATAAATTAGCCGATGAGGCTCTGCTGCCAGTCTGTACTACTCGTCGGTCGTATTCACGCCTGCCGCGAGCTACTGAAGGCTTGTCGTCTGGTCGAGGTGACAGGTCATAAACGGGTATCGCGAGGCCACGGAGCTCAAGCTGCAGGGTTCCTTTTTTTTCTTCTTCCGCATGGGAGGCAAACCTGCAAGGCACTCCTCCTTCAACGCCGGGGGTCAAAAACCGCCGAAGTGCATGATATCTGCATTTCCGAGATGTCATTGGATACATCTTCTCGTAGGTACGAAGCAATACTCCACACCTACCAACTCGTACCTAGGTACCTCTCTAGACCTACATAACCTCCTTACCTAGGAGTACGAAGAAGGCACAGGAACTTCTGGTGCCATCCGAGCTGAGATCCCAACAAGTGCGCCCGCAACTATTCGTGCAGTGAACTTTTCTGCTGTGCATACGAAGTACGAAGTACCACCGACAGATGGCAGTATTATTCCGCGGACCGGAGTCAACGCCTGCCGAGATGCACTCTGGGCTCGATAACGGCTCGTCGACGACCAGAAGCTCCATCGTGCTTCACCAGGCAACATGCTGGTGCTGTTGCGGGATGAGTCAGTTCCATTTGCTTGCCTGACCAATGAAGCCTCGGGTAATGTAACTCGGTACCTTGCCTGAAACCACTGGCATGGGGGCGCAGAGGTACAAGTACATGCGTACGGAGTACCCCGTCCCGCGCCTCGTGTCGGTGGGTTGAAGCTCCCGTCCCAACTTCACCACCTCCTCCACTCAGAACCCGACAATCGCGCGCAGAGCTCAACGCCACGCCCGGCCACGACGCGGTTTCAGCGCCGTTGTTCTCTACGGTTGGGCAGGATGCTATCCGGCCGTCTGGACAATCCAACGTAGCATCGCGACGCTGCCACCGGCCCATGGATCCTGACGGGGAGCTCGTCGAGGCGCTGGCTCGCCACGACGTAGGCCTCGATGCTGCTGAAGAGGGTCGCGAGCTTCATGCCTGCCAGAAAAGAAGCGACATTCTCGACGCCTGCAGATGGAGGGACATCCCAGGCCTCAGATCTCTCGCCGAGTCCCAAGGAGGCTTACTCGTCGACGATCTACGCCGGACAGCCTGTGCGTGTCTCACTCCGTCCCAGTGCGGCCATGGGTTTCCCGCGACATCCTCCTCCCGCTGACTCCATCTTACTGCTCAGGGCCAATCTTGCTCGGTCTACCACCCCCAGACGCAGCCTCCGGTGGCGATACTAGACATGCCAAGTCCGAGAACGAGTCCGAGAACCACGCCGGTGACTGGAAGGAACTGCCGCGGCACCGGGACGAGGACCAGGTGCAGCTCGATGTAAACCGCTCCTTCATCTACTACCCCAACGGTATGCATACCTTCTTTGTTGTCTCGCCAAAGCACCAACCCCGGCGGCGCCAGAGAGCTTCAATGACTGACTGACTGACCGTCACCCATCCGCAGATCAGTCCGACGCCCAGCTTGAGCAATGCAAGTCGGAGTTGTCGTCCCTCATCGTCGAGGTCCTGC
The DNA here is from genome assembly GCA_001189435.1 of Tolypocladium ophioglossoides CBS 100239. Classification (NCBI taxonomy): domain Eukaryota; kingdom Fungi; phylum Ascomycota; class Sordariomycetes; order Hypocreales; family Ophiocordycipitaceae; genus Tolypocladium; species Tolypocladium ophioglossoides. Next base: position 598,693 of record LFRF01000013.1, on the reverse strand, counting down.
GCCGATACCCATACCTATGCTACTTTCAGGGATACCATGATATCTGCCAGGTGTTTATGCTAGTCTTGGAGCCGGTCTGGCGGGCGAGGGTGGTGGCACGGCTGTCCGTACTCCGGATACGTGACTTCATGCTGCCCAGCCTCGGTCCCACGACTGCGCAGCTCCAGTTGCTGCCAGATATCCTGGCCAAGGCAGACCCCCAGCTGCGGCGGCATGTCGCTACCATACAGCCCTTCTACGCCTTGGCCGGCACCCTGACCATGTACGCCCACAACATCGAAGGCTACCGCGATATTGCACGCCTGTTCGACGTTCTCCTCGCGCGCGAGCCCGTCTTCAGCATCTACGTGTTCGCCCAGATTGTCATGGGTCGTCGGGACGAGATTCTCGAGATTGACGAGCCCGACATGCTTCAGGTTGTGCTCGCCAAGGTGCCCAGAAACATGGACCTCGACGCCCTCATCGCCAAGTCTGTTGACCTCTTTGATCGCCACCCACCGGACTCGCTGCGCTCCTGGAGGCGCATATCGAGTGCAAGCGTGCTCAAGACGGCCAGGGATGTCGGCATCTGCGCCAAGCAGACGCCAGAGGAATGCCGCGCCTACTTTCAGCAGCAAGCGCAGGAGATACGGTGGCTGGATATGCGGCACAGGCTGAAGATGGCTTTCTGGAGGTACCGTCGGCCGGCCAGGGCTGTTGGCATGGCTGTCGCCGTTGCTGCCATGGCGCTGTACCTGCGACGCAACCCTACTGCGGTTCACTACATCATGTCCTTGTTTTCAAGATGAGCACGTACCAACAACTCATGTAACATTTTAGAGCCCGCAACCCGGCGCGCGTCGTTGCGACATGGGAGGGTCGTACTAGGAACTTTGCCCAGGTCTTAAATAGCTGATATGTGACAATAATCCTGTGCCTCCGCTCTCTACGAAGTACAGAAAACCAAAATGATGCCCGCGACGCCGTGCAACCCCAACATGCCTGCCATGACGCTTTGAATCTCACAAAGGCCCTCTCTCATCATGATTCCTCCCGATGCGCCGCCTTGAGCTTCTCAAAATGCTCCTGCTGTTCCGCAGCCAGCTTTCCGTCCGTGTCGCCGATGATGGTGAGAATCAGGGAATAGTTGTTGTACAAGAACCGCTCGCTCTTGCGCTTGTCGGTGCCGTACGACTGGCTCTGCCGGTTCAAAAATGCCTCCACTTCGGAGCGCAGTCGTCGCAGACTGGCGACCACCGGCTCGTCATCTCCTGCCTCTGCACTGAGGGCTAAAAACCCCTGCAGGAGCTGGCCGAAACGCTGCGTCACCACATGGGGTGCAGCTGTCATCTTGGCTTGGTCTCCCGCCGACCGCGTCGGCTTGGTCGGTAGAGAGTTCGTCAGCTGCCGCGCAGACTCACAGTGGCGGTCCATGATGACCTGGAGCCGCGGCCAGAGGAGCATGTTGGTGGCGTTGACGTAGCCGTCTACAGCGGGGACTCTGCGTCGCTGAAGCTCAAACGCAAAATGCTGGTTGAGACGGATGCACAGCAGAGTGCCCAGCGCATCGAACGTCTCTCCCACGAGCGTCTTGGATAGGGTCCGGCCCAGCTCAAAGGTTGGTTCGAAGATGTAGTTGAAGTTCTTGGATATCTGGGAGAGCGATAAGGCTGGGGAGAAGAAGGTTGCTAAGAAGGTATACTCGGCCGTTGCGTTGTCGATTAACGCCAGGTTAAAGTGGCGGAACGGGACCTCGAGATAATGCGTTGCTTGGTCCTCCTCGGCCAGGTAGGACGACAGCGCAGCCTGGTTCTTGGATCTCAGCAAGTCGATGCGACGCCCGAGGTTGAAGGCGTCGTGAGGTGGCCCCCCAACACGTGAACTCGAAAGCACGGCCGCTATTCGGGTCGTGTCTTCGTGGCCTAAGGTGTCGTTCTTATCCAGGACGTGCAGCTTGATCTTACCCAAAGCCTTCTCATAGCGGCCGAACTGGTTGAGGTAGTACCATCGCATCGTATTCATATACGCCAGTGAGATCTCGTCGGCGAGCGTTGCATGGTGCTTATTCAAAAAGGTGTAGAGGTCCTTGAATTTGAGGAAGTTTTGCTGTTGGATTATCTGGGCGTTGATGTGAGGGGACCGAAGCGCCTTGATCTGGGCGACTAGGAAATCGCGAATGCGCTCGATAGCCTGTGGCCAATGTCAGCAGCCATCTCAGCAACGTCTCGTAGTGTCATTGGCGCAGTACCTTGAGCGTGAGCTTTTCCAGGAGCGGACCGAGCTCCTCGGCGGCTTTGTTTTGAGCAGAGCCCGATGATGCCTTCTTCTTATGTGCCGCAGCCCTTCTGTCCACATCAGAGAGCATCTTGGCCCATGACTCATCTATGTGGCCTCCTGATATCTTGGAAATGGTCTCTGGGGAGAGGCTGAGTTGCTCAACCAGGGGCCCCAACGCCTTCTCCACCTCTTTCCGGTTCCCCAGGCGCCGGTTCAGCGTGGCAGATCGGGCTTGCAGCGATTCGATATCGGCCGACACGGCAGCGAGGTCGTTGCGGAAGCTAGCGAGGTTCGTCTCGACGGAGTTCAGGACATCGTCGCAAGCTATTATGGACCGATGCAGATCCTCGAATTTGGATTTGTCCTTTTCATCTAGTCATCCGTGTCAGCCAAAATGATCCCTCGCACTCCCAGCGAGGAGCGACCAACACTCTCGGATCGTCTGCGGCCGTCGTATGCCCACAGGCGCGTCCTCCAGGGCTTGCGACGAGACAAGGTCCTTGAGTGACAAGCCGCCAAAGTCGACATCGAACTCAATGTCTGCGTCGACTATGGAGCTTGTCTGTTTCTCGACATCGCCTTCGCCACCGCCTCCGTGTGGCCTCAAGAGCTTCTCCAGTGTCTCCAAAGAGTCGGCCACGTCCGGAATGGTTGACGACTGACGCAAGCCGGAGCCGTTGGGTCTGCGCGAGGAGGAGAGCAAGGACGCCGAGGAGTCATTGGACACGAGAGAGAGGGACGAGCTCCGGGGAGAATGGCCCTGTCGCTGCGACGTCACGTATGGGCTGAGCGCGCTGGATGTCCTGCGCGGCAACGGCGAGTATGGCCTGCTGCCAGGCTGCGGAGTGGACGGGCCAGAGGTGCTGGCTTGACCCCCGGCCAGTCGGTCGAGCCACATCGCGGGCGCAAGTGCAGGATGGCGCTGCAATCAGGTCGTGCACGTATCGAGGCTCCGGGGCGACGGCGGTGGCATTATTGGAGCCCGAGGCCGTTCACAGCGGTACGCGCGCCGAGGCTCGAGACAAAGTCATATGCTTGACAAGGAGCTGATGAAGTGGACGTGTTGGAGCCAGCTTGCAGCGCCGAGGCTGCGCGAATGGATGACAACACAGTGGGGGCAGAGCTCCCTCCAGCCCCCAGGGCGATATGATTGGCGGCTAGCAGCCACAGGAGGACAGGAGGGTGTTGTGGCTACGCTCGTGGTACTTCTGGAAGCAGTCGCTACCTAGGTACCTTGAGTACCTAAGGTAACAGGGTATCAATAATAGAGAGTACCTATCTCTATCCTTCAAGATTTCTCTACAGCAAGCCTTGCTCTGCCAGAATTGTACGAGTAGGCGGGCGATCTCATTTGATGCTTGCCCCAAGGCAGAATAGATAGCTGTTGACAACTGCGCAACTCGTGTATTTGTGCTTCATCAGAGCCGAACCAATTCAAATCCCAAAACGGCCGAGCGCATTGCCTCTCGATACTGCGACTTGTTGATGTGCGCGTACATGTGCATGGTGACACAAGCCAGGATGCACCCGGCGTGGCTCACGGCCGCCTGCAGATGCATACCATCCAGCTTGCAGCCGATCTGCAACTGCAATAGGCAATTCCCCTCTTCTCCTGGCCTCACGCCACTTGGTTGTCGTAGTGGTTGGAACTTGGCGGGGAGATCAGGGGAGCCTGTAGAGGTAGTATCGCGGCCCGCACGCCACTTCTCCGAGCTGTGAGCTTAGGTCCGAGCCAGGCTGGCGATGAGGGCGTCGACATTAGCTGCATATATATTCAACGAACCTATTTCCAGAGGAGACTCATCAGGACAACAAGTGTTAGCTGTGGTAACTCGATGAACAGGCGCGCCGTCGAAGCATCGGCGACAGAACTCGACTCAAGAGAGAGCTTGATACGCGGTGGTCCCAAGAGCACAGCCGCTCCTACATACCAAGGKAGGTAGGTAGCAAGGATGCTACCTAGCCTGGGTAAGGTAGATGCCAGGTGCCGAAGAAACACAGCAGCTCGTTCCTCGACCTGGACCTGGGCTCCAGGCGTCTGCTAGTGCTGGATTGCTGGTCTCCTGGTGCCGCTGCCTTACCTGCCCCAGCAACAGGGCCCAATCACACAGGCGAGAAAAAAATTCGAGATGGGCGCACCTTTTCTTCCCTCCCCCTCCATCCTCCTCCCACCTCCCCTTCTCTTTTCTCCTCTCCACCCACTTATTACCAGCACCTCCACAGCCTGTCGGTGCCAGATCATCAACTCCCGCCTCTCTTTCTTTCTGATTCTCGACGATCCCGTCTTCTTGCGCAATCCATCACCATGGCTGAAGAGGTGAGTCTAGCTTTGCGGCGTCTCCTGCTTTCGCGCTGCGCCGTGGCGCTGCCTGGGCGCAGAATATCACCCCGCATGTTCCCTCGTGCCCCACGACACAAAGCGACTCCCGCCACCGCACACGCACAACCGGCCCTCGCTCCTTCGCACCGCGCAGCCCTTGGCCTTTTTCCATCACCGCTTGCGGGCCGCTTGAGCTGGGCGCGTGCTCGCATCAGCATCTATACTCGATGTCAAACGGGCAATTGCTAACCTGTTGTGTCCGCTTCAGCACGATGTCACCTTCGAGTCCGCCGACGCCGGCGCGTCTCTCACCTTCCCCATGCAGTGCTCTGCTCTGCGCAAGAACGGCTTCGTCGTGATCAAGGGCCGCCCGTGCAAGATCGTCGACATGTCCACCTCCAAGACCGGCAAGCACGGTCACGCCAAGGTCCATCTTGTCGCCGTCGACATCTTCACCAACAAGAAGTACGAGGATCTCAGCCCTTCCACCCACAACATGGACGTCCCCAACGTCTCCCGCCGCGAGTACCAGCTAGTGAGTCCAACAATCCTCTCGAGCCGAACTCTCCGACCATCTCCTGCATCACGCAGAAGTTTCTGCAGCCGCTGACGCTCGTGCCCGGTAGCTCGACATCTCTGATGACGGCTTCCTCTCTCTCATGAACGACGACGGTGACACCAAGGACGATGTCCGCATGCCCGATGGCGAGATTGGAGAAAAGATCCACAAGCTCTTCAAGGTTGATGAGAAGGATACCAGTAAGTTTCACCAGCTGTTCGAGTGTCGCAAGGCGTGGTTCTGCACATGGGCTCTCGAGACTAACGCATCTGCTCAGATGTTGTTGTACTCACCTCCATGGGTGAGGAGGCCGCCGTCGAAGCCAAGGAAGCTCCTCGCCAGTAGACGGCCAGACCCTTCTCTGCAAACGACGTGCCATTGCTCAATGCCTGTCGCAAATTTCAATTGTGCAATATCTGAGGAATGGTGTTTTTGACGGACTCTCGGCACATGAGATATCATTTGGGCGATGAATTGGTCGTTGCGGACGAGAAAGCTATATGGACGGGGCTTGTATCGGCTAGTTACAGCAATCGGCACTTGCACAACCCAGACGCAAGCGCTCAAATGGGTATTCCTTTCCTTTGTCGCTTACCGACTCTTTGCCTTGTGAGCAAGGCCTGTGTCGTAGCTGGAGATGCTCAAGAGCATGAAAAGAAAATATGAGAGCTAGGGAGAATTTACCGTCTTATCAGAGCGGGCTGCTGCATTCATTTCCGGGGAGTTACATCGCCTGTAAGCGGCCGGCATGTGTGTGCTTACATCGTGCATCGGTGTGCGGCGTGCGGCGTGCGGGTGTGCGGTGCTCTGCAAAATTCGACTCGTCTGGAACTTGGGGGGTTTTTTTTGCTCGGTGAGCGAGTTGGTGAGTGCTGTCGTGTGTCTCTGCCGCCGCCCACCAAAAGGCGGGACCTTATTCCTTGCGGGCCCTGTGCAAGACCTTGATGCTTCATCACCAACACATGCGCATGCCATCGCCGACGGCTACAAGCTGCAAGCTACAACGCGAGACGCCCAAGATCAGAGTCACCACTTTGGCATGCTCGCGGCCGGGCCATGCCCTGTGGCTAGGACGAGCCTGGCGACGATGTGATCCATGACCCTCTCCCAATCGACCATGGAGGAGCGACGGGAGCTTCGAAGGATGCCCCGCGGGGAGCGATGCCCCGAATGCGGCAGCGTGAGGTGGTACCTGCAGGACGGCTTACGGTTCTGCTCCCGAGGCCATCAAATCGAGGTGCGCTTGCAAAGTGGGCATAGCGGGCATGCCGATGTATTGACGGATCATCCAGGGCTTCATTCAGTTTGATGTCGGCGAGGACGAAGACTCTGGCCGGCTCGGAGCCGTGACTCGAAGGGAGAGGGAGATTAGGTCGAGCGAGAAACGCCAGCTGAGTGGCCAGGAGGGAAAGTCACTCTACCTCGAGGCCGTACAGCTGCTGCTGAGGAATCAGGCCCTGTGGCTCATCCATGACAAGGGCTACAGAGAAGAGCTGGAGACCGTCATCCGGGACCTGTGGGACCTCCGAATCCGCGGGTCCAGCGCTCTGGCCACAACGGACGATGACGCAGCCGAGGGTCAACTAGAAATGTTCAGCTCGCAGTCGCTGCCAGAGGAGAACAAGGCGGCCTGGAAGTCGAGGGCGAGGGCCCAAATCTGGGATCCAGAACGAGGTGCAGACTGGCCCATGCCGACGCTACCAGAGACACTTGGACTCTGCTACCTCGCCTCCTTACTCTTGAGGATACCCACGCGACTGGGCGAACTGCTGCACTGGGCGAACAGCGGCAACATACCCTACAAGACAGCCGTGAGCGGCCCCAGTTCGTGACTTTTCACGATGGATCCAAGCTAATCGATACACAGTATCATGACTTGCCACGCGAAATGCAAGACCGGCTACCCTCTGCCTATGTCAAGGCTTTCAAATTGCCGCTTCGCTCCAGTCTGCAAGGAGGGATATTTTACAGAACCGTCATGGACTTGGTTCTCTCGTACCATCTGAACTATGGGATAGTCTTTCCAGAGATGAGTTCCGTGTCGCTTCTTGTCCAGTATGCGAAGCTGCTTGCCTTGCCGAGTAAGTCCCTATGCCTGTTACGTGCCACATAGACTTACCAATGAGCAGTCGAGTCGATTGTCGCGACCAAGAGGCTGTCGGCCTCGCTCGGGTACCGCTTTCAATTCCCTGCGAATAACAGCAAGATCCTGCCTCTTGACCATCCGGAAATCCGCCTCGTCGCGCTCTTAATCTTGGCGACAAAACTCTGCTTCCCCTTCAAGGGCAATCAACCATCGACGGATGGCCTTGGAACTGCGTATATACCCCACTTCGACTGGGAAACCTGGAAGCAGGGCTTGGTTCAGCATCCAGAAGAAGAAGAGTTGTCGAACAAAGCAGCCCAGTTCGAAGCGGTGACGCCCAACCAGGTCGTCCAAATGAACGATGAGGAGCTTGACGCATACTTTGCCCATATCGCCGGATTGGTCGACAACAGAAGTAAGTAATCGAGGGCGGTACTGGTTGCAAGTACTAACATGATTCAAGATGAGAATCCCATTACTCACTTCTTCCCAACTGAGAGCTCCCCAGCGCCTGCACCACCTGTTCCAGAGGCATCAGAAGATGAGGTTGATGAGAGAGCCAGTCGACTCTTGAAGCAGACTTTGGAACCACCTCGAGGCCTTGGCACAATCAAGGTGGAGGGCCCCAGCGACGGTATTATGTACGAGGCATTCCGCAGTGTCCAGGACTTATCCGAGACGGCGGCCGCGTTTTACAAAGCTATCGGTACAGTGCATGCCCTATCCATCACAGCGTGAGTCCGCGGATTCTAACTGCCTTTGTTTGCAGGCGATGCAGCTGGTATTCCCCTTGACCTAGTCGTCCGGGCGGTTTACACGCAGGAACAGCGAGTCGTATCGTGGCAGAAAGGACAACGAGCGATGGACACGGGAGAGCAGGAGAATACTTGAAGGCATAGCCACGATGCTGAGATTCTCGAAGACGACTTATATAAAAAATACGATGCACTCTACCTGAGATGATACTTTCAGTCAATTGTCGCAAGCGTCTGCGGAGCTGGCAAGGGGTCGTGGCGCTCTTTGGGGAAAGGTACGGATACTTGGTACCGCCCCACAACGCCGAGTCGAGGTTGGCATTATGGGTCACGTGAGCGGGCAGCTGACCTAGGGTTTTCTTGCCTTTGCTCTTTGAGCCCCACCAACTTTGCACGCAGACTCGCTCGGCCCTTGGAAACTTCACATCCATCGTCAGTCAGCGTCACAAAAATCAGTCAAGAGTAAGTACAGCGGCCACAACCCCGCGCAATGGCCCAGAGTAGAAATGCTGACATTTTAATCAGTGCAGATGTGAGCCCGACGCTCGTGGGAACCGAACCGAAGGCGAAGTCCTTACTGACAGCGAATGCAGTTTCGTGAAGACCCTGACGGGCAAGACCATCACCCTTGAGGTCGAGTCCTCGGACACGATCGACAATGTCAAGTCCAAGATCCAGGACAAGGAGGGCATTCCCCCGGATCAGCAGCGATTGATCTTCGCCGGCAAGCAGCTCGAGGATGGGCGAACCCTGTCCGACTACAACATCCAGAAGGTGCGTGGAGAGATGGGTCCCTGGGCAGCCCTCTTGAGGTTTCGGGACGGGGGGATGGAGTCGAAGGAAGTGGCGCGGCATACTGACGGTTATAACAGGAGTCCACCCTGCACCTGGTGCTSCGTCTCCGTGGTGGTATCATTGAGCCCTCGCTCAAGGCCCTGGCCTCCAATTTCAACTGCGACAAGATGATCTGCCGCAAGTGCTACGTACGTTTGGATTCCGCAACTGCCCGCGGTCCCCGCAATGGACAAGGCACGGCCTTGGTACTAACAATTGCGCTCTGCAGGCCCGCCTCCCTCCCCGCGCCACCAACTGCCGCAAGCGAAAGTGCGGTCACACCAACCAGCTCCGACCCAAGAAGAAGCTCAAGTAAAGGATTGCACCATGGATGCGGCGTCTGGTTTTCTGGCATTCTGGCATTCTGAGGTCGGCGAGGACAAAGAGGTGCTTCACGGTTGTCAAGTCTGGCTTTGTTTCTACACTAGCATCTGCTGCTCAGGCAAGTGAGTCTAGATGGGTGCCGATGAAGGCTTTGGTGTCAATGAGCAGCTCTTTCTGCGCACGTGCCTGCCCTGTTGAGCGCTGAGTGCGAGACTGTCGTGGATGCAGAATGATGCCGCCGACGGGAACTAAGTCTCTCAGTTGGTTGCATGGAGCCGTACTTGGTAGCGTCTGGCGACATTTGGCAGTGTCAGACTCAGGTCCCATTTGTTGAGTCAGTGAGGTGTTGCGCGAGAGCTTCTTTCCCACAAGGCCGCAGGCAATCTCTTGAGGCGAAAGGAAATACAGAGTAGGAGCGGTATTGCTGCCGTCATAGCAGCTTCGATTATGAGTGGCTACTCGTAGAACACACCAGCCATGGTTTCTGATGGCGGGGTGGAACCGGATCGGATAAAGGCCGGCGCAGACGCGCCAAGCCAACCCAGGGAGTAGTCTGTAGTCCGTACTCGTATTACCAATGACCTGGCTGGAGCTGCACCTCCAACAAACGCCCTGGGCTGACGACACCTTGTCCCGAGCTGCTCCATCCCACCAAGTCGGACTTTGTCAGCGCCTCTCGACCTGCAGCTTCGTTCCAGGGTTTGGTGAATCGGCAGCGAGACATAGCGGGGACTTTTGACACTGGAGGATCCTGGCCATCATGTCTGGGTCCGGATACGACGCGGTGGTGGACGTGGATGACGAGGTGAGCAAGGACAAAGGACGCTCGCGACGGTCCGGCCGGACTTCCTCAGTGCTAACGGCATCGTCTCCTCTCCAGGGCGACCTCGGCCACACGGATCTGCAGGAAGATCTCGAATTCCACAACTCCAACTTCAACGACTCGGCGGCGGGGGTCCGCAAAGGCGCGGCGTCGAGCCTCCCGCCGCCGGTGACGGCGTCGTCGTCGTCGTCGTCGTCGAAGCGCTTCCTGTGGTCCATGTCGTTCTACGCGCAGTTCTTCGACGTGGACACGTCGGCGGTGCTGTCGCGGTGCGGGGCGGCGCTCTACCCGCGGGCAAACTTCTTGGACGTGCTCGAGGGCAACCCGGACCTGTACGGGCCGTTCTGGATTGCGACGACGGTGGTGCTGATCCTGTTCCTGGGGGGCACCATCAGCCAGTACCTGTCGACGGCGGGGTCGACGCCGTTTTCGTATGACTTTCGGCTGCTGAGCGGTACGTGTCCTCGCCTGTCCCGGCGGGCAACCAGAAGCTGACGAGTTGTGCTGCATGCACATACAGGCGCTGCGGGTCTCATCTACGGATACACGCTCTTCATGCCCGTTCTGCTGTTCCTGGCGCTGCGATACTATGGCAGCGAGTCGGCCAATCTCCTCGAGTGCTGGGCGCTGTACGGCTACTCCAACCTGATCTGGATCCCCGTGGCCATCATCAGCTGGTCGCCCATGGAGATTCTCAACTGGACGTTTGTAGCCGTCGGGTTCGGCGTGTCGGTGGCCTTCCTGGTGCGCAACCTGTACCCTGTGCTGAGCGCGACGGATCGGCAGGTCAGCAAGGTGCTGCTCATCATCGTGGTGGTGCTGCACGCCGGGCTGTCGCTCACCATCAAGTTCCTCTTCTTTGCGCACGGCAGCCCGGTGGCGAGGGCGCCGGGGGAGGGCGGCCCTGACGGCCAGACGGGCGAGAACGCGCCGGGCATGTTCTAATGGAGGGGAGAAGGGCAGGGACGGGTGCACGGGCTCTCGGGTTGCGCGCCATGACATGACGTTGGACTGTTTCCAGGCAAGGGAAGCCTTGTTATACAGTGTACAGTGTTGTAGAATATGAAGCGCATCTATCTATTTTTGGCCTTGGCGGGCGCCGGAAGACGTTTGCGGCCGGCCATGGCGGGTGGCCTGCCTCTGCCTGCCTCTGCC
>LFRF01000013.1:526468-573131 GCA_001189435.1 Tolypocladium ophioglossoides CBS 100239 | reverse complement strand
GGTCCAGGCCAGATGCGGGAGATGGTGGGGACGGAGTGAGGCTCGCTGGGAGGAGAGAAGGAAGTGGCGAGGGAAAAGGAGAGGCGAGCAAAGACGGCCGGGGATAAGGGCGAACAAGCGCGAGAGCAAGTGAGTGAATGGGCGTCGACGAGCGAGCGAGCGCCGGAGAGCAGCAGCAGCGAGAGACAGGCCAGGGGGGGCGGTGGAGGTGGAGGACCAAAGCGATGGGGTACACCACAAGGGATGGGCTCAGAGACGGGTTGCTGTTGGGCAGAGACGTGGATTCCAGCTGTCCCAGGTGCCCGCAGCGCTGTGCAAGTACCCGATACTTGGCGCTGTGGCTGGCCGGCAACGCAGGCCGTGCCTGTACGCGTAGGCATCTCGCCTTGGAAATGTGGGAAAGGGCTTCCCGAAATGGGGTTCTTGGGATCTACGCCGTCTGCGAGACGCCGGGGCATCTGGGCCAGCGCGTCCAAGGCACGAGTGCAATTGAAGACATCGTCGGCATGTTGCTCAATCGCGACATGCTGTGTTGTTTGGGAACATTGCCCTTATCCAGGACACCCCTGTAATTTTGGCACCTGAAGCTGCATTTTGCAGGCCAAATTGTCCAAGCGGGGCCTCACCAGCCCTTTGTGGTACGAGCGCCGCGAATTAAGAGCGCCTCACTGCACAATTTTCCTTCTATTCCTTGCCGGCCGCGGCGGCCACCGGCAGTGGTTCCTGTCTGTGCACCGGGCAGCCCCCTGCCTGGCCCCTGTGGCTGCGCCCGCTGGTCGGCAATCTCTGGCTCCGAGCACCGCAGGCCACTGTTTTCTCGAGTGGTCGCACCCAACGGCGCCGTGCTGCGAACCACACGTCTCGCTTCCGCGGGTGGCACGGGTCGATCTCATTCGAGTGGTCCGGACGTACGGAGTGCAGGCTCCGTTGCCCGGGCATCCATGTCATGCCAGGTACTTGGTGGACGCCATGGACAAGTCAATCGTTGTTGATGAATAATAAGGTAATGCGTAATGCGGAGCTCCGCCAGCAAAAGCAAGCAAGGCGAGCAAATGGCACAGCTCTTGCAGGTGGGCCTCTGGACAGTCCGCAGTCCCGCCGTCGATAACCTGACCTGGCGCTCCGTTCACTCCGCCTGCGGCGAGTGTCTTTCAGGAGCGACGGGTGAGCTCATACGAGGCGCCGATGCTGGCCCTTGCTTGGGCCGAGCAGCCACGCCCGTCGCGCCAATGATGCCACTTCGCTCTCTAGCAGCTAGCAGCGAGAAAGCGTCGCCAGACCCACTGCGCTGGTGCTGGAACTCCGCACCGCTGGCGTCGTCGACCCTGGCCGTTGCGCGAGGATGATGCAATACGAACACGGATCCTCCGCACTCCGGACGGCAGCTACCTGATGACTCTGGTCCTCGGCCGCCGCCAGTCCGGGCGTGCGGGGCCCGGGTCCGGGCCCCTCCGAGGTCCTCGCTCCAGCCGCAGGTTGTGCTCGTTCGTATGTACGAAGTATGTACGGAGTACGAGAACGGTGTACCGCGTAGCAAGGGGCGCGCGAGCTCCATTACGAGGCGCCTCACTTCATGTCGTGCATGCGCCAGAGCTAGCCCCACGAACGGCTGCCGTGCCGGGACAAACAACTACGGAGTACTCTGTACCATTGCCCGATAATGCAGCATCATTCTACTTTGTGGCTCTACTTCGTAGACAAACAAGTAACAAGTATCATCGTGTCATGTCTCGGGAGACGCCATTCTCGGGAGGGGGAAAAGGAAACACGCTTTTCCAGCCACGATTGGACTCGCGCCATTGCGTCATGGCGGCAACTCGCGGGGTCTGCTCCCTGACAGCACAGTCGCACGGCGATCAAAAGAGGCTAGATATCAAGGCCGCCGCAGACTCGAGGCTGCCTCTCGCCAGCAAACCTACTTCGTTGCCGCGCATCATGTGGTAGCGTCTATCGGCACTGGCGCTGCGGCTGGACAATGATACCCACGAGGGCCGGTCTCAGGGCCCGAACCGTGCTCTCTCACCATCATCACCATCGCCAGCACCAGCACCATCGTCACCGTCAGCTCCTTCAACACCACCCCTACCCCCGCCACCACAGCCAGAAACGCCGGTTTTCGCCGTCAGCAACCGCCAACATGCCTTCCTACATCGTGACGTGCAACGACGACGCGACGCCCGAGCAGATCGCCGCGTATGCGCCCCCGCTCCCGCGCCCGCGCCTCCCGCACCTCCCGCTCCCGCTCCCGCTCCCGCTCCGTCTCCGTCTTCCCGTGCCCGCTGGAGGACGCCTGTGCTAACGAGCTTCTCCGTCCACGCAGGGCCAAGAAGCACGCCGTCGACCAGGGCGGCCGCATCGGCCACGAATACTCGCTCATCAAGGGCTTCTCGTGAGTGCCCCTCCCTGCCGCGCCGCGGTCATGGCCAGCTGCGGATGCACGTGCCCGCTGACGCCTGCACTCCTACCCAAAGCGTCGAGTTCGACAAGGACTCCATCACGACGCTCGAGTCGCACGAGCACGTCAAGGCGGTCGAGAGGGATGGCGTCATGACCACGCAGTAGGCGGGCATTGCTCGCCGCCTTGCACCGAGTCCCGAGGATGACGACGGCGACGGCGTCTTCGGAATCGTACATGCATGCAGCTGGCTCAGGCCGTGTCTTACTGCCGGGCTGGGTGCTTGGAAATCAAAGCAACGACGAACTAGGTACGGAGTAATACACACTGTAATCCCGCTCCTCGGGCCATCCCGTGCCGTCTCCAGCGCAGCGCCGCGCGATGAGATCTGATGCCATCCAACCCCTCGTCGGGCGGCGGCGTSACGTACATACATAACCATAACCCCACGGGAGGTCGACCGCCTTGACGTGACCAACCGAACGCGGGACCGCAGCCGCCCCCAGTGCACCAAAACACCGACGACGAACCAACCCAGTCTCTCCCCTGCACGTCGTGCTTCGTCCTCGTCCTCATCCACACATTCGGAAAATACAGCCGCTCGACGGCCATCGTCACGTCGAGATGCCGCTGCCATGAGGGCCCTCTCTCGGTCGCCGGCTGGGAGGCTTTGCCGGCCTCGGAAGCCATCGCCATCGCCATCGCCATCGCCATCGCCATCACCCTCGCCGTCCCTGCTCTCGTCGCCAGCGCAATGGCGCCGTCCCTTTGCCGCGTCGGCACTCCTGCAGTCCGACCAGGACGTCTCGGACGCTGAGATCGCCGCCCTGGCCAGCCAGCACCAGCACTCGCTCAGCCTCGCGGACCTCGTCAGGTGTGCAATCCAATACTCACCTCGTCTCTTCTAACCCTCGCCAGACACGGGCGCCCGCCGCTCTCCGAAGCCTCGCTCCTCTCGTCGGCCAACTTCACCCTCTCCCTCCTCCCCATCCGCCTCGCCCGCCGCATCCAGGCCCTCCGCAACCTCCCCTACATCGTCGTCTCCAACCCCAACGTCTCCCGCATCTACAACAACTACCTCCACTCCCTCTCCATCCTGCTGCCCTACTGGCACGCCGCCGCCCGCCGCCGCACCATCGCCACCCTCCGCGACGAGATCGACTTCACCAACGTCCTCGCCGAGCTCGTCGCCACCCACACCGACACCATCCCCATCCTCGCCAAGGGCTTCCTCGAGTCGCGCCGCTACATCTCCCCCGCCGACGTCACGCGCTTCCTCGACGAGCACCTGCGCGCCCGCATCGGCACCCGCCTCGTCGCCGAGCAGCACATCGCCCTGCACTTCAGCAGCCAGCCGCACTTCGCCCCCGGCGACAGCCCGACCCCCTGCCCCGAGCACCCGTCCTACATCGGCGTCATCGACACGGCCCTGCGGCCCGCCCAGACCATCGAGTCCTGCGCCGGCTTCGTCGCCGACATCTGCGAGCTGCGCTACGGCTCCCGGCCCCGCCTCTACGTCGACGGCGAGCCCGACACCACCTTTGCCTTTGTGCCCATGCACCTCGAGTATATCGTCACCGAGCTGCTCAAGAACGCCTTCCGCGCCGCCGTCGAGAGCAGGTCGCGCGAGCCCGTCGTCGTCACCGTCGCCCCCGAGCCTCCCTTCCGCACCCAGCCGGGCCGCGCCCCCTTGATCAAGTCGCCCGCCGAGGACCGCGGCCTCTTCCGCACCGACGCCATCCGGCCCCTCGACGACAACGCCCCCGGCGTCACCATCCGCATCCGCGACCGCGGCGGCGGCATCCACCCTGCCGTCCTCCCCAACATCTGGTCCTACTCCTTCACCACCTTTACCGACGACGACGAGTTCCCGGGCTCGCCCGTCGCCGCCGCCAGCAACGACGGCCTCAGCGCCATCGCCTCCGCCAGCACCGGCGGGAGCTCCATCGCCGGCTTGGGCTACGGCCTGCCCCTGAGCCGCGCCTACGCCGAGTACTTTGGCGGCGGCATCGCCGTCCAGAGCCTCTACGGATGGGGTACCGACGTCTATCTGAGGCTCAAGGGCGTCGGCACCATTGACAAGTAGCAGCCCGAGCGCCGCCGCCGCCGCCGCCGCCGCCGCTGCTGCTGCTGCTGCTGCTGCTTCATGTACAGACGGCTACTCCGTAGCTACGACGAGGAATAACACACCAAACATGAGTAGTGATGCCAAATCAAAACTGGGCGGGCTGGGACACCATCAGAAATAAACCAAGGCATCCGTCGCCGTACGTATTATTCAAGATTATTTATCTATGAAAAAAGAGTGACCTACATGACCCGACCTTTCAGGGGCCCGTCTCCCGAGTTCAAGACCAACAACAATTCAGGAAACAGCGGGGTGCGCTCTGTGTCTAGCTCTCCCTTGCCCCATTTGCCTGCTCAATTACAAGTTGCAAATAAAACATGAGTAGCAAAATGACACCATGCTTCTCTCCAAACCAAGAACGCCCACCACCATGGACCAATGTCCAGAGACGGGTGCGCGTTCCGACATTGAGCCCAGAACGCGTGCCTGCGACGTCGTGACCCAAAACCCCCCAAAAAAGCCCTGTACCGCCTTCGTCCCAGTAAACTGCCCTCTCTATGCCCTCACATGTTCTCCAGTTCACGGTCGATTTGTCGGTCCATGAACGTGCGTCGCTCGCCGACCAGCTCCGTTTGTAGGCGCTGCTCGACAAGCGCGCGAACCTGCTTCTTCGTCACCGTGTCCAGATCCACCTCCCGGAGCACCGACTGGATGGCTTCCACAATTGCCGTGTCCTCCGCAGCCACGTGGCCTCGCTGGAAGTCAAACGACGCCGTCGATTGCATCGCCTCGGCCCCCATCGGCGAACGGTGACCGCCCGCGTAACCTAGTGCCGAGGCAGAGCGGTACGCGGGGAGGCCCATAGATGGAGACAGGTTGGACTGGCTGCGCAGGATCATCACGCTCGCACGGTTCGCGGGCATGTCCTGGTATGGCGACTGGCTCCTCCCCATGTCATGTATGGCAGTTCCCATGGACATCATCGACTGCCGACGTACTGACATGGCTGGGTCTTGATAAGCGCCGTGCATGGTGGAGGCGCGGTTCGCCGGACCACCCAAGGCCGGGGACTGTGGAGGCATGTACGCGCTTCGTCCACCCATGCCCGCCAGAATCGAGCCCTGAGGCGCCGCCGAGTAGACAGACTTGATCTCGTCCATCTCGTACTGGTCTCCATATCCGTAATCCTGCTTCTCCTGGGCCCCGCCGCGCCGACCGGGCAGGTTGTTGGACATGGCGTAGTCGTCCCATCGCTGGAGCGGGATCGACCGAGGATCGAAGCCCTCGTCGTCGACGGCGACAACCTGCTTGTTGCCCTTCTCGCCGATAACGACACGCGTGTTGCCCCACGTGAAGTTGTCTTGGTTCCAGAAGGAGTAGATGGGCAGCACGAACGAGTAGATGGGGAAGGCGATGATGTAAATGATCATCCATCCGATGTGCTGCCACTGCCGTTTGAGGATGAACACCAGGGCCTGTAGGCCGTACACCGCAGACAACATGACGATGGAGATCAACGGGAACTGCCCGGTATGTGAAACGACTCTGTAGATGAGGTAGCCGAGATAGACGCATGTTGCCGGGAGAATAATGGTGCCGAAGAGATCAATGAACACAACGAAGCGCATGCTAACGCAGCAGAAGCCACACATCTCCTTCAAGCGCATGAGTTCCACCAAGTTGTGGATGGTCGAGTTGATCCATCGTCGACGCTGCGACACCAGCACGCCCCACGACTCGGGTGCGGCCGTCTTGCACTGCGCGTCAGGAACGAACTTGTACGACATGAATGGGAAGTGCTTCGTCATCAGCGTTGTCAGGTAACGATCTTCGCCGAGGGACAGCAGGTTCTTCTGGTGCAGCGTGTCCACGTTGCACACGCTGTATTCCTTGATGACTTCATCCGAGATGATGAGCGGTTTGCCCTTGTCGACGGTCCTCAGCCGATACATGGAGAAGCTATTCAAAAAGAGCGTTGTCAGCACGTTGTCGGAGCCAATGGGGGGTGAAGAGTCAAAACGTACCAACCCGGCAGACAGGTGACGCTGCCAAAGAGAGACTCGAATGCCTTTGCCAAGTGATGCGAGATGAAGTACTCGTAGACCTGGATCATCGTTGTCCAAGACTTCTCGTCGTTTTCCAGGCTCGTCTCGCCGCAGATGCCAGCAATCTTGGCGTTGTGGGCACAGGCCGAAACTAGTCGGTTAAGGGAGTCTTCGCTGACCGAGGTATCGGCATCGACCATGAGGAGGTACTCATACAGTTCGGGATCCACGCCGATGATGTTATTGATCTGGTGGAACATCTCGAGCTCCAGAGGACTCATAGGGGCGCGGTGATGGACGCGGTTCAGAAAACTCATGAGCAGGATCTGAGAATCGCGCTTTCCACGGTTGCCAGGCTTCGATTTTGTCTGCTCCGACTCCTTGCCAACCTTCACAACGACGATATACGGCACGACATTGCCTTCGTACTCGTAGAGACCAGAGTAAACTTTGCCGTAGTTGAGCTGTTCGCTGCCGCCGCCGACAGACTTGAACGGCAGCGCGGGAGGGTCCACTTTGGGGTCAACCCCCAGGATATCCAAGACGATCTTTGGCGTAGGTCGGTCGTTGCCTTGGCCGACGATGACACCGTCGCAAATGACGCAAATCAACTTCCTCTTGTTATCGTACTGAAGCGCAGTGAGCGAGTCCAGAGCCTTCCGCAGCGAATCCTCGCCTTCGGTATAAGCCGGAACCTGGCAGATGACAAACTTGTCCTGCGGCGAGGGGCGACGCTTGGAGCTGAACCTGAGAGCCGCGATGAACTTGATCAGGATGACAGCGCAGAGGATGATGGTGAATGCCAGGAGAATCCAATTGTTCACCGTGCACCTCGGCGTGTCGCGGAAGTCGGTCATGCCCTTGTAGAAGACCCTCTGAATGCAGAGCCAACTGTTCATAACCAGGGCATGCTCGGTCTGGTTCGCCACCGAGTCGCGGATGACGCCATCCAGCAGGCGCTTGATGTCCTGGCCGGGGTTGTTCTTCCAGAGATCGCTCACTGAGCCGTCGAGAAACTTGTACGTGGCCACATTCTTAAATACATCCTGCGTGTGGAAGTAGTCTGTGAGATCGTAGATCTTGTCGTCGTACCTGGCCCACATGCGCTGCGAATCCTTGCCCGACGAACTGACAAAGTCCTCGCTGTAAACCGGATCGCCGTGGTAGAATTCCTTAATCGCCGGCTCAAAGGTTGTCCAATACCAGTCATCCTTGAAGAGGGCGCTGGTAGGGTTTGGCTGGTACTTTCCAGAGGTGTGGACAGCAATAGCGAACTCGGGTGTGGTGTTGGCTATCAAGCGGGTTGTATCTGCGATGCCAAGACCTCTGCAGGCCAGGTTCAGCGGCTGAGGGAAGTATTCGTCCATGTCGAGTCCGGCTAGAGGCTGCATGTTGTCCGAGGTTGTCTGGATGTCCGTATCGCTGTGCTGCCGCCTCCAAAAGTTTGAAAGATCATACACCTTGCCATTGAGGCTGACCCAGTAGTCGTCACCGCCCTGGTGGGTGGCCACTTCATTTCTATTCCAGGCCTTGTCGAAGTTGGGGCAGAGAAGACGCCCAAACGCGACGATCCAGAAGACGATGATGGCGTTCATCAGGAGAATCAAGAAACACAAGACAAGCTTCTCACGCCACGCCATGCGGACATCCGGGCGGCGCATCCTGCCAACATATCGGAGCAGGGGTGAGGGGATCCAGAACGTGAGGGCCCATACAAACCCAACCCAAACCCGACGACCGAGATCTACATGTTTCGTCTCGATTTGCTTATTCTTGGCCAGTTCAGGATCCATGGTGCCAGTGAACTCGCCCTGCTCACTGTAGTAGACATCGCCCTTGTAGGTATCGCCCTTGCTGCCGAGCCCATAGTCGCCATTGCTGACGTTGCGCATGGCAGTCGGGGCAATGGATGGTGCAATGTTGGGGGCCTGGTTCAGAGTCAATTGACTGCCATTGCCATGGCTAAAGTTGCGACTGTGAACCAGCTGATCGTTGCTCCCGTTAAAGCTGGTGTCCATGGCCTGCGGCGGGAAGTAGCCACTGCCATTGGCAGAATAGCCGGTATCAAATCCAGTCCCGAATGGATTGCTGTGAAGCCCCTGCATGGCTGGGTTGTTGTCTCCGGGCTTGAGATCAAGCATGCTTTCTGCCTCCCACCACGCGCTTTCTCGCATCCAGACGCGCTCCTTGCCAACGAAAACCTCGCCGTTGCTCCAACCACGCTCGAGCATCCAGCTCTCGATGCCGTCCTTGCCGTCCTTGCAGCCAAGCGCCGAGTAGCGCTGGACGAACTCGTCGACGTCGAAGTCAGCGGTGAAGTCGAGGTTTCTATTCCGTCGATTGGCCCATTCGGGAAGCCTCCACGAGCGGAGCTCGCGAGACACTGTGCCAGCCGACCAGGCAGAGGTAATGGACGCAAGAGCGGCGAGCTGCGAGGGGGAGTCATCGGTAGGATGAAGAGAGAGATGATACCACAGGCGGTTAGAGCCAAGGACCGCAGGCAGGTCAAACCTGCCAGCACGGCCGAGATTGATGCCCTCACCTCGAATAGGGAACAGCAGCTTCTTGAGAAAGCCGCCGTCCTCGGACGCAAAAGCAATCTTCTCAAGAACAAGCTCCCGCTTCTCCAGCTCATGTTGCCGCTCCCTGCCCTCTCGGCCCGCCATGATGCCGAGGTCGGGGGAAACCTCGGACACTGCCTGCTGCATCTCCCGCAAGACCGACGAGCCAGCGGGCGATGCCTGCACGCCATCCTCGATCATCTCGGCATTGATTCCCTGCGAGTCGTCGAAGATGGAGCGCATCGACAGGGCCTTTCCTAGGGTTGTGTGGGCAACCTCCATGACAGTGACAGAGACGGTGTCCCCGTTGCCGCTATCCTCGTTCGAGGTGGGAGTCCTCACGCCACGGCCATCGGGGGACTCGTCGCCGGCCTTGATGCGCACCATCTGTGCAGCAAWGGCCTCGTTGGCCTTGGAAATGACCCAGTCCACCAGCGACTCGTACAGGCCCCCAACAAAGGTCCAGCGGTCCTCGGTGCTACATTGGTTGAGGAGAGTGTCGGGTTCAATGCCGAGAAGGCCGCTGACATCCTCACAAATTTCCTCCAACGCCTCCGACTCGATGCTGTAGTCGAGCGTGTTTCCAAGCTTCAGAAGGCCCGCGAGGGTGGAGATGAAGTCACGATGAGCGGAACCCTTTATGCCAATGTCCTTGAGAGCTCGGCGGAAGTCGTCTGCGGAGGCGGCATCATCTGCCGTGGGGAGATAGGAGGGTGGATCGTAGGTTCCGGACCGGGCCAAGAGGGTGTAAGTGGAGGGACTCCGAAGTCCCAAGAACTCTCGCTCGGCAGGCGTTGAAGCAGACGTCAAGAGGAAGTAAAAGACATCAAAGGCACGGTAGCCTGCCTCGGATGGAATGTTGAGCAAGCCATTGACGGTGTCGAGGCCGCCTTGGGACAGGGCCAGGGACGCCGCAGTGAGGTTGCCGGTAAGGTTCAGGGTCAGCGTGACGCCGAGGGCGGCTTGCCTCGGGGTCGAGGGATTGTAAGGCGTAACGCATCGAAGGAAGGGTTGGATGGCATCCAAAGCCTTGTAGAGACTCGACGGGACAGCGAAGGGGAAGCTAGAGAGGAACGGAGCCAGAACAGAAGGGGTGGATTGATGAAGCGAGCTATTGACAGAGGTGAGCTGAGAGAGCAAGCCAGACGCTGTGCGTTGCGTGGACGTACCTCAAGATTACGCAGCCGTCTTCAGCGCGTCGCCGTGCGTGTTCCCAAGCTCTCGTAGCCAGCGAGGCGTCGATGGACGGGCCGGATTGCGAGGCCGTGAGCCAAGTGTTGACAACAAGGCTGGTGCTGGCATCGAGCTGGTGCGATTGGGAGCTCAGGTAGATGTTGTGGATGGCGTTCAAGAGAGTCGTCGTCGAGACCTGGGCAGTCTGCGGCCCTCCGGCGCGTGAACCGCCGGGAGACTCGGAGGCCATGGAGAACATGGACATACGGTTCGCCATGTTTGACCGCGGCAAGGCCAGTGATGTCCTCGAGGGACAGTCACCAACAGTGGACACTCGCTACAGCGCCGTGAATGGCCTCTTTTTGTCGCGACTCGGACGGAGACGATGATGCCGAGAACAAACGATGCCTCGGTCGATATTGGCCGATTGTTCGGTGAGGACGTGTGGCTACCAAGACGAGGAGACGTGGTCAGGAGGCGAGAGTCGGCGGCGCGATGCTGCTCCTATTCTGGGGCGGGCCTAAGGGATTAACGATAGGATGGAAGCCGCCAAAGCGAGTGAGGCTGGCCCACCAAGGCTGGAAAGACAAAGGGTGAACGACGGAGAAGTCCTCGACGAACTTTTCCCACGGCACGGAAGCAATCTCACGAGTTGTTGTTTGGCCTGGGCTAGACGGTCCGTGGGGAGAAGAGAGGGAGATCGCACACGATGCCACCCAGCTGTAGCTGTACGGCGGGCGCCACGATCCAAAGATGCAGCCCGGGCACCACCACAGGGCCGGCTCGACCCATCTTTTTAGCAGGGGAGGTTAGGGGGTCGGTTCGGGCAGTAGGGGCCGCCACTCCGCTGAGGCGCTGTGGCAAACCGTCATCGACGCCCACCGGTTGGGGGGGGTGACCAGTACAGTTCCATCGCTCCGCTGGGCTTGGGGATGGCGGCACCGTCCAGGACACGAGAGTTGTGTGCTGAGGAGCCGGCCATGCCGGCCATGGAAGGCATCTGAACAGATGGAGGACTCGTACGTTTCATACGGCCGTGCTGTGCTGGACGAGGCGCTGTGGCACCACCACCATCGTCGCCTGCACGGCCTCAGGTCGATCCATGTGAATACGAGGCGGCGACCCATGGCTCCCCACGATTCCGGACGGCCAACGCCGTCACTGGACGCAATTGGGTGGCAGAAACGGACGCAGCCGCTCGTATCCAGCAGCGTGTGAGGCATGGAGGCTGTGCTACGGCCGTTGGCGTTGGCGTGAGCTTAAACAGGCCCAGAATAACATCACGCAGCCACACACACATGCAAATCCCTCCACTCCTGCAGGATTCACGGGTTGCAAGCAGGAGTCGGGTTATGCACCCGTGACGAGCAGCGCCATGGTGGGTAGTTTGGATGCCGGCACACGTCTGATGCTTTTTATAACCCTCCGTACCTCCCTCGTACACGCTCGTGGAGCCCTTGMTTTTCGCGACGCGCCGCCGTCTCCGCCTGCGAGCAATTGTACGGGTACGTGTATGTAGGGTAGGTAGGAGGGCAGGAGGTAGGGTGGCTATGAAGGCTGCGTTTTTGCCTTCAGCCAACAATCTAGCAGCAGCAGGAGGGGAAGTGACCTGCGGCTTCCGTTCGTTCCTTTTGCCCTCCCTCTGAAACAGCACAGCACGCCAAAGGAATCCACCACCACTGCGTCCATCTAGATGGTTTTGCTCGTACGAGTAGTCCGTAAACCACCGCCGACAAGCCCATAAAATCGCATGCTGGTCGAGCAGCAATCGAATCGAATGCCCTGGATTGTGGATGACACGACCTCTTGGCAGACGAGGAGAGAAACTTGCGGCGGCTCAAGGAGGAGCTAGACTGCCGAACCAACGCCGCTAGCATCGACAATCCATGATGCCGCAGAGCCGGTACGAATGTTGCCAAAAGCAGCATCGCGTGGCCCGATGCGCAGCAGCAGAACACCCAGCGGCCTGGCCAGAGCCCGTTCCAGGTGGTGTGCCGTGCCCTTTGCACTGAGGCCAGCGTATGGCAGTAACTACTCCGTATCTAGAACTTGCTTCTAACGGCCGACGCGGCCTGATGCCACGCCATGACCTACTACGAGCACTTCGTACGGAGTACGGATCCTACAAACAGCGACAGACACCGTGGCCTGTCTCAAAGCCGCTGTCTCAGGCCTCGCCCGCGAGAAGCGGCCGTACCAGCGCACCCGAGCAGCTCGTCGGCCAAACGCGTCGCATGAGCCCTCGCAGTTGCGGGCCCACCGTCCTTCCAACCTGCGCGGAGCAGGGGGGCCCCGGCAAGAAGTCTCGATTTGCGATCAATGATTGTGCCTTTCTTTGGCCGTCACAGGGGCCCTGGCCATCACAGGGGCCCTGTTCGAGTTCAATCTGCAGTGCGAGCCGAGGCCAGGGCGGCCTCCGTCGTTGGGACGCCAGCAATGGCACAGAGATCTCTCCTCAGCGGCAGTGGAACGCAACGAGTGTCGCGGACGAGGCCACAGTCAACACAAACCCGTGGACGGGAGAAACACCGTCGCACGCGCTGTTGGCACAGCGCATGAACGCGAACATGCGCAGTGCAATATGGGCGGCTGCCCACCTACGTACCATTCAATCATGAATCATTCCCGCCATGCACCCATCCATTCCCCATGTGTCCTCAGCCCATCCAGGCCAGCGCCAATGGACCGGGTGTTGGGCTGGTATGGGTGGGCGACGGTGCACTCCCGGTCTCTCCGGCCCGCCGGATGCATCCCCCGAGCTCAAACAAGGGCCCCCAAGAAAACATTCATCCCCTTTCCCTTGACGCTGTCGAGGAGAGCCACTGTCCAACAACCCATCGTCAAGGCAGCAGCTCGAGTGAGTGCTTTGGTCCGGGAGCCCTTCGCTGGCGTCATTGCCTCTCTTTCTCTTGCCACGCTCGCTTTATACCTGTGCAGCGAAACACCTCTCGTTAAGCCGTCTTGTCTGCCGTTGGCCTTGGTTGTTGACCTGACCTGAAACCTGGCCTGGCCTCGAGCCCCGATTCACCAGCACGCGGCAGCCCGTACGACTGTGAAGTTCTCCAACTCACCGTCTCCGAACTCTCGTGGCCTGGCTTCTACGTGCCGCCTCGACGCCTAATCAGGGGCTGACTGCTGGAATCGTGCCCATCATGGCCACGACTCTCCCCCCTCTGGGCGCTGGCAACGGAGGGGCCCATACACAACATTCGCTACCCTCGTTACCGGCTCATCTTCAATCCGACACCCACATCACGGGGCACTTGGCCAGTCGCTTCCACGTGTCCCATCCCACGGCGAGATTGTCCTCGCATGGCCTCATTTCTCTAAACACTTACACATCATCCACCAAGGGCCCAGATGGCGGCAAGGCAGGAAGCGCCATGGCCGGCGCCGAGGACATGGCTGACCGCGCCTGGCTCAGGCTCGGCCATCGATCCGAGAGTCAAGCCATCGTCTTCCTGTAAGTGGCCCACTGGCGGGTTTCCTAGATTTGTGCTCGTTTCTGACAGATTGTAGCGGCGAGTCTGGATCCGGCAAGTCGACCGTTCGAAACCACCTGCTTACAGCCTTGCTGGGCAAGTCGTCCACGCCTTTGTCTACGAAACTCTCCCTAGCAGCTTATGTATTCGACACCCTCACTACGACCAAGACCGCCACGACGCCAACCGCCTCGAAATCGGGCCTCTTTTACGAGCTGCAGTACGACACGTCGAGCACCACCAACCCAGTCTTGATTGGCGGCAAGCTGCTGGATCATCGCCTGGAGAGGAGCCGAATCGCAGACGTTCCCACTGGGGAGCGGAACTTCCACGTCCTGTATTACCTCCTCTCGGGTACCAGCGAGGCCGAGAAGGCCCACCTGGGCCTGGATGTTTCCAAGAGATGGAAGTATCTCGGGCATCCGACCCAGCTCAAGGTCGGTATCAACGATGCTGAAGGGTTTCAGCTATTCAAAAATGCCCTGAGGAAGCTCGAGTTTCCAAGGGGCGAGATTGCCGAAATTTGCCAAGTCCTGGCCACCATCCTGCACATCGGGCAGCTCGAGTTCGAGACGACCAGCAACACTAGCGCCACTGGTGATGACAGCGGAGGTTTCTCTCACGAAGGTGGCGTTACTTCCACAACGGTCAGGCACAAGGATGTTCTCGCCATTGTTGCCGCCTTCCTGGGTGTCAGCACTGGAGATCTCCAGAGCACCTTGGGTTACAAGACAAAGATGATTCAGAAGGAGCGCGTGACCGTCATGCTTGACCCCAACGGAGCCCGCGCCCATGCCAACGAGTTGGCTCGAACCCTGTATGCCCTTCTGGTTGCATGGATCATCGAAAATGCCAACCAAAGGATTTGCGCCGCGGAAGAAAGCATCGCGAATACCATCTCCCTCGTCGACTTCCCCGGCTTCGCCCAGCAGTCCTCGACCAGGTCCGCCTTGGACCAGCTCTTGAACAACGCAGCCACCGAGGCAATCTACAATATGGCTCTGCACAACTTTTTCGACCGAAAAGCAGAAATGCTCGAGTCGGAAGAGGTCAGCGTCGCTCCTACGAGCTACTTTGACAACTCAGACGCAGTCAAGGGTTTGCTGAAGCCTGGAAACGGTCTCCTGAGCATCCTTGATGACCAGATTCGACGGAACAGAACCGACATGCAGTTTCTAGAGAGCCTGCGGAAGCGTTTCGAGGGCAAGAATCCCGCCATAGAGGTTAGCGCAGCAACTGCCAAGTTGCCCGGCAGCAACTTCTTGACGGAGAACACTGCCGCCTCATTCGCCGTCAAGCACTTTGCGGGTGAGGTCGACTACCCTGTCAAGGGGTTGATCGAGGAGAATGGTGAGATCATCTCTGTGGATCTTCTCAACATGTTCAATTCGACCAAGAGCGAGTTTGTTGCCCGGCTCTTTGGTCAAGAAGCCCTGCAAACCATTTCGCACCCGAATGAGCGGACTGCCGTGATGCAGGCAACCGTCAGCTCCAAGCCCATGCGAGCCCCGAGCGTCATGTCACGCAAGGGTGGTCGCGCCAAAGCCGCTGCGGCTCAGCGACGCCTGCAGGAGGCCTTGGATCAGGTCGAGCAAAGCAGCGACACCAAGAACTCCAAGAGCGGCGGCGGCGGCAGGAGCCCCACGGAAGAGGGTGCATCTGGGCAGTTCCTCTCCTCTCTTGACAATGTCCAGAAAGCCGTGACGGACCCGTCAACGAACGCATACTTTGTCTTCTGCCTGAAACCCAACGACCGCCGCATTGCCAACCAGTTTGACAGCAAATGCGTGCGCACCCAGGTGCAAACGTTTGGGATCGCCGAGATTAGTCAACGACTGCGCTCAGCAGACTTCAGTCTGTTCCTGCCGTTTGGCGAGTTCCTCGGGATGGCCGACGCCGAGACAATTCTCGTCGGTAGCGAGCGCGAGCGAGCAGAAATGGTCATCGACGAGAAGCGATGGCCTAGCAACGAGGTCCAAGTCGGCGCGACAGGCGTGTTCCTCAGTGAACGATGCTGGATGGAGGTTGCCCATCTAGTGGAAAGGGGCACTGCACACGGCCGTTTTGGTCTGCCTTCCGAGGGCGAAGGCGGCGATGGCCTCGCCCCTGGAGACCGCCTGCACACCTTTGGTGCCTCAAAGGAACAGCTCTTGTCTGCGGGAAACACCCCACTGATGTATGGGGAAAAGGGCAAAAGTGGCTACTTCGGTGGCGGCTCGGATGACGCGCGCTCCGAAGCCGGTGCCTCTGCGTTGGGTGATGGCGACATGTTCAAGAACCTTGACACGCGAGAACAGATGGCGGAGCGTGGCAACGAGAAGTCACTCGTGGAGGTCGAAGAGTTCAAGGACAGCCCGAGTCGCAAACGCTGGGTCTTCACTGTTTACTTTTTGACCTGGTTCATCCCCGACTTCCTCATTCGGTGGATGGGGCGAATGCCGCGCAAGGATGTCCGCATGGCCTGGAGAGAGAAGGTGGCAATCAACATGCTCATCTGGTTCCTCTGTCTCGTTGCCGCTTTCTTCATCGTCGTCCTCCCGATGCTCATCTGCCCAAAGCAGAATGTCTTCAGTGCCGAAGAGCTTTCGTCGTATGACGGCAAGGGTAATAATGGTGCTTATGCGTCCATTCGCGGCTATGTCATCGACCTGGGAGCTTTCGCGCCTCATCACTACCCAGGCTATCTGTCTAGCAAGAGTCTGGTAAAAGACTACGCTGGCAAGGACATCAGCTCTCTGTTCCCTTTGCAGGTCTCCGCCTTGTGCCAGGGGGTCAGTGGCTCCGTCAACGACGACGTCACGTTGGACTACAAGAACACCAACTTTACTGGTTCGCCAAACCTCATCAACACCCAAGATGTCAACGCCAAGTATCACGACTTCCGCTACTTCACCAATGACAGCAGGCCGGATTGGTATCTGGAGTCGTTGATGACGCTTCGGGGAAACTGGGGCAAAGGCAACATCGGGTACTCGCCAGACTATGTATCGACCCTCGCCGGCAAGCAGCAGGCCATTGCCATTATTGGCAGCAAAGTCTACGACATGACGACCTACATCACCGGCGGACGTAAGCTGCGCGCCAAGGCTGGGGAGAAGCCTCCGAATAACCCGGCGCTCGCGGACTTTATGGATCCCACCGTGGTGCAGCTGTTCCAGCTCAAGGCTGGTGGCGATATTACCAAGTACTGGGACTCGTTGACCTTGCAGTCGGATGTGAAGGAGCGGATGCGGACGTGCCTCGACTACCTCTTTTACGTTGGAGATGTCGATACCAGGAACTCGACCCGCTGCAAGTTCGCGGAATACCTGGTGCTCGCCGTCTCGATTCTCCTTGCCTCAGTAAATGCGTTCAAATTCTTCGCCGCGCTGCAGTTTGGAGGCAAGAACCTACCCGAGAACCTCGACAAGTTCGTCATGTGCCAGATCCCGGCCTATACTGAAGACGAAGACTCCCTCCGCCGTGCCATCGATTCCGCGGCCAGAATGCGCTACGACGACAAGCGCAAACTCCTGGTGATCATCTGTGACGGTATGATCATCGGCCAAGGCAACGATAGACCGACGCCTCGAATTGTGCTCGACATCCTCGGCGTCTCTGAAACCGTCGACCCTGAGCCATTGAGCTTCGAATCGCTGGGTGAAGGCCAGAAGCAGCACAACATGGGCAAGGTGTACTCGGGCCTGTATGAGGTGCAAGGTCACATTGTTCCCTTCATGGTCATCGTCAAGGTTGGCAAGCCGTCCGAGGTTGTCCGCCCCGGTAACCGTGGCAAGCGAGACTCGCAGATGATCCTCATGCGTTTCCTCAACCGCGTGCACTACAACTTGTCCATGAGCCCGCTGGAGCTGGAGATGTACCACCAAATTCGCAACATCATCGGCGTCAACCCGACCTTCTATGAGTTCATGTTCCAAATCGACGCCGACACGGTAGTTGCCCCGGATTCGGCCACTCGCATGGTCGCAGCCTTCCTCAACGACACGCGCCTCATCGCCTGCTGCGGCGAAACTGCTCTGACTAACGCCAAGTCTTCCTTTATCACCATGATCCAGGTTTACGAGTACTACATCTCGCACAATCTGTCCAAGGCGTTCGAGAGTTTGTTCGGATCCGTCACCTGTTTGCCTGGCTGCTTCTCCATGTACCGAATCCGTGCTGCCGAGACTGGCAAGCCCCTCTTCGTCAGTCGCGAGGTCGTCGACTCGTACGCCACTATTCGTGTCGACACGCTCCACATGAAGAACCTCCTGCACCTGGGTGAAGATCGTTACCTCACGACGCTGCTCCTCAAGTACCACTCCAAGTACAAGACCAAGTACCTCTTCTCAGCCCATGCCTGGACTATCGCTCCCGATTCCTGGGCCGTCTTCCTCTCGCAGCGACGTCGCTGGATCAACTCGACCGTGCATAACCTGATTGAGCTTATTCCCATGAACCAGCTTTGCGGCTTCTGCTGCTTCAGCATGCGTTTCATCGTCTTCATCGACTTGCTCAGCACCGTTGTCCAGCCGGTTACGATTGCTTACATTATTTATTTGATTGTCCTTGTCGCGACGAAGGCTACCGTCGTACCCATCACCGCCTTTGTCTTGCTCGGCGCCATTTACGGTCTCCAGGCCATCATCTTCATTCTGCGCCGCAAGTGGGAGATGGTTGGCTGGATGATTCTCTACGTGCTGGCCATTCCCGTCTTCAGCTTCGGGTTGCCGCTGTATGCCTTCTGGCACATGGACGACTTCAACTGGGGCAACACGCGTGTTGTGGCTGGCGAAAATGGCAAGAAGGTGGTCATCACGGACGAGGGCAAATTCGACCCCAACTCCATCCCCCGCAAGAAGTGGGAGGAGTATCAGGCAGAGCTCTGGGAGACGCAGACGTCGCGCGACGACACCCGCTCTGAAGTCTCTGGCTTTAGCTACGGCACCAAGCACCAGGGGCTCGTGTCTGAGTATGCTTACCCCAGCCGCCCAGGCTCCATGACCGGCTTCGCAACCCACCCTGCTTCGGTGCCTCATCTGCCCTATGACTCTCGTAACGTATCGCGTATGTCACTCGCTGCTTCTGAGATGGGCGGCAACCGCATGAGCCACTTTGGCGGGTCACAGCTCTTCAACCCTGACGACATGGTGGGCCTGCCCAGTGACGATGCTCTGCTGGCCGAGATCCGAGACATCCTCAAGACGGCGGACCTGATGACGGTCACGAAGAAGGGGGTCAAGCAGGAGCTGGAGCGTCGCTTCGACGTACCCTTGGATGCGAAGCGAGCGTATATTAACAGCGGTATGTATCCCTTTCCATTCGCTACCGCGGCGCATTTTGCTAACCCGTGGGCTACAGCGACCGAGGCTCTTCTTTCCGGCCAACTTTAATAATACAAGGCACATGGGCTGTTGCTGCACATGCCGTTTTTTCTGTTTTCGATGCATATCGTTGATTTGTCTTGGGGGAGCAGGCGAAAATAGGGATGAAGACGCAATTGGGTTGTCATAACATCGTGGCTATCTGGCTATCTGGCATACATATTGCATAATCTGGGACCAGGGCACTGGAGCGGAGTATGAGTCAAACCGACAGAGAGACAGGTTTGGAAGGAAAGCGTTTGCGTATTCTTTGGTGTTTGGTCTAGATGGACTGTACATGTACAGACTAATGGGATTTCGATACCGTTTCGCCGACCCAGACCTGTAGCCAACAAGACCCCGAGGTCGCCGGGCCGGGTGATTGATATTCTTGTCTGTCCCCGTGGGCTCACGGCAGCCGATGGAAGCGCGCCATGGTCAGCCTCTGCAGGACGAGGAAGACACGTTCGGATAGCGTGGCCACCGGAGCTGTTCTTTGTTGTAGTGCCTCGGATGCTACGGCTGGATGGACCTACTCGTCGAGGGTTAATCATGTAGTATTCGCCAACTATGGTAGCAGAAGGCCCCCAAGCAGCTTCTCTATACCTCCATTGCTCCAGGCTGCAACCCGTTCCTGATCACACGTCGCCCAAACCCGCTTCATTAGACCCTCGTACACAGCGGCTTCCTCTGCCGTGGCGCAAGCTGCTCGCTGTGCATCAAGCCAACTGAGCACGCCGAATCTTGTGACAAGGGTGGTGCTGCCGGCTTCGATGCACGTTGCCCGGTATATAATCTTGAGAATTCTGTTGCGGAGGCTGGACCTCAGGTACGGGTTGCTACCCAAAGCCAGAATCTTCTCAAACCATTTCTTCTTGTGGAAGACGCCGAGATCAAAAGGCGTCCTCAAGCCGTCTAGGAGGTAAGTGAGAAGCCACGCAAGCTCCGCATAGTATTTGTCGTCTTCAGAAGGCTCTCCATGGAGGATGTCGTGGGCCAGTGGCAGCTTCTCCAAAGACCATACCGGGCTGCGGGTGAGGAAGGAGTTGATTTTCGGATAAAGAGCATGCAGAGGACTTCTCACAATTTCAAGGGAATGGATTGCGAAAGCCGTAAAGGCAGAGGGAGCCGGTCCCAGCTCGACCCGTGCCCTGGATGACTCGGCAAGCTCCGACAGGAGCAGCCATATCTGTGTCTTCTCCTCGTACGACGAATCCTTGATCTGAGCAGCCATTTTCAGTATGTTGGTCAAGGCCTCTTTGCGTATGTTCGTGTGCTCCGACGAAAGGAGGCGAATGAGGCCCACTGCCCATCCGTCCTCGACCAGGTCTTCGGCGCTTTTCGACGTCCACTTGGTAAGAGCTGCCGTGTCGGCGTCCTGTGAGAAGGGTACATGCAGCATGTCCTGCAAGCTCGATTCGTCCAGAGCGGATTCATCTCTGTTTGTTGCTCGTGTAATGGGCTCGACGTCATCTATATCCTGTTCGGCCCCTTTCAGCACCTCAACCTCACCCACGTCTCCCAAGCCGGTCAATTCGGACGTGTTTGCGGAAAATTGATCGCGAATGCTTTGATACAGTGCCTTGAGCAGAGGACTGTGGCCTTCCCAAACATAGCAGGCGTTGAAGTAGAGTGAAAGATACCGCGCCAGAGAGCGAATCGTCCGCTTTTCTGCCGAGCTTGTTGCATAGGGTAGCTGCTCGACAATTGCGAGGCTGAGTAGTGAAGAGAGTCGGTTCCCGGATGGCAAGTTGTTCTCCGCTAAATGAGCCTTCATTTGATCAAGGTATTTGATAGGGGAGGTTGCACAGCGAGCCACGCAGTTGTCTAGGAAGCCCCAGACAGTTTCCGCGTCCTTTTCGCCAATCTGATCAAGAGTGCATCGCAAAGCTCCAAGTAGAGGTTTCAACCCCGCGGCATCGGAGACAAGTTGATTCTCGACAGCAATGTCGCCGAGCACGATTCGGAGTTGGCGGTAAGGAGTGTCGCGATCACCGCCACACAGGAGGCGAAGCAGAGCAGTGAAGGCTGAGAATGGTTCTCCATTGCCCATACTCTCGATCTTTGCGAACCACCTCATTCCGGGAGAATAGTTGGCAATGGATACAAGATTCTCCAGCTCCATTACACTTAATGCTTTTGTGCCGGGTTCGTAGTCATTTTGATGCAAGCCCCTGAGAACAGCCACGAAAAGGGGCGATACATCGAAGTTCGCAGCAAGAGCTACTCGAGGAATTACCTCGTAGTAGAGCCGCAACAATCGACTAGCCAGTGTCTTGTGTAGCGCGTTCTCAGATGGAATGCTCTTGTAGCACCGGACAATCTCCTTCATGTCAGGTATCCGTTGGCAGAAAGCGCCAACAAGGCGACCGGCCGCCTCTGACCACGTGGAATTCCTGTGCCGAGACGAGGTCGACTCATGCATCTTGAGGGCCTCGGCGAGCTTCTCGAGGGCCGCGACAAGGATCCTCGTGGCAAAAAAAGACGCAAGATGTGACTTGGGCGTCAAGCATCGAATGAGAACCTTCTGATTGATGGCGGGAGGGATGATGTTGTCGAGGAGAACAGACTTAGGAGGGGGCATGTTCGCATAGCGTGTTACATCACCGAAGGAGGGAGGGAGTGGTATCCTCATAGTGTCGAAGAGAAAAGCGGCGTACCCGATCCAGGTCATGGAGAGCTTTGGTTCAAAAGTAAACGAGCGATTGTTGTAGAAGTAGTCGGCTATCAGCTCAGGCGCGGCTGTGAACATGGCCACCAGGAGTTCGCTGTGCTTCAAGCTGGACCATGGCCGGAGCTTCCCGGCAAACTCGGACAAGACAAAGTTGAAGACGGGAACTCCATCACGGAATCGGCCTTCCCAAGGATCGCCGCTGCCGGTAGCGTGCCCCTTGGTCGAATGGCTTGAATGCTCGTCGTCGGACTCCTTTGGCTAGAGCCCCTTGTATGTGTACAAGACACCGGCACCGGGCGTCGTGCATACATACATGAGGAACTGGTGGGCTCTCTCGCCCACACTATCCTTGTCGTCTGCGTTTCCGGCTGAATTCGTGTGGTTGCAGAGGGCCAATATTCGCACAAGCGTCTTGGTGTTGAAGCTCCTGAACTTGACTTCTCGGGGTATCTTGCTGTCCATGAGCACGTGGGTCTTCAGTGTGTCCAAGATCTCTAGGACAAGATGGGGCGGATCGGTTTTGATCATGTAGGTCAGATGGGACAGGAGCTCCTTTTGGGAGAGGAGCTCCCTTCGCCCTTCGGAGTGCAAGTACTTTAGGCAGCTCAAGAAGAAACGAACGGCATTGGTCCTCACAGAAGCCTTTCGCGAATCTTCTTGACCGTCGCCAGTATGGCCAATCTCCAGATTCCTTCCGAGAGCCGTGAAGGTGTGTGCTCTCGCACGAGCAATCCTCTTGGCGTAGGCGCCTCCATCCAAACAGACGGCTTCTCGCAAAAGGCGCAATGTGGGAGAGAGGATGAAGCCTTTCCCCTTTTCAGAAGAAAGATTTTTGGACAAGGATTTTAGTTGTCTCTCCTGGAGGAGAGTCTGGCAGACACCGAGCCCGTAGGGAACCAATTGGAGCGACTCGGAGACTGCGTGGAGGAGCAGAGCAAGGACGACGGCCACGGACGACATGACACCATCGTCATTCACCTGAGCGGCAAACGACCACATCTCCATGATGTCGTTGAGGAAGACGGCATCCTCGCCTGTGTCCCTCGGCTTGACCGCCTCTAGGTACTCGTGCACGATGGCGAGCTTCGCCTTCCGGTCGCCATCGCCAGAGATCGCATCGTCGAGGAGCTTCTTGAACGATTGAAGGCCTGCGGCATGAGGAGTTAGCCATGCGCAGGCGAGAGATGCCGCAGGGGGCGAGGTATCTACCATGGCGTGCCCGTCGCAGGTCCTGGTCGAAGGCCAGCAAGCTGCGCAGCTGATGGCCGGACGAGACGTCCTCCCCAGCGGGGGTTTCGTGGACAATCTTCTGTCGCTTGCGGAAAGCGGCCGCTCCGTCGGCGCCGCCGGCAGAAGCTCTCTTGCCCATCTCGAAGAGCTGGAGCTGGAGCTGGAGCTGATGGCATGTACGACGAGATGCGCCTCTGCAGGCACAGCGCCCCAGCGACCGCCTGGAGAGTTGCCAGAGAATTTGGCGTACTGCCGCGCCTCACCGCCGCCCCGCCGTCCCTACTGGGCAAAGTCGCCAGGCGGGCCCGAACTTGGCTTGGGGGCTTGGGGGCAGCAGCTAAAACTTCGTACTCGGGCTTTCTATTCGCTGCCTGCCTTGGCCTTCTCACGAGCTTCTTGGACACGACGAAGTGAGACAAGCATGACAGCTCTGCTCAAAGCATCAGCGCCTGTTGGTGGAACTTTACGCGGAGTTCCCTGACTCGAGCGGCGCCACCGAACCGCAGCAGAGCTCCAGACCACCATGACGATATCATGTGGCCCTCCCGTACTCCGTATCTGTGCAGTGATGCACCCTCGAGTGATGGGTATATTCTTAGACGAGGCAGAGGCACGAACGACAATGACGACAAGGGACGCGCCACAGCGCCGTCGGGAGCGCCGCCTCGTGCGCCATGCAGCGTCGAAGGGGGAAGCCGGCAGTGGGCACAGACTGGCACGGCAACGTCACACACGAGCGACAGAACACCCTCGCAGGCGCGGCGACGTCTCGTGGAGCCGTGGCATGTGTTGGCTGCCAAGTGGCAGCCGCTTGCAGTCGAAACACGGCTCCCGTGACAGCAAGGAGGCCGGGACGGGGAAGCCAGGAGGCCAGGAAGCCAGGAACCGGAGCAGGAGGCCAGGAGCAGGAGGCCAGGAGCAGGAGGCCAGGAGCGGGAGGCCAGGAGTCCAGGACACGGCGTCCAATGCCGACGAACCACGCGATGGCCTTGGGGGCGCTCTGTGGCAAGGCGTCGAGGAGCCTGCGAAGGCTGTGACGAGGGCACGCCGGGGGCAGCCAAGAGACTGGCCAGAGGCGGATGCAAGACATCGACTCGCTGTCCAGGCCCGGCCGTCTGACACCATCGGTGGGCCCTGCAATCTGGTGTGTGGCGCCAACCATCCGCGAGCAGCGTTCTAAGCGCCGACTGGCCGGCCTCGTCGACGCCTCGGCCTATCATGTTCAGCCATCACGCACTTGATCATGAACTGCGCTGAGCAGCCTTTGTTCCATGTCGTCCCTATGTCGGGACTATTTGGGTCACAATGGCCCCAGAGTTGGGCCAAGTGAGCCTCCTCTGGCTTTTCTTCCCTTTCCCTCTCTTACTCGACGGCCCTGCCCTGGCTTCTCCTCTCGCTCTCTCTGTTGCTTCTCTTACATCGAATCGCTGGCCGTTCGTTTGTCCACTCACTCGTTCACCACCCGCACCCGGCATGACGCTGCACTTGTTTGCGCAGCATGAAGGACTCGGCTGGCGCCTCTTCTGAGGCTTCTGCGTCTTGGCTGTCTTCGTTTGTCTTGTGCTGCACGCCGCTTGCCTCTTGCCTCAAAGGGGACCTGCGTCGCCGCGCGTCTTCAGATACTGGTATCCCCAACTCAACTGGGAGGATGAGCGAAGAAGGCTCACTTATGGGCCAAGACGACGAGACACAACGCTTTCCCGAGGTGCACAGGCAGCCTCCCTACCAGCCCAAGCCCGTGGCAGTGCCCGAGACGGAGTCTCTTGAGCCTAGTTGGAGGGAGCGGATGTCTGGGAAGAGTGCTGGGTCGCGGCGCACCAGCTCCTCTGTGAGGAGCCGATTCTGCTCAGATGAATCATCGCGCCGGCCGCTGATATCTGCACCATCCGACTTTCGCCATTTGAACTCTGGATCTTTCCAATTCCCCCAGGAGCATCAGCCACCGCGTCATCGACGACAGTCTTCCTCGCAATCGTCGCAACG
This sequence comes from Tolypocladium ophioglossoides CBS 100239, assembly GCA_001189435.1. Classification (NCBI taxonomy): domain Eukaryota; kingdom Fungi; phylum Ascomycota; class Sordariomycetes; order Hypocreales; family Ophiocordycipitaceae; genus Tolypocladium; species Tolypocladium ophioglossoides. Next base: position 548,178 of record LFRF01000013.1, on the reverse strand, counting down.
CGGGGTTTTATTTCGGCCTCTGGAGCTGAGCATATATAGGCCGGACAACCACATGTCGCCTATTCTGCCGCATTTCGACTGCCCTAGAACTATAACGCCGCCTCCACCGGCTTACTTGACCGATGAGGATCACCAACTGGTACGCCAGAGGAGTTATTCATCCATGTCATTTCACATTCCCCGTCGGCCTGTGGTGGAGAGCTCTCCGCAGACCGTCCAAGAGGAACTGCCCCCTCGGATTCCGCCGAAAGCCCTGGGCCGAGCTCGTGCGTATACCACACCGCAAGTAGAAGCAATCAAAGAGCGGGTTGCCGGTGCCATGATGGAGGTGGAACGACTGCAGAAGCAAATTGAAGACGTCATGGAGCGCCAGAGCCAGTATGCGAGCAGCCGGCCGACGACGTCACACTCAATGGCACGCACTATGCCTGGTAAGAATGTCCGAGCACATGCGTATTATCGCCGCACGAGCTTATGAACCTCCCCTGTAGAGCCGGAACCGATGCCTCTCATGCCCGCTCTTCCGCCGGCAGCGCCGTCGTTTGCCGAGCGCCTCAACTCCGACTTTGAGCGGCCGCACACGGCGCCAATCAAGTCGGAGGCTTGCATGGCCAGCCCTGCGAAGCCGTTCGGTGGTGCATCTGACGCTGTTGCAAGGACGACGCGTCTACGCCGAGATGAACGACGGCSGCCGCCGCCGCCGCTGCCCCTCGTGCTTCGACCGCCACTGCGCAAGAAGAAGTCGTTTTCTCGCGTGTCTACGTGGCTGTTCCCCGGCGCCGAGCAGGGCAGCGATATGAGCATGGACTCTGTCACCAACGTCCCGCGGCCAGTCGGGGGAAGGGAAGGGTTCTATCAGTGCATTGCTGCCAATGAAGCACGTGACCGGCAGAGCTTCGATTCTCTCGACTCTAGCTCGACGTGGGAAACAGATGACGAGCAGCGCACGGCGCCGACGACGTGGTCTCCGGGAAGCACGCCTGCGACGAAGGCGGAGGAGTCACGACGGATTGAGCGAAGGGCCACGTTTGGCAAAGGCGATGCGAATGGCGGCGCGAGGAGTTGAGAGGCGAGACGCTTGTAAATATGCGCGCATATCACGGCATGATAGCACTGGATATATATAGCACGGGAACTCGGTAACATGCGTGCTGGAGACGCAAAAAGGCCACCTTGTTGCCGTGCATACCAGATGGAGTGTATGGAGACGAGAGCGATGGAATGAGCGGTGGACGGCGGCAATAATGGAAAGGCCAGGCATAGAAGTACATTCGTTGACTTGCCTGGCCCAGCTTCGACGGGCTCCTTGCAGGGGCCTGCAGATGTGTGCCTTTGTCTAGCAGAGCGCCTACGCAGCTAGGATATAGGACGAAGCACTCCGTAGGCACGGAGTATATGACATATATGACAGAGAGACTGCTGGCTGTTTGGAGTGTCTTTTTCGCAGACGTGCGTGTGTGACGCTGTGCAGTCCGCCACGAGGCCCGCCAATGGGGAGCGGCGAGTGTGTCACCATGGTGCGTGAAACACCAGTGACCAGCAGTCCACGACCAACGATGCCGTGGGCCGCGAGCCTGGACCCGCGCACCCGCGACCGCACAGGATGCCGCGCGTGGTCGGCACTCTGCACCGTCTCTTCCGCACCAGAGGCTGACGCTTCCGAACCCGCCGCTGTCCCAGTGCACCGCCGACAGCAGAACAGCAGACAGCAGAACAGCAGACAGCAGAACAGCAGACAGCAGAACAGCAGACAGCAGACAGCAGACAGCAGTCAGCAAGCAGACGGCGACCATGGGCGTCTCGGGCACCTTCGCCGCGCTGAAAGGGGCGGTGATGCCCGGCAACAGCAATTACCGATACAGCGCCATCCCAGCACCCACACCGTCGCAGGCGTGTCGCACCGGGCGCCATGTCGACGGGCGGGCGAGGCTGACGAGGCTGCTCAAGCTGTCGGCAGGGGGCATGGCGCTCTTTGCCCTCTTGGCCGTCGCCGCCGTCTACGTCCACGGGTACGCCCACCCATCTGTTGCCCAGCGTGGCGGGCGTCTCGTCTCACAACCATCTTCACAGGCAGGGTTCCGCATCGCGGCCGGGCGCATGCGAGCGCTCGGGACAGTGCACCGGCATCTCGTCGCATACCTGGGGACAGTACTCGCCCTTCTTTTCGGCCCCGTCCGCCATCGACGCGTCTACGCCCGCCGGCTGCGAGCTGACGTTTGCCCTCGTGCTCTCCCGCCACGGCTCTCGATTCCCGACGTCGAGCAAGGCGGCGGCGTACAGGTCGCTGGTCGCTCGCATACAGGCCTCGGTGACGCGGTACGGCGCCGGCTACGAGTTCATCAAGGACTACGCCTTTGACCTCGGCGCAGACCGGCTCACCGCCTTTGGCGAGCAGGAAATGGTGGACTCTGGCGCGGCCTTCTTTCGGCGCTACGAGAAGCTCGCAGAGGGCTCCGATCCGTTTATCCGAGCCTCTGGATCCGGCCGCGTCGTCATGTCGGCGCAAAACTTCACTCGCGGCTTCTACGCAGCCCAAGGCAAGAGTGGTGCCGACCAGCTCGCGAAGATGCTCGTCGTGCCGGAGAGCGCGGGCTTCAACAACACCCTGGACCACGGCGGGTGCCCGGCGTTCGAGCATGGGCCCGGGTCGGACCTTGGCCAGCACAAGCAGGAGGCGTGGCGGGCAACCTGGGCGACCCCAATCATGGAGAGGCTGAATGCGAAGCTTCCCGGAGCGAACTTGACGCTCCAAGAGACCGTCTTCGTCATGGACCTTTGCCCATTCAACACCGTCGCCACGCCCGACGCGGCAACGTCCGACTTTTGCAGGCTGTTCTCCAGCGACGAGTGGAGAGGCTACGACTACTTTGGATCGTTGGAGAAGTGGTACAGCTATGGCCGTGGCAACCCCCTGGGGCCCACGCAAGGAGCTGGCTATGCCAACGAGCTCATTGCGCGGTTGACGGGCAAGGCCGTCGAGGACCACACGTCGACCAACTCGACGCTCGACTCATCCCCCCAGACGTTTCCCCTCGACAGAAGGTTGTACGCCGACTTTGGCCACGACAACTCCATGACGTCTGCGTATGCCGCACTGGGGCTGTACAACGAGACAGCCGACCTGCCCGTGACGCACAGGCTGTCGCCACACCAGACGCACGGCTACTCTGCGTCGTGGACGGTCCCCTTTGCGGGGCGCATGTACGTCGAAAAGATGCGGTGCGTTGGGGGCGAGGAGGAGCTGGTGAGGATCCTCGTCAACGAGCGCGTCGTGTCGCTGAGCGGCTGCGGCGCCGACGAGCTGGGACGGTGCAAGCTCGGCGACCTTGTTGCGAGCCTGTCCTTTGTGAGGGCCGGCGGGCGGTGGGATTCGTGCTTTACGTGAATGCATCTGTCAGAGGAAGCGTGTGTAATACAATACTCTGTACCAGGACGAAGTGCTCGGTATATAGCGACGATATCCCTGTCGGCATCCCTCAGCAGGCAAGACCCCAATGCGACGCCGCCTTGACGAGACGGTGTAACGAGACTGACTCCCATTGCTCACGGCCAAAGCGGGGCCGCAAATATCGTCGAGTATTCTACAAATGTACTTCGTAGAGCGAGGCTAGATCAACTGCGTCCTGACCCTATCATCCACTTCGTCCTGAACAAGGACCGCTACCGTCTCACCTACGACTCTACGAGCATGGCCCCAATGAGCCCGTCCTCTGGTTCCCTCCTGGGCCTCCCCCCCGAGCTTCCTCCGCAATAGTCAACAATCTGTCATTTCCAGACAATGTCAGCTTGAAGAGGACCTGCAGACATTTTCACAGCTCAATCAATTTCGATCATTCCGAGCAAGTTGAGGCCGAGACCTCTCCCCATGCCATGGCCAAGAATATCTTCGCGTGTGCTGGCTGCCGACGTCTACGACGAGCTTAGCTGTTCGCGGACAATATGATCAAGGCACGGAGATGAAAAGGTGGCTCGGAAGCTGCGAAGCGGTTTTGCGAGGTATGTGGCGTCGTGCCGCAAATAGGCGCCCGGCTTCGAGGGATTCAAGGGTATAGCCCAGGCGCTCACATATCGACACAAGGGGTTCATCATGTCATCTGCGTCATGTGCCGGCGTTTCGGTAGGGGGGCGCAAGACGAACAGGGTAGAAAAATTGAGCATTGCTTGCGCTGCTGCACTGAGAGGTTTCGCTAGGCGGAGAGAAGCGACCAATGCTAAAGGAGGAACAGGCAGAAAGGAGGGCAGCCGGGCGTGTGATTTGGGGCTCTGACTACGATGATTACTTGGATGAGCCGTCAGCATCGCCGAGCCCAACCTGGAGCGAGATTCAGATGCTCATGATTCAAGCCGAGGCTGGTTGAGTACATGAGCAGTCCCAAAGCTGGGTCTGCATGGTTACGACTTGCGTCTCCTTGCTCTCTTCCAGCTCCAACAAGCGCCGGAGCGACTCGTCGCTCTTCCAGTTCTCGAGAGCGCGGACCTTCCATTGCTCCCACCCCTCATCTCTCGAGTCGAAGGCTCGCCTGAGTCCCGAGAAGAGATCCACGAATGTCTGTCGGTCCAAGAAAGCGCCATCGGGACCAAGAGCGAAGAAGAACCTCTGCAGCTTTCTGCCATCCATGACATATTTGGCGAGATCTTCACGTCCCCTTTCCCGGAAAATGTCAGCCAGCCGCATTTCATCCGTGGCCAGGCTATTGGAGCCGTTGTAGAACTCAGACACGGGCCACATCATACATGGTGAGCAGAATGCATTCGCTCGTGAAACCGTCTGCGTCCACTCCCAGTCTATCAGCCCGACGATATCGAAAGAGCCATTGACGAGGATGTGGTCGCCCTTGTCGTCTGGGTGCTGGAGGAAAAACTGGCCGCCAGACGGGAAGAGTTCCTGGATGATATCCAGGCGATAACGGTGGGCAAGGTAAACATCGGCCGGACGGCACGCCTCAATCTCCCCGCTAGCTATCATTTCGAGGTACGATTCGAGGATAGCACGTGAACCCTCTAGTGAGGACGAGAAGGGACCGAGCAAACCTCCACATCCCGTCCGGAATGTTGCTTGATGTGCCAGGCCCTGTACCTCAAACTCGGCGCCATCTCCGGCGGAGACCAGTGATCCCATTGCCTTGAAGGGATGTCTCTCGATCTCGAGGAACACGTCAGCCAGCTGCTGCATGACCCTTTCCCTTTGATCTGGCGTTGCACCGTTCCAGTCCAAGGGCTTTCCGTCCAACTTCTCCATCAGAATATAGTCAGCTCCAATAGAGTTTCTCCGATCGGACTCGCATGCCCAATCGAAAATTCTGGGTGTAGGAATACGAGTGTGTTGCTGGAGGTAGATCATGGTTGCAGCTTCGCTTCGGAGGATATACTCACGAACTGGCCGCGGCGGTGATGAGGTCCTGATCAGACGGAAACGTGCCAGCCATCTAACATCATCCTGGAAGGTAATCTCGACGTGGCAGTTCTGGCCTCCCATCATAGCTGAGAGGTTACTGCGGGATAGCTCAACGGTACAGGGGACCCCTCCCCTTAACGGGAGCAGAGATTGGGGCCATCTATTCGACGGCATAGCTCGTCTATATGACGACGCTCTGTGGCTGCGTACTGAGTACGGTAGGACTCCTCGTCTTCCTTTTTACGTTATTAGCATGAGAAATGGCTGACATGGTCGATTCAATATGTACCTCTGGCGTTGGGCATTCGTGCCATGGCCGATGAAGATGAGTGCGACAGAGGTGTCTATCACAGAGCAAGCAGTCCCCTGCTCTCTGGACAGCGGGTTGCCTACAAGTCTCCCATTCACAGAACCACAGAGGCATCATGAAATAGTTGAAGACTTAGTTGGATGGCAGAAAAGTAACGTCTACGATGAAGCGAGGGGAAGGCATGCACGAATGAAATTGAGGGTACAGATAAAAAATCCCCATTGAGAGATATCCCCGCGCCTAGGGTAGAACCCTGGTTTGCTTTGCCCAATCCCGTGCCGCCCAGGCCGCTTGTTTTTGAATGAATCCGGCGTCTCTACCACGACCTTGAACGCTCACAAAGAGGCTCACAACGCGGCGAACAAGGCGCGCCAAGGTCCTGAGGTTGTCGGGGGCTAGGCAAACATGTCAGGGGTTTGCAAAATGTTAGGCTCTGTTTATTTCATCTGCGGCCGGTTCACCGAGGGCGGACATGACGAGCTCCATCGCCTCCTCGACCAGTCTGCGATCATCCCCAAACGCCAACTTCTGCAGGCAGTGCCGTAGCCTCAGTACTCCACCTCGAACTTGCCTGCCTCTTGCGGATTCACGGGCTCTCCCTCGTTGACGGCAGCGACGTACCACCGAATCAGCTCGACGTCGTGGTGGCCAAGACGTCGCAGCTGCATGGCGAAGGGCTCGCAGACGCCCGTGTAGAAGCGCGCATGGTCTGGCGTGTGGCCCGTATCCAGCATGGGACAGGCGTGGACCGCAGGGTGACCGGCAGCAGGCGGCAGGGAAATCCCGTCTCCTCGGTGGTTTCGCGCGTTGCGGCGGAGTCGTGGGACTCCCGACCCTGCGCCGTCCGACAGTCTTTGCACCCGACGGCGGCCTAAGCGTGATCGATTGCAGGCCTAATGAGTTTCATGATTCCTGACGTGGCGGGGACCAACATCCAGCAATATCCTTGTGACTGGATAGCTAGGGGGTGGCCCGTGATGACGAAAAGCAAAGTGCGGCTCGTGTCACCTCCATCTTTGGCCAATTTCTTTTGTCACTTTTACATAATGATTGCTTGTGATACGCGAAACAAAGTTCTGTCAGCTGCTGTTGGTCCTCTGCTCGCACCATGGCAGCCTGCATTCGCATGAGTTCATCACCCAACCGTGTTGCAGGACCGTATCCTATCCAATGACTGCCGGCTCGAAATCTTGCTTCTTTTGTCTAATCGGCCCATTCCAGCCCTAGCCACACCAGCTAGTGTGCTTGATGCGTCATTTCGGCCTTGCTCATGACACGTAATTCCTCGGCAGGTAGCCGGCGGTTTGGTATCGCCGTTTCTGATACTCAGTTGCATGAGGCTCGTATTCGTGTTTTATGCGTGAAGCCCAGCTAAGCTATAGCTGGTTAACACGCTGCTCCTTGCGCGCTTGGGAGTCGATCGTCCCTCGTGGCTGACAGCTTTCTCGTTCCCCTGGCTGGCCGTGCTGGTGTTGAGATAGGGGCTGTCGGTGATGCATCTGCACAGGCTCGGCCATCATGACTTCTTTGAGAGGTGTTATCGTATGTAGTAGCCCGTACTCCGGAATCTATTTGAATTGGATACGGAGTGCCTACATCAAGCGTACGAAGTAGGTTAGTTTTGTCTGGGTCGACGGGGCGTCTGGGGAAGCATGGATGTTACGAGTAAGCTTGCCTGGGGCCGGGAAAAGCCTGCCTCTGCCCTTTTAAACGACCGTTATCGCATCCGGAGACAAGTGGTATACTGATATCGAACGAGACAGCCATACAGGGCGTCTAGTCCTGGACTAGGTCATGAAGCATGCGCGCTGCGTTTGCGAGAAAGACGTGCATGTCCAAGGGGAATTAAACGGCACCTCACGGCATCGAGGTGGAACTACTCTTGAGAGGACGGATTGTGGATTCGCAATCCGTCCGCGCACTCTTCCCGTGATATGTGCAGCATGCCCATGAGAGTCTTTCGATGCCGGCTGACTAGCCCCGCCCAGTCCGAAAGGCCTGTTGGCAAACATGGCGTCAATCCAACATAGTTGTGAGCTTCACCCGACCGATCGTTATTTTTCCCCTCCTTTTTTCACACTTCTCCTGGTTCCGGTGCTGCCTATAACCAATGACCAACAATGTCTGCCCAATGCCACGCGATTGACTCCATCTCTCTCCTGAACTGGAAGAAGACAGAAATTGCGGAAGCAGTCCCCTTTCCAGTAAATTGGGACGCTCTCCAACAGTATGCCCTGCGCTTGCGACAGTCCCTGTGGCAGGGCTCCACCACCCCGTCCTTTTCGACATGCGTCCTGCTCCCGCAGTACACCATGGGCGGACTCCATCTCGTCCGACTCATCGAATTCGACGATGGTAACCGCTAACCGCTGGGTAGTGCGCATACAGCTATATGGCGGTACTTATCAGTCAAGCCAGCGACTTATCCACGAAGTCCATACTCTCTCCCTCGTCTGCGAGAAGACCCATATCCCCACTCCCCGCGTCTTTGGATTCGAGAGTACTACTTTAAACCCTGTCGGCGTGCCGTTCTTTCTCATGGAATTTATTCCGGGTAATACGGCGATGGATGCGTTTGGGGGCTATGACGTCCACCATGGGGAGATTCCGGTAAAATACAAATCTTTCCTTATCTAACAGACAGCCAAAATACAGGTACGTTCTCTTTTATAAAAGGAGTAGAAGCGCAAAGGTATTTGCTAATATTAAGCGGGAATAATAGACAGATATGGCGTCTATCCGATTCCCCAAGATTGGGAGAGTTATCCGCCGAGACGATGGTTCATACGACGTTGGACCTTTCCCCGACTTAGGCGGGCCCTTTTCTACAGCGGCAGAATACTTTGAAGCCTGGGCGCAACACGCCAAGTTCCCGTTATCGGAGTCACAGAGAAACCGCTACCTTCCAGAGGGCCTTAGGGATAAAATCCGCTCTTCTATCCAAGATTTCCCCTCCCGCTTGGCGGCAATGGCAGGCCATGTTTCCCTAGGCGGCGGTCCTTTTCCGCTATACCACACTGATTTCCGCCACAGCAATATCATTATCGATACTAACTATAATATTCTCAGCGTTATCGATTGGGAAGACGCGTCGACGGTGCCATGGGAGGCGGTGGAGTTTCCGCTATTCCTAAGCACGACACCGCCGCCGATGGATGCGCCGTGGAATTACGATGATAAGGGACTGCCTATAGACCCTTCTGTGAGGCAGGTTTGGGACGAGCTAGATGAGTATGTGCGGTTCGTGAGGGAGGCCGAGGTGGAGAGAGGATTGGACCGGTGCTTGTCGACGACGCTGGCGAATCGAACCGTGCAGAACCTGGCGGGGGCGTTGAAGTTGTTTCTCGATCCGGGCAAGAATGGGTTCTATTGCAAAGTGCTCGAGCAGTTCTCCGCCGACGCCGAAAGTCCACAATGCCCAAGCAAATGACCAAGTCCGATTCGTCCAGAATCCAGAGTTCGCGGGTATGAGGTGGTTGAGTCTTTATAAACTCCATCATTAACTAACAGCATGGCGTGCAGGCGAGGGCGGCGCGGATATGTCGCTCTTGGGCAGATAAAAAGCTGATAAGCCCAGGACCTACGGGGAGAGAATCAGGGCATGTGGAATAACCGCTGCGCATGTTTGATACGGCACCCCGACAGGGAACAGAGGTGCTTCCATTGGCATGTTTCCCGTTTTCTTCATGACCCCGGCCTCTCGCCTTGCTGTGGTTCCCGCCACAACCTCGTCCCGATTATCACGCTCGCCCGACGGCCCCCACGATTTCATGTAGCCTCCGTGGCTTATCACTCTGTCTTGGCGATATCTCCACTGCCAGTGGCAAACCTTGAGGGCACAGTGCTTTGATTGAGGTCCGCAATGACTCCCTTTCACTGCGCCAAAACAGCCTAGTAATAGTATAAATGGTTGTATACAAAGGAAGAACCGCGATTATAGACCTTTTTCTATTCTAAACCAACCGAAAAGAAGACGAGTGCCTCCAAATCGTCAATGGATCAATCTCATCCTTTAATCCCATGTAGCATTCGCTTCAATGTGGTGCTGCCCATCGCAAACTTCCAGTTTGTCGCATTTTGCCACTGGCCCCAGCTTCGTCGGCCAAGTTCCCTTTTCTAGACCGGCCTTTCCATATGCTCAATTAAGCGTGCCGGCAATACCTCGTGGCCAACGGCCGGATGTACGACGAATTGGCTGCGGATTGTTATCATCATTTGACGGAGTACCCCACTCCAGCTCCCCTCTCTTTTGTTGAGAAATTGAGCTTCTCTCGCACGGTACGAAGCAGATGTCCAAATGCCGTAATAATTGAGTAAATTAAAACAGCGCTAAAGTCTCGGCGTTGCGGAAAACCCACATATTGTACGTACAGTTTCCGGTTAGCTTTTCTACAATGTCCAGTTAGCGGTGTCTTGCAGAGCGACTTAATTGGCTCAGCTTGGATTGACAAATCATTACTACGTACGGTAGCGCAGAAATAAGCGAGGTACTACTTCGTATGACTAGGTAATTACGGACTATGATCCGCCAACTCCCTCCCTCCCGTATGTGCGGCGTCCGGCGTACTCCGTACTCCGTGCTTACAAGTCGGATTGCAAAGGACCACGCTCGTCAGCAGATCTTGCGCTTTTGCCTGCAATGTATACTTAATCAAGACCAAAGTCGTGGAAAAGTAGAGTTCCAACACCAAGCCTTCAGCCTCAGACGCCAACGATGTGCAACGACAAACTTCATCATTTCCTCCATGCTCTCCCGAAATGTGAGCACCATGTTCACATAGAGGGCACAATCTCCCCGGAGCTGCTCTTCAGTCTCGCCGCGAAAAACTCCATTTCCCTTCCGCAAGATGATCCGGCATTTGGCAGCGTCTCGGCTCTCGAAGCCCGTTACAAGGTGTTCACATCTCTCGACGACTTCTTGCACTACTACTTCATCAGCATGTCCTGTCTCATCACCGCTTCGGACTTTGAGGACCTGACATACAACTATCTTTCTCATGCGCATGGCCAGAATGTTCATCATGCCGAGATTTTCTTTGATCCGCAGCCTCACATGTCTCGCGGGGTTTCATACCAGACCATCATCGCAGGCATGGACGCTGCCAGGATGAGGGCTGCTGTTGACTTGCCCAAACTGAGCATCGAGTTTATACCGTGTCTTGTGCGGCATCTACCAGTGCCGGCAGCGCATGATATGCTCGCTGAAGTGATAAGCTCCGGCCACTTCGCTGACGGCACGCTTGCCGGTTTTGGCATGTCAAGCACGGAGATTGCCAAGCATCCTTCTCTCTACACATCTGTGTACGAAACAGCAAAGGCCGCAGGCATCACGAACTTAACAGCGCACTACGGCGAGGAAGGACCGGCAGAATACGTGCGAGATGCTCTTTCGCTGTTGTCCGTGCGTCGTATAGACCACGGTCGCAGGTCTGCCGAGGATCCAGATCTCGTCCGCAAGCTCGCTGAGACAAGCACAATGCTGACGTTGTGTCCCATCTCAAACGTGGTTCTGAAAGGCGTGGAGCGCGTGCAAGACCTGCCTATCCGAGAGTTTCTGGACGCAGGTGTGCTGTTTAGCATTAACAGCGACGACCCTGCTTACTTTGGAGGCTACATTCTTGAGAATTACTGCGCGGTGCAAGAGGCGTTTGGGTTTACGATGAATGAGTGGGAGACAATTGCGACGAGGTCCATACGAGGGAGCTGGTGTTCTGTGGAGAGAAAGGAAGCACTGTTATATGAGTTGAATGGTGTTATGAAGCAATGGAAGTAGGTGCGAGAGTGCATCAGATCTATAATATATATTGTATAAAATCTATGGATGCCTTAACTGGGTTACTCTGCTAGCTACCGCTGGCTATGGCTGCGAATTGGGTGTCAACTCCATAGACAAGGTGGTAATAAATTTAGACCCCAACCAATAAATATAAAAACTCCCAAATTAATCTCTAAGCTATAGATGAAGTATTTTCCTCAGCTCCTAGTTTGTCCTTGATATTTTCACCGCGTCCAATAAAAATACCCTCGACATGGATTTTGCCATCAAAGAGCTTATCCACCTCCTCCAAAGCCAGGTCCTTCGTCTCGACAAAGACAAACCAAATAATAAGGCATATAATAACGTCCCAGGCGGCATTGATAGCGTAATACCTCCATCCAATGTTGCTAATAGCAATTGGCGTTGTGTACTGGTTGACGAACCCAAAGGAGTAACCCGCCATTTGGCCCACAGCCAACCCCTTTGCGCGCTGTGTGTAGTTCAGTATTTCGATGGGGTACACAAAGGTTAATGGGGTCCAGGCAAAACTGTAAGAGCCGAGGAACAAGAAGATGATGGCAATTGTGGCATTACTGGCGTAAATGTTACCCCCATCGCCATATAGAGCGGATAATATGGCCATGAGAGCGAGCAAAAGTGTCATGAGACACGTTGTGCCCAACAACATCCCTTTGCGCCCAAGCTTTTCCATAGCGAAGGATCCGGCGATGGCGCAGAAGAAGTTGAAGATGTTGATGCCGAGATTGATAACGAGTTGTCGGTAGGTGTCGGTGATGCCGGCAGATTCCAAGGCAACGCCAATGAAGGACGAGATGATGTTAGAACCGACGACTTGCGCAGCAATGTTTAGTACGATGACGATTAGGAAGCGTCGGAGGTTGGGCCTCGGGCTGATCAGCGTTTTGAACGATTGCTCCGGCAGTGATTTCTCATATGACAACACCGAGCTTATCTCCTGATACTGGGCCTGTACCAGAGGATGATCCGGATCTCCACGGCCGTGAAGGACAGCAAGAAGCTCCAGGGCCTCCCCATGCCGGTCTTTGCTGATTAGCCACCGAGGAGACTCAGGTGTCAGAGGCAGAAGAAAGAGAGCCAACAGGCTCGGAACAGCCTGTCCAATGACCAAGCCACGCCACGTCCAATTGGTGTCGTAGAAATACGTCCCCATGGAGATTCCAGAAACGATGGTCGCAATGAAGTACCAGATGGCCATGTACATGCCACCTAGAATACCTCGGATTCTCGGGTGCGACATTTCCATCACCCACGTTGGAGCTGCTGCGCCATTAACTGTCACCGCGGCCCCAAGGAGGAACCTTCCGATGCAGAACATAGCCTCGTGTACGGCGGCCGCTTGGATGATGACCGCTACAATGGTGATGTACGCGGACAATGCGACACCCTGCTTTCGACCCCATCGATCGATAACTTGGCCAGCAAAGAGACCTCCAAAGACGGATCCGGCATTAATGATGCCGACATTGAGGCCAAGAAGATTGTTGTCTAGGTTAAAGTCTATCAACGCGTCAATAGTGCATACACTGGTTCTCTTTGCAGTCCAGCTTACAGTCAAGGTAGGTGTTGTAGAGGTTCAAATTGTTCATCATGCTTTGATCATATCCCTGTGTGCAGCCGTTGAAAACAGCCGTAGCAAAGACAAGGGACATGATGACAACATGGTTGTCGGACACGAAATGGCTAGAAGAATACATTCTTACTAACCGGGAGGTGGTCTTGATACTCAAGATGGTGTCTTGCAGTGGGAGGTCGAGAGTTTGCCGTTTGCTTGGAGTATGCATTCAACTACTTATCTCCTCAACATCTACACTTGTATGTCCGCCATCGGCCTTCACCGACAGTGTACTATCGGCCTCCACCGACGGTACACCATCAGCTATCACGAGGCGGGGCTAATCAAGCAATGGCGCTGATAAGCCTAACCGAATCACACCACCACCAATTAGATTGCCGACCACAAATCACCTCCCTGTGCCAGTCCAATATTGGTTGTATCAAATCAAAGCCCTCCTATCAACAACTACGTAAAAGCAAAGGCATTAGGCAGGGCTCCAGAACTTAGTCCACCAGTATCTGACTCTGACAAAACGTGGATGTGGGTCGGGAGAGGGTGGAGCTGCGGGGTACGTTGAGATGCCGAGAGGGACTCTAAACTCCATTAGTCTACTGTAATCCTCATGTGTTGTGGCGATAACGCATTACTAGTCTTGAGCATATCACCGGTTCCACTAGTCCCAGACGCCACAGACCACTAAAGAACAGGGTGGATGCATACGACGCGGGGTTAGGGACTAGTGTAGGCAAGTAGAGGGTCGGCTAGACCTAGTAGCGTACATATTACGGCACCGGAAGCCGATTGCGACCTCGTCACGTTGTAGGTATCCGGGACTTGGCTCTTTCACAGGGGCGTTTCGTTCTGGAGCGGGGGCCTACGACAGGCAAATCAGTCTTGTCTATCAGTACTCGGCTTTCGCCGAATGCCGTTTCATTTTGTCAGCTCAGCGTCGGGCTGGCATTGGTTGGGCCAGATGACAGATGACTATCATGGCCGTTTGTTCCCTCGGATGATTTTCTGACGCTCTTAAGGGATGCCTTCCCAGTCCTGCCCTTCGTTTTCTTCTGCAAGTTGAGGATTGTACTTCTTCTGCCCCACTGTTGACACTCTTTACCTGCCTTTAGGCACCTGAATAACGCGTCATGACAAGCCCCGACATTCTGGATGTCCTCATTGACTGCGACCCCGGCATTGATGATTCAGTGGCTATTCTCTTCGCGCTCGCCTCGCCTTGCATACGCATACATGCAATAACCACCGTCTCGGGGAATCTACTGGCGTCAACATGCTCTCTCAACGCTCTCAAGATTCTTACTTTGTCTGGGAAACCGGATGCTGCCAACATTCCCGTGGCCAAAGGCAAGGAGGCGCCTCTCGTCAGACCATATCCCAAAGACCCCTTTTCGCACGGAGCAGATGGTCTAGGCGAATTGGGCGTTCAGTCTTCTCCTTTAAAGGGTGATGACCGATTTGCTCCGGATCTCATTGTGGAAACGGCAGACGCGGTCCTCTCCAAGTCCAACGGCCAACGAAAACTCACTCTTCTCTGTCTTGGCCCGTTGACTAATATTGCCTTGGCGGTCATGAAGGACCCAGAACTACCAACAAAAGTTGAGTGAGTCATCTGCATTGCCGGTTCTTTCGGCTTCCACACCACCGGAACAACCAGGAGTACAGGAGACAACCCAGTCTCCGAGTGGAACGTTTATGTTGACCCTGAGGCGGCCAATATAGTGTTCAATGCTGGCTTTGAACTCTTTTGTCTCGGGCTGGATGTTGTAACGAGACCAGACGTCGAGTTCTCTGCTGAACATCTGCAGAGGATGACAAATGCTCGGCATCAAGGAAACGCGGCCGCGAGTTTTGTTCTTGGGGTTATTGATTGGGGACACAGTCTCAAGTTCGATACTTGGTGCACGACCATCGACTCGACAGTTGTGGCCGCGGCTCTTGATCCTACAATCTTGAGCTTTGAGCCGGTGAGGGTCGCCGTTGAGACAACAAGTCAGCTGTCCTTGGGTCAAACGATTGTTGATAGAAGGGAGAAGTTCACATGGACTCATCTGCCTGTTATACAGGCTGCCTGCGATATTGATGCAGAGAGATTCCTCGACTTATTAGTCAATACGATCTGTATGTAAGGGCTGCTGCACCCTCTGTTATAACCTCTGGGCGCAGAGCCGAGCAAGGAGACGCCCCGAAGTTTAGAAGTACCTTTACGGGTAGTAGGACTATCCAGTCTGTGGTGGTTGATGAAGGGGGCTATAGGCAGTGTTAACAAATCGGGGAGATTWTCTGAACATACGACAGACTGGAGGTGTGATGGACGATGCTATCCAGCGGCAGGCATCAGCGGACATGGCCGGCAACAACCCTTCGATATGATGGACAGCAGGCCTGGGTTGGCATTTGGAAGTTGATGGCGAGGAGGCTCAGCCCCTACCTCACCAGAACTGGAACCTTATTATATTCGTATTTCGTCATCTGGCACAGTCTGTGTGTAATACTGGCCCCACCCCAAAATGTTACCAGGTGAAAAGCACTAGCAGCTATTTCGTACGAAGTACACCCCTACGGCTATGGTCCTTTCGGGCTTATACTTAGTGGGACTGAGCCCGACGGCGCGGCGCGGTGATGCCTCACGTCCACCAGTCCAGGCAGCCAGCACCTTCATAAACGGCCTCGAAAGCTATCCTTTTACTAACAGGGGGAACTTAACTTCGTAACTTGTAATTTAAATCTAGGGTCCCTTGCTATAATATAAAGGTATCTTGGACACGTAACTCACAAATAACATACTGCTGGAGAGCGTCCCGGTTTACTGCCAAGGGGACTGCCAAGGTGACTGTTTCCGCAATCTCTATCTTCTTCTAGTTCAGGAGAGATGGGTCAGTCGTGCCACATTGGGCAGACATTATTGGTCGTTGCTTATTAGTATGCAGAACCGGAGCCTAGAAGTGTGGTATTAGGGCAAGGCTATGCAAAAAAGGAGAAGAAAGTTACGGTCGGTCGGGTAAAGTTCGTAACCGTATTAGATTGACGCCAAGTTTGTAGCGGCGGCGCCGGACAAGGACGGGGCCGTCATCGTCGAGGCAAAGCATGACATCTTCACCCTTGTTAGCTAGCATTGAACGAGTAATATCTCTATTTACGTTACTTATATAGGCTTTTTAATTTTATAAGATAAAGCATAAGATAAAGTAGAGGGTAAAGTAGAAGATATTATAGACTAAGTATATAGAATACTACTTACTAGAGTATTAAAGTAATATTCTAGCTTACGCGGTAAGGTACGCACGCGAAGCTACTCTATAGATTCTAGCGCAAACCACTCGCCCTACGATAGTCGCCGGCTGCGCTAACTTACTGCCTGCTAGCAAATAATTAACTAAGACACGGGCCTAGAGCAAGGATATAGAAAAGGCCTTAAGCTTGTGATTTAATACTTATAAAGACGTCGTGCGTCGAGGGGCTTATAAATTAGAATCCTCTGTAATATGCAAGGCACACTCCGTTATTAGACTACAGGACACGCGATAAATATAGTAATTACGCTTCTTATTTAAGGCACGTTCACTATACGTAGCGTAGCGTTTTGTCTTAGCTATAGTGTATTCCTCCTCCTTTAGAGTTATACCGCCATCTCCATATCTCCCGAGTACGAGAGAATCACGATTACATATATGTCGTTATAGAGTAGGTAGCTCCGACTGCACCGCAGTCAGGTTGTCRAGCCACGCTCATCACTCTAATCAGCAGTTGAGATAAAAGAAAAACGCCAATTACTCCGAATCCAAATTCAGCCGAATTATCGCGTTAACAAAGACCTATAAGCAGGTTAGCATCGTTAACAAGGAATTATATCTAAATCCGTCTCACCCCTTGCTGCATGTTCTTGAGCTCGTCGATAGACCCCTGGATGCGGCTGTGGAGTCGCCCCCTTACTTCATCAAGGTGCGATAGTATTCTCGTCCAGTTTTCAAGGAGGGCGTCCTGAGTATCGACGTCGAATCGCTCAAGTCTCTCCGAATACTTTCCCGAGTACGTCCTCGCCCATTCATCCTCCATTGTTCGAACCGACTCAGCTACAAGATTAATATGGCTGCGGAAGCTGGAGAGAAGCATGCTAATCCTAGTGCAAGTCTTAGAGCTCCTGAACTCTGAGTCGGACACAAGTTTCTGGAGCTGATCCATGTCACCTTGGCTCTCAAGCTACTCGTAGAGTTAGTACTAGGCATTCAAGGCAAGTTCGAACCACGTACCCTGATCTTAAAGGTCTGCTCTACAAAGTCGAGACAGCGATTCCAACAAGTCTCCCAGTAGTCCAATGAGGTCCAAAGCACCATCTGGAACAGGGCAACCCCGCTCGCGCTTGCGGGAGAATGTAGCCCGCGCTCGTCCCAGGCCTTGTCGGTCGCGTTTAGTCCGTAATGGCCCGTATCTGTCAAGACGACTCCTACTACAGAAGGCGAAGCGTCTGGGGTCTCTCCGCGGTACTCAGTGGCGACGCGCATGCCAATCCAAGTGCGGCGCTGCGTGAAAGCCATATCACGACTCTTGTGGCCAAACTCAATGGGGACGGTGAAATAACCGCGATCGACCTGCATGCCCGAGTCTCCCGCGTCCATTTCGCTTGGTGGCCCATCGGGATCGAACGCATAGAAGTGGAAGACGAAGTGCAAGTACATCCAGCAATCAGAAGACGTCCCAAGAGTGAAAGATAGACTCTTCTCCTCGGTCAGATAAGACGAGCTTTGCCCGGGTGTGCTCTGACGACAAAACCCATGCAAAGAGTCCAGGCACCACGAAACGTCTCTATCAGCGAACTTGTCCAAGACAGATTCTTGGGCCCCAGGCCCCTGGATAGGGTTTTGCTTATTCGGATTGCTCAAGAGGCATAAGATGCTTGAAATGATTGGAAATGATATTGCGCGATGCTCAGCGTGAGTAAATGACGTTCAAGTGCAATAGTCAGAAGCGGCTTTACCCACAGCGTGATTAGCAATGCATACCAGATTTGTGCAAACGAAAACGGCTGGCCGTGGAGGCGGGTGTATGAGGAAGAAGGTGGCGTTGGAGCATCCTTGAGTTGTCCGTCAGACCAGTCTCCGATACCCGTATATGACTGATATTCATTTCATGTTAGCGGCATAGTTTCCTGGTAGTTTAATTACGTCAACGACGTCAGAATTTCTACTCACATCACTATTATCTGAACCCGCGAAACGGCCACTGGGAGCAAGTGAACGGGGCCGCATAGCAACCCCTTCTCCATTCAACTGCTTCGACGCAAGCCAGTGAAAAATGTAGTACTCTGGTGCGGTGCAATCGGCCACCGGTTTGCCTACATGGCGGCGTCTCGATCGCCCAACCGAAGCATCTGGCCACAATGCTCGGATCAACTCTGCCGACTCTTCTACCTTCTTAATACCGTCTGGCCCGGGGTCGGGGTGGTCGCTGATATGCTTGAATGGGATAACCAAGAGCCGAGGTCCAGCCTGGTTCTTTTGACCAGAAACATCAAACTGGAGTTTGGAGCCCCAAGCCGGCAGATGCACCGTTATTCGAGGATCCGTTGCATGAAAGTCGTTGCCCGGGATTGGGCCTATCGGTGCCCTCGAGGGATCAGGATTGCCTAAGTCACGGTGGATGTAGTACCAAGGATGAGATTGGCTCTCCAAGATTGAATCGACATCGAGCGCTGATAGAAACTTCTCTCGCAGCTCAATGAGCGTATCTGGAGTTGGAAGCAGCTGGCCCGGTGAGAGGTGTTTGTCGGTCCCTGGTTCACTAGGGAGGATTGCTTCAGCCGAATGGTTGGTCGCCGACGACATTGTTGGGAATGGCAGTGATGCTCAGGGAGATTTGATCAGATGACAGGGTCAGGATTGCTTCGCTCTTCAGTCTCGTGAGTGCATTTGCAACGTGTGGAGGAGAAAGAATTCCGTGAGACGAAAGAGGAGGGGTGGAAGCAAGGAAGGGATGTTTTCCACTGTCACCCTGCGAATCCTGTGCTCCGCCTGTTGGTGATTACCGCATGCAGGTGAGGGATTTAAATCCCGCCACAAGAACCTCTGCATACTAATTTATATGTAATAGTACTTATTTATATTAGTGCAGCGCTACGAATACTCATCCGTCATGTAGTTAATCAGGCCCGGGATCACTGGGAGTTGCATTGAGGGCTTGACCTGTTGCTTGTAGAGGACCCTATCGACCCAGCTAACGGCCGTTCGATGCATCACCGTGATGATGAATTGAGCCATAAAACGTGCTTGTGACGCCAAAACAAGCAGCCGCCGATGGATAATTAGTGGCATCAGGGCGGGCGGAGAACGGCAGAGCACTGAAACCAGCATACGATGGTTATGATACGGTCCTTACTAGAAGATCTTCTGTAGGTAGTGTTTTAGAATGAAATTGAACGACTCTCGCTAAAACCAATGGCTCACGTTCTTGTCACTAATAGCCGCACACCGACAGCGCATTTAGGTAATAAGTGAATTGGGATGTCCACCAGATACGGTCTCGGGGTTTTATGTGTCTATATGCACTAACTTGTGATATGTTGGAGATAGACAAATATCTCGAAGTAGAGAGTCAGCAGGAACAGACAGTCAGGCAGAGCCCCTTCAAATATGGGTTTATGCCGCTCACCCCTTCGCTCAGACAATTTATTCTTTTCTGTTTCTTTACAACGGCAAAGATCTTCGTCTCAATCGTCTCTTATCAATTTACTCGCGCTGATCCAACCTTCCTCTTTGGGTAGGCGTCGTTGTCCTCACGCAGAGTACGGCACGGCTCCGGCAGGCGGAGACTTACAGCATCAACTTACCTTGTGTTGTGTGGAGGCTGGCCCTGAGGTGGCGCCCTATAGGAGCAGTATCGTTGCCCTACGGCCGGAAGAGGTGAGGGGGAACAAAGGGTTGCCGTTTACACGATAAACAATTGTTTAGGTGCCCTCATTGGAGGAGGATGAGTTGTTCACGCCCTATAGACTAGTTTTGTTGAGGCAGAACAAGCAACACCAAGGGTCAAGAGCAGCGGGACGTCGTGTAAGAGTAAAGTAGATTAAGCGCTGGACGAAGAAAGACGCCAAGCTCGATCGTTGCCTATCGACTGGCTCATGCAATTGATCAAGGAAAATGAATGATTTATCTCGGGCTTGATCCAAGAAATTGGGTATTCCACATCGAGCAGGCGGCTTAACATGGTCTTCAACTTCGCATTCGTCCATGAAATAGCCATGTTGTATTGCTTGCGCCGTTGAGATCACTTCTGCTACTTTTGTTACGCAGGCCTCGAGGTCATCGTATTGGTAGTGGTCGGATTTTCGAGCCGTTACAAGCAGCCGGCGGGCAATCGCCCGATCTGGATCTCGCTGCAGTAGGATGTGGATTTTCTGCGAGCTGAAGCCGAGCTTTTGGGCGAGTGTAGCGAAGTCGAACAGCACAGCTTCGTCGGCCTGGCCGCCCCTGGGACCTGCGAGCTTGCTTTTTGGCTCAGCTGGCATCTCCCGGTATTCCCACAACGCAAAGAGCCATAGCTGTCTGTACGCCACGTCAAAGTGGTCAGTCCCGTTTATGGGAACGGACTTGAAGGAGGAGCTCGACGTCCGCACCAAACATCGACCTGCACCCTGATCCGCGTCCGAGAATGCATTCTCAGCATAGCGTATCGTATCCTTACTCTCAAGATGCAGCGGTTTCTTCAAACAGTCAGCCACGACCGTGAGATACTTGAGATTTTCGAAAAATCCGAAGAGAGATGGAACCAAGCTCTCAGTGGTAGCGCTGCAAATTTTGGACCATTAAATCTCCCGTTCCTGCTCGCTGAACGCACCAAGGACTTCACCACTGCGAATACGGCCATGAAGAGCTCGTGCATTAGCCTCGTAAGCTCCAGGCGCGGTGAGTTCCAAGGCACGAACCGTGGCACTGTCAAGCTTCTGCATAGCTCTTTCGTTCTCGTCGAAGATGAAGTACCAAAAGTCCTTTGTGTGTTTGAGAAAGAAAGGATTTCCTGCACTGTCTCGCCCGACGTGGATAGTGTCTTAATAAATTCTAATCTCTCTTATAACGACGTTCCTCTATACTAATACTATGCGTCATGACTAGACTTACAGACAGATCTCTATATATGGGCAGTAGCGAGAGGCTATATATTTATTATACGAAGGTCGAGTAGGGTATTTAATAGTCGACAAACGGTTATATATTTATAATCGATTCCGTTCCGGCTGCTAATTTTTAGTATTAGCTAAGGAATAATAGAAGGGAGCTTGGCATCTTAAACCCGTATTAACGCCTGATTCTCTTAATATAATCACGAGCCTCAAAATAAGCCGCAAGACCAGCCGCTGCAAGACCAGCTGCAAGGCTAGCCGCAAGACTAGTCACAAGACCAGCCGCAAGAGGAAAGAGCAAAAAGACTGCCTACATGCAGCAAGTTGTCATATAGAAGGCCGTAGATGAGGTGCTAAGTCTTGCCTATTAAAATATAGAAGCAGCCCGTGAGGCGGGAAAATCTATAGTAGACGTTACTAACTGAGTGTACACCCGTGATATACGGACCCGTGGATCTATGGGGTCCCACCCGTAAGGGGGTGGTGCTTAGGTCACTTTGGCGGGGAAGACAGGAAGGCCCCGTC
>LFRF01000013.1:505528-526108 GCA_001189435.1 Tolypocladium ophioglossoides CBS 100239 | reverse complement strand
CTCCTCCGTTAAATCACGTGACTAGGCGCCCTATAGAAGGGACGCAGGAACCTATAATAGTCTAAGAAAGTATAATTCCCCGGTATGTAAGTGTTGACGCCCGAGAGAGTTTAGTATAGTTATTCTGGTTGCCTTACGTAGTGTCCTTTTAGTATATGTATTCTCCTCTATTAAAGATCTATAAATAAAAAGCCTACTTAGCCACGAAATCTAATATTAAGCTTTTAAGGAATATTTCTATCTAGCGGAGCTATTATAGAGCTGTCGCATTTAGGGCGTAGATGGATAAATCTCTAACCTTTTAAGCTAGATTAATATTAATCACGATTAAGAGTAGGGGGGCGTAAGACATAGCTATTTTAGCGAGGAAAGATAATACCCCGCGGAGCAGACTGCATGGCAACTACTAATGAAAGGGGCTACCTTTCCTACCTAGCTAGCTAGAAAAACATGCTTCTTCTTCCTCTCTTTCTCTCTCTCTTGCTCACCTGCCCATCTACCTGCCTGCCTACTTTGACGGAGGAGAACACGCACATTGAAAGGACACTGCGCGGACAGACTCGGTCTTATACTCAAGTCTCTCGGTTATTAGTTCACACAACTAATAGGGGTTGCACTCACCTTAGACCATCTGATCACATGGCTGCGGACACGCTAGCGTAGTCCTTTACCTCGTGACGAGTGTGGTTTTTTTACTTCATATTCACTCACTAGGTGACCGGGCGGCACTCACTTACACTCACTTTCACTCATTAGGTGACGCGATTGACGTCGGGGAAAACTACCCGTGGGCATGTTGTTCTAGTCAAGGCGCGTGCCCCTTCCTCTAAGAGGTCGGGGTCTTCAGTCCTTTATGTACACGGCTGACACAGCCCCTGAGCTCATTTCCCTATCATTGACGGGGCCTTCCTGTCTTCCTCGCCAAACTACCTTGCCGACTCTGCCTGACCGTCCCTTCATCCAGCCGTAGGCACGGACATCCTCGATGCGTGCATTTCCTGTATTAAAACTACTGGCAGATAGCATGACCGGCACCTTGGGTATATGTGCATGGCTTCTTATTCTCCGAGCACTATATTTCCTAATAGTCAGTATAAAGTAGTGCGGTTTTCGAAACATACTTACACCAGCAACACAAGGCTTTTGTTCGTGTTTAATTGTAGATCTGGTCTTTCCATTCTTATCTTTTCCATTCCCAATCCGATAATGGAAATAGCAGAGATTGGTGGCTTCAAGGCATGTCTATATAATAAATAAATATTAGTATAATTGTCTCAAGTCTTTATTCTCATATAATAGAGATACTCTATTATCTAGGAATATAGGTTTTTTTACTTACGCCCTCATGAGTAACTTTATCTCCTCCAGCGCCTAAGGTATCTCCTCCAGTAGCTAAGGTAGCAGTAAAGAAGGTAAAGAGAATAATAAATCTTGACTTCATTATGAAGATATAGAAATATTTAAGGTTTTAGTAAAATAGTACTTATAGTAAACCTAGGGTAGTTGCTATAGTCAGAATTTTTAAAAATAAGGATAGAAGCGAGTCAAAGCTAGATCTTTATACTTTTGTATAGTAGTTTTATCCTAACATAATCTACTAGTACCTGAATGCATATGTAGATAGATATGAGGGATAAAAGAAGGTAAAGACGCTCTGCCTAAACTACTTCGTTTCTCCTACTGATGGAAAAGATAATCTAAGATAGATAGATATGAGGGATAAAGGAAAAAACGGTCTGCCTAAAAGTGCCCCTTTTCTCCTCTTAATACCTAAGGCCTGGCTAGGAATAMAGGCAAAGATAATCTAATGGATAGATATGAGGGATAAAGGAAAAACCGTTCTGCCTAAAGTGCCCCTTTTCTCATCCTAATACCTAAGGACCGGCTAGGAATAAAGGCAAAGTTAATCTAATATGGATAGATATGAGGGGATAAAGGAGTCTCCTGCGATGTGCTTTGCCCTCTCTGGGAACCTGACCGCTGATATCGGCCTCTATATTATACGACATGGTATTGTATTGTACGGGATCGCTCACGGCTCAGTCTGCCGCTCAGTCTTACCTCAATTAAAGCGCAATCGAGCTATTTGTACCCCGCTCGTGACTCTCGCTGCGACTGGCCGGATGTCGCATTGTGGACTTTCTGTGACGATGACCTAGTAGGCAGTGACTGTAGCTTAGTCGGACTAGGGCTCGAGAGAAAAGGGCCTCGAGGGAATAGGGACCTGCGACGCCGTAGGTGTCGAGAGGAGAAAAGGGGCACTTTCAGGCAGAGCGTTTTGTTCCTATTGTTCAAACTCCATGTTCAGTAACGGGGTGGAAACTCCCCGAGTTTTAGGGAGAGCTCGGAGAGATCGGCCAAAAGGCTATGTTTGTGGCATACACACTGTACGACATGGTGAAACAGCACCGGCACGCCAGAGTCCCAGCATGGTATGTATGCTACCGCCAGAAATAAACGTTGGTAATGAAAGGCTCTAGACGACGCGTAAGGGACAGATGGGGAAAGCTGATATTGCGATATTGAAGCTATGTGGTGGAACAGAACTCTCCAGCGAGAATAGCGGCGAGGCAACTGGCTACTGTTGATGGCGCCCTGAGCCTGTCAGCTGGACTGTCCGCTGTTGACTTGGTCGCTTCCGACCACGCCGAGACCACCGCCAATAACCCCTGGGACGAACCGAATAATGGATGTATGACCCGGGATTGAGGGGCTCAAGCGAAGCAACGAGCCAAGCGGCTCGCCCTAGTAGCCTACATTAACGCAGGCGTAGAGGCCATTGATAAAGAAGTCGACGGGCATAAAACTAATGATCGTACCTGCAAGTGGGTGAGGTGCCATACCTTCTCTGGAACAGGCTGACATCCAGTGCGCAAGGTTAATTAATTATCTGATGTGATCCCTCTTCTAGCACAGTTGAAGTAACGGATGCTGGTTCCGCTGCGACGTCGAAGGTCCTCTTGGCCGCGGGGCATGACTGAGCAACCCGAGAGCTCCCAGAGCCATGGGTGAGCAGCCCCTGAGTAGCGCCTGGGTCGGCATCCACAAAAGCGCCGATGTGTCCAGGCAGCAAAAAGTCGGGATTCGTGAGCTATAACACTCGGAGGAGTTCCATAATAAGACTGGAACCGGATGAGAGATGTTTAAGTTTGCTTAAGGTTATCAGAGACGTTAAGCAAGATTCGGCGAGCTTGATGGCGCCGCGATGCTTTCAGATTGCGAAGACGAAGGAATCGCTGACGTCTTATACCCGAGTCAGTAATTCTTCCTGCTCTTGATCATCCCATTTGCATACGAGACTGACAGACACGGTTAAGACGTGACACTTCGTACTCCGTACAGCTAGCAGAATGCGGGGATAGGAGGGACCATAATTTAATGGTCCCCCTCCCCTGGTCATTGCGAGGGCCATGTAGCGAAATGCGGGAATAGGAAGGACCATCATTACATGGTCCCCCCTCCCCTGGTCATTGCAGGGGCAATGCAGCGAAATGCGGGATTTGGGACTATTAACAGCCCAATATACTCTGTCAATGCAGCTCCGTTTTGCATCTTGTTGGTTTCTTATCGGTGGCCGAGCAAGGAGAGGGGGAGTTTGTGCCTCTCTGTGAAATCTATGCATGGCATCGGGGTGGCGAGTCTCCTGCAAGAAGAAAACTCATTTCAGATCCCATTGTTCGTCTCAAAATTGAGTCCCAGGGCCTCAGGCAGATCTAGCAACTCCCTGAGAGACCTAGAGAACGCGAAGGCCAACCCGACGCTGTCGCATTTGTGGTCGAGACGGTGGAGTGCTTCTTGGATGTGGCCGTACAGCTCAAGGTGTGCGGCTCCTTAATATGCTCCGACTCTGATCTAACCATGGTCAGTTTCGGATTGATCGTCTAATCCTCCCCCTCAGAACGAAGGGCTTTCGAATATGGGATGCACCAGGTCCGCCTGCTTCACCGCAATTCCTCCCTTACCCAACGCCCGACACCTCGCTTTCTCGTGTCGCTACTATGGAGACGGGTATTTGCACTGGCATCACCTTTTTCATTTTATCTGCTGTTACTTACGCCATCCATGAGCACACGCTGAACACAGTATATGCCCATGCGACCTTTGAGCGCCTTTCATCCCAACGCCAAGCTTCTGCTGCCTAGGTGTACATCCCGATCACCCCAGACGACATAATAAAGCATTCGGCCTTCCATTGAAAGAGGCCAAGGGTGGACCGAAATAGCCCTGCTTCCTGGTATGGCGTCGATATGTACAATACTATGGTATCCAAACCTAACAAATAAGATTCGCAGGACACGAACGGGTGATCTGGCCGTCGGGCCTTATCACCATGGCCCAACTGCAGACTTCATGTTCAGTACAGGTCCCAAATCTATGCTTCTATACAACATTCACGAGCCGGATACAGTCTGTATGATCGGGGCCAGTCCTGGGAAATCCGCCAACGTCGGTATGGATACCCCCTTCCTGTCCGACGATGCTCCATTCGACAGCGCTTGCTTTTCTTCTGCCCCTCTAGAGCACGTTGCTCGTACCGACATCTTCTTTGACGGAAGAACGCAGATCTATAAAGTTATTATCCTCCAATATGATGACGGTCCACACCGGGCCCTAGGGCAATGTCGGATAGGACGATATTCAGTCCAGAGGTGTGACGGGCCTTGCCGGTTTGCTTTACCCCTATCAGAGTCTGCCGACAGAGCACAGAGGTCTAGCTAGACGCCCTCAAAGTGGAGATTGCGGCAGGGTCTAGCCACAGGCATGGTGCAACGGACTGGAAGTGCTACGTGATGGAAGGCATCGTGGAGATGTGGTTTACAGGTGAGCAAGCACGGCTGCGAATCATTGGGGTTGATTGAAGCGGGCTTGGGGCAGGGATTCCATTATGTGTCTTCCCCAGACCGAGTTTCGTCCCGCGGCCACCATGTGCTTCGTACGTGCGCTGTACGTTTGGTGTTCCGCGTTTGACACGTCTTGGGGAGAAGCGCGCCCTTTTTTCGCCTTTATCAGCGCCGATTCGCCAGATTTGTCAACGATGACGCCCTCGACGACATGTCGACCATTTCCTGCTGGTGAAAATGAACTTGTTGAATACGTCATGACGAAGAACATTGTTTCGGAGATCGGTTAGGATGGTTCCGACGGCAAAGTCCATAGCGAGAGAATGAATTACGTTTCGATCGACAATTGTGCGGCTGGCCCACAGAATTGGCATCACAGTGCACGGAGACTAAAACCGCTCGGCCAACTATAAGGATGTGGCGGGATGGCTTGAGGCGGACCGGACCGGCCCTGCGATCCGGGCATGTGCCGCATGCACGGACGKACGGGATTCCAACCGGTGCCAGGCCCATAGGTTCCTACTCGGCGGCAAGTGCCTCCCCCGGTTTGACAATGATCAATGATAGCATAACTTATTGCTTGACAAACTCTTCGCTGAGGGGAGGTGCTTTAAGGTAAGGCGAGGTGGGTGCGTTCTTTTTGGTTGGTTGGGTCGGAGGGAGATGATGTCTGCATGTGGCTGCGGGTGTTGCCTGTCGGTCTTTGTGCTCTGGGCATTGAATCAGAAAACGCAGTAAGATGGAAGCAAATCCAGGCTCCTGGGGTTTCTGTTGCCTGTCAAGTGATAAATCGACCATGAGTGTGTTGACAAAGCTTGTTTCGATGCGGCGCGTGTCGTAGAGTTTTATTCCCTCATACATTTATTCCCTCATACATATAGATACATATATATTCATCCGCACGTATATGGATCACATCCCTTATTTAAATTAATCTCTCTATCTTAATTACCATCTCTATCTGAATTAATATCTCTATTTAAGTTAATATCAATTAATCCTTTTTAAATTTCGGTTTATAGCTAGTTAAAATAAATACAAATAGCAATTTATAGTAAGAGGATAGTTATCACTATCTAGGAGTATAAATATTTAGCTTTGACCCCCCCTGCTCTACTACTTCAACCCTTTTCTTACCTTCAATAACTATTACGCCTACTCCTCAATACTGTTTATCTTTACAACAAGAGTACAGGTTCGCTGCAAATGTGCCTCTGTTATTGGATGTCGTGACCTCCATTTTTGGCGGAAGGGGCACAGCTTTTGAGGTCAATTTGCAAAGCGCTCTGAGGCCGGGGCGGGGGCGGGGCAGTGTGCCCGCCCCGATACTTCGGCGATCTCCCCGTCAGCCCCGGCGGCGGCACCAGCGACCCAACCAGCAGCGGGCGTTGGACGAGCTGCAGGCTGAGATCAAGATGGAGGATCGACCAGACTTGAAGCATAAAGAAGTCGTGAGCTATGAATAACCACCTCCCTCATCTTCCTAGTAGGGCGGCCTATTCTTCAATTTCTGATGCACCATAAGATCGGTACCCATTGGCCTCAGCCACGAATGTCTGCCACAATCTAGGCTTGACATGAGCTTTGAGCCACTGCAAATCTTCTAGATGTTCCCTCATATGATCCAGTTCAGAGGGCGGGATATCTGCCTTGCGGTACAGTCTCGATTGTACAATCTCTCGAATCGGAAGCCTCTCACGTTTCGATGGCTGCGGAGTAAAAGGAACCTCGTTTTTGAGCTTAGTCTGGATCTTTGGGTCTTTGGCTAGTTGGGGTAGTGGTTTTCTATACTATTTGTTAATTAGATAAACCGATCATCAGGTTGAATAGGGCCTTACAGAGACTTCCCCGTCCATTCATAGGACAGAACAGGTACATCGTCGTCATTTTCAGATTCACCGTAGTCAACTAAGAAGAAACAGCGTCGGTTGTTGAGGGCAAAGAAGTCGTTATATGAGGTCTGGCGGAATTTCGAACTCTGGAAATCGCAATTCCAGTGGTATTGGCACATTCGGTCCAAGATAAAATCTGTTCGCTCTATACTATTACCACCGGGAACCAAATGGGTCAGAGTCTGGACCAAGATCCGGACCGGTGGCTTCGATTGTAAAGCGTCGAACATTGAGCTTTCAATCTTGCATGATAGGGAAGGACTATAAATTTCAAGATCAAGGGAATAGTGTCGGTAAAGAAGAGAATAGAATTCTGAAGTGGAAAAAAGCAAGGTGACGGGCCTTAAGTATGTTCGATTGAGGAGACCATCGTGAGTAGATGGCCCGTGCGCAGCCACTCCCGCTGACAATGGGACCTAAGCATAGGTCACGGGAGCCCGTGGATTTAATTGCCATGGGGCCGTAGCAATTATATAACACTGAAGCTAACCACTAAAGCCGATAACTAAACCACTATAATCTACCGTTTTCAGCAAGCCGGCAGGCCGGCGAGGCAGTGAGGCAATACGCATGCATTTAATCTAGCAAGCCAGAAGGTCAGCAAGCCAACGAGCCAGAAGGCCAGCAAGCAAACAAGCCAGCAAGCCAGCAAGCCAGAAGGCCAACAAGCCAGAAGGCCAACAAGCCAGAAGGCCAGCAAGCCGGCAGGCCAGCAGGCTAACAAGCCAACAAGTCAGCAAGCCAGTATGCCAGCAAGCCAAGTTATCCCTTGGGCAGTCGAAGGCTTGTGGATCCTAAAAAACAGGGTCAAAAACCAATCAGGCTAAGCATATCGACGATACTTCTTTTAACTAGATCGTTGGCTTGTAATAGAAGTACCAACAATCCTTCTTGGTACAAATNACAACCAGCAACAGCGGCACCGGCACTAAGATATGACGACCACGGAGGCCACCTCATCCAACTAGGTCCCTGATAGGGGTATCGGCCACTGCTAAATGCGCCGTTCTCCTGTTTCCTCACATGTCTCTCCTCATCCAATCATTCAGGCATACATCTTGCCCATGCTTTAGGCTAGGCGAGGAGGAGATGCAGCCTTACCGTCCCATCCCTCAGCAACCCCGTCGCGCCGCAATCTAGAGCTAGTAAGAAGCATTTTACTACGAGGTCTGTCGGATATCCGACCTGTGCGCCGCCGCCGGCCGTGCAGGCGTAGGTGCAAGTGATTTGTCGAGCCAACCCATGTAGCACATGGTTGTCCACCTGGATAACCCGCCCCTTGTTACAGCTAGGGAAAACGTGCAGGTGTTGGAGCAACACTACAATCCCTGCCAACGATTGGTAGTCTCGTCATGCCCACCTACTTCCCATTTCTCTTCTCAAAATCGAACACGTTACGTTGTGCTGCCTGGTCGTCCGCGGTGCTAGTCAGAGTGKACAGTATAGGAGTAAGCGCGGGGTTACTTGCCCGATAGACTCCCTGGCATTCGAAAGTGACGCAACACAGGAGGACCCTGCGTCAGGCCTCGTATGGCATGAGCCTATATGAGTTGAAACGAAGAAAATGCTTGTCGGGCGAATGGTTCTTACAGTTCTTTACACGCTTGGCCTTGGATCTGCCCACAACTACCAACTGCCCATCTTCTCGCAACCCGGCCCTTCCTCCCGGAAGGAAGAACTCAACTAGGTCGCCTCCAAGGGCTGCAAAAGGGCACCCGGAAAGAGAAGTCTCCGTCTGGAGTCCGGATGATGTTGTAGCCGCAATCCGTTGGCTGGAGAGGACACCCGGTGCCTCGTGGGATGATGGCTCCGCGAGCAATGAATGCAGAGAAAGGGAAAGGAACCATCCCTGGTTTGGAGGGGGTCGACCGCCTGGTCTTATACCGGCCTCCCGACCTGGGTGTCTCCACCCGTACTCGAACTAGGGACACCTCGAACGCGCCCACGCTGAATGCCGCCTGCCACGGTCCCTAGAGACACTGGCAAGGCTGCTACTGCCGAGGTGGTCGAAGGGGTCGAAAATGGGTTGCTACCGGAACAAATGGATGGCGACGATCCTGGCGAGATGCCGTTCACGGAACAATTGCAGGATGCTCTGTCTACTTTTGACCCCCTCGTTGACATGAGAGAGCGAGCGGTGGATCCCCAATACCTTGTCCATCTTGGGTCTGGACGTGTAGGCTGATATGCAAAGGCGCGGAACATACGGATGAACGTGCTCAAGCGAAGACGGGAGAAGAGGATGGCGCCAGATGTCAGAGGGAGACGGCTCGGCTTTGAATGGCCCTCTACCGCCTTGCAGTGCGACTGTTGTCGACGCCATCCTGTTAACCTTCCCGGTTTCCTGGCAGCTGGGATGTGGATGTTGGTCTGCGTCTCGGTCGTGCGACCTTTTCATCCAGGACCCAATACAGCCCCGCCACGAAGCTTCACACTGTCCATCTTGAACAGTCAACACCTGGCTGTACAAGGCTTTGTTTTCAGCACAATGCCGTTAGAAAACATACTGGACAAAGCTAAGCACTTCCGCTACTAGTGGGTTGCTAAGCTGTTGCTCCGACGCGACGGCGTTCTCGTCATCACAAGGGGGCCCAGAACACCACTACCAGCAACATCTGCTGGAATGTGCATTCCACCTTTGTTTAGCCGCGAGTGCTAGGCATATACTAGCTATAATACCATAATATCAAGGCGTCTTAGATGCGTAACTTATACATAGCTATTAGATAGAGGAGATATTAAAAAAGAGCCTAACGACTTGCCCAAGGGATAGTGCAGTTACAGTGGCTTAGTTGTCTGCTTCTTTAGTGGTGGCCGCCGGCGCTTACGTGATTGCTACGGGCCCCATGGCAATTAAATCCATGGGCCCCTTGACAATCCGGTAGGCCTCCGTAGGATGGATCGACACGATAACCAACAGGACACGACAACCAACAAGACAATCTAAGCTCACACGACAAGCAACTACAACAAGCAACCACGATAAGCCTGTCTAGTGTTTGATGTCCGCTTGGCTACTGTCAGTTGCAGTGAACTCAAGCAAATCGAGGGCGAGGCCCGGCGATGGAGGGTGTGCTGTAGCAATGGAGGCGAGCTCTGGCAATGGAGGCGAGCGCTGCTCCGTAAATACGGAGTACGGATTAGTGAGCAAGGAAATATAGTGTGAGGTGCAATATCGTATACTGTATTACAAACCTGGTCCTGKTACATCCRKAGGTGCACTTTCTTTTGGGCTCAACCATCGCAGGAGCCTATTATTATGGTCAGGCCGCCGAGCTTTGTGGCCGAATTAGACAAAGAATTCTGAAAGGAGTCTATTGTATAGATAACAGTGGTGTATATCGGCCTTTGTAGGATAGGCCGACATATGCGCGTGCCTCGACAACTACATCTCTAGCTACTCTAGCCCCATACAACAACTAAAAGTCCAACCCAGCCTCCAATATCCAATCCTCCCGGTAGATTGCATGAACCATGCCAGAAATAGCGCATGACGGATATTATCTTAGCGCTGTTACTATCCCTAGACCTCGCGGTGCTTAGCGTTGACCCGCATGCGGTGGTTTTTCAGCTGGTGCGTCAGGTTTCCCTTGCGGGAGTCAAACGCAGCGTTGTCACCTGCCATAACCGCCGGCCATCCCTACGGCCTCTAGATTGCTCCTCTAGTGGTGTTTGGCTCAGCATAGCCTTTGACGAGCCTCATGCGCCATGGCATAACAAAACGCGAGTGTCTTGTGTGCGTGCGCCGATGGAGAACCAACGCCGCTTTGTTACCTGCCATAACCGCTGGCCATCTCTACAGCCTCTAGATCACTCCTCTGGCCTAAGTATATATAGTCAGGGTAATTCGCAGTCCATTAACTGCTCTCCAAGGTCTTCAACATACTTGATTCGCTCTATCTGCTATCGTACGCGATAAATTTCGTCTACTCCGGGGCTCATACCAACATTCAAGTCCTACCTGTTCGACACTTTTGCAGACTATTAAAGCCGCATTAAACCGTGAAACTAAAGTTGCCTTTGCTTCAGGAGTCTCTTCGTCAGTATGAAATCTAAAGGATTCATGTTATAAAGGGGAGAGGTATACTAATTTTCGCAAGGACAGATCACGGATAAAATGGGTCGCTCTAGCACCAGCAGCAGCAGCAGCAGCAGCAGCAGCGGTGGCGGATCCGAGTTCAGCGTGAATCGTCGGATGGCTCAACCTGACCCTTGCTGTGAAATCTGTCGAGGCAGCGGCAAGTACAATGAAGAAATCCGGGAAGAGTTGATAAAAGACTGTCAATCATTTTGCCGGGGACGTTACCCTAACTGTCAAGGTTGCGACGGAACGGGGAAGCTCCGGTCTTACATGTTCTATACGAAGGAGTTTAAGTGCGGCTGCCTTGCCTAAAGGTTGCTGTCAGAATTCCGTGGATCTGTTTGTCTTTTCGAGTTTGCTTTAGCTGCTTTTGCCCTAGAACTTGCTTTTTCCTGTTTTTTCTCAGTTCCTATTAAGAGTTATTCGAGTGTTATTCTATGTACCATGATGAGAACCTTCCTCGCTCCTCCTTCCCGTCCCCGCTGCGCTGTAGACCCCTCCTGTTTCGCTACGGCTTCATTTCCGGCTCATTTTCGTTTCCCCTGCTGGTACAGCCTGAATCGCCTCGTGAACCGGAGACAGCCTCCCATGTAACCAGCCTTCCGCACGTTGCGACGCAGCTGCGACGGCAATCGGTTCGACCACGGACTAGCAAGGTATCTATTTCGCTGACGGAGATCTCCTAATAGGTCATGCAAGGGAAAGGCCTCCTAACGTCTCTGCATTGACATCGCCGATTCCTGCGATAATTTGGTAGCGGGCTAGGTAGGTTAGGCTAGGCTAGGCTGGGCGCGAGATTCTTTTAGGCAGACATAGAGTCGGCCTCACGGACGGACTATGAGAACCCCGCAGGCGGTATTGGCGGCCGGATGCTGAGGAGTAGGTGACGTGAAGGAAATGGCAGACTCTTTCGGCGCAGACGGCAGCCGGCAGTTGAGTGCGAGGTTGAGTGCAAGGTCGAAGGCACGGGCGATACTGATCGAGACAAGCAGGAGAGGTGACGGAATTGCAGAGCGACGAGCGGGGGGAAGGGCAGCGACGCGATGCCACGCGACACGACGGCGAAGGGGAGACAGAAGACGGAGGTGCCCAGGGTCACAAGAGGCAGCAGAGCCACAGTCTTGGGCAAAAGCGGGCGATCGGTGCAAGTCCAAGGGGAAAAGTGAATGTGTGAAGTCAAGGAAAGGATACAAGAGGGGACGTTGAGCAAGGGGAGCTCTATCTACTCCGTATGCGCCGGCCCTAGCGGGCACAATAGTGTCTTCTCGACTACATCTCGCCTCCTAGAATACCGCAACTATGTCCCAACAAGCGTACGCGGGCACTGCGGGCACCTGGATACAGTCCGGGCCGGGCAGAAACGAAGCTGGGACGCTAGCCAACGTCAGAAAAGACCAGCACCAATCGCACGGTTGCACTTCTCATCCATGGCGCTCGAGGTATCTATCTTAGGATAGATGCAGAGACAAATCATTGCGCCAGGGATGCCTTCAGGTAAATGCTGTCCATAATCGACGCAGCATATCTGTGCCTTGGCTGTTCCGCGCGAAAAGGTTGTGGCAATTGGCGGCGCTCTCTGCTACCGAGCATCGTTGGCATTTAGGAAATCAACAGAATACCAGAGGGACTGCTGTCCCTGCTCGCAATAATAGCCCGTGTCGAGCCAGTTATAAGCGTCGTGTGCCTCGAGAGTGTAATTGTTGTTGTATAGGACTGTGGATATTAGCCTTCTGCAATGTGGTGGAAGGGAGATATTTCGTCCGTGTGACGATCCGGTCATTGGCTTTGAAGGAAAAACTGCATGCACCACATTGAGGGTTAATTCAAACGTGCGGCGGATCATTGGACAAACGTCGACATCTTTGCGTCGTCCAGAGTAATTGATGACTGATCACAAGGACATAGTTGTCGAGGCTTCACGCAAGCAGATCACGAGCTGTGGGCGACTAAGCCAGCGATAAGCTCCCAATCCTACTTTGGGATTGCGCTTTGCCAGAATGTCACAAGGTAGAAAGCATTAGCAGCTACGGAGTACAGTAATGATTGCCCCCTTCCCCGTCATCCTGAGCTGCATACTCCTGTCAGAAGGAGGCCACCACATTGTACCGTGTACCCGACGATCAACACTTAGATAATGAATCTACCGGTGAATTGATCCATCGCGCTGCATACATCCACCGTAATTCCCTTGGCCTGTAACTTCACCAGTGCCTCGAGTAGCTCTCGGGCCTTTCGAACGTAAAGACCCCATCTCTCCCCTTCTTTAAACAGCTTAATCACCCAGTCGCGACGAATGGGGTCACTGGTGCACAGCCCAGCCAAGAAGAGGGAGGAGGGCAGGATCGAGGAAGGCGAATCAGTGCGTGAAGGGTCGCGACAGACCTTAAGTTGGCAGTATAAAATTCTTGAAACAGAAACCTCCCGGTCGAAAGAGAGCAATGGCTGTTTATTATTAGTATATGATATCAGTAGCCTAAAGCAAAAGACACTGGCGTACTCACGTGGATAATATGGAGGTATAGTAGGGCTGAGTGAAGCGCTGATAAAACAGTATAGTGACCGTAGGTCGCTGAATCAAGTACCTCCTCGTCGACGAAAGTAATATGGTCCGGCTCCTCACCCAGACTAATCATCCGACTCTCCCATTGGTGAATCTCGCGTTGGACGTCCATATAGAGCAACTTAACGTCGTCCATACGTATTGGAGATGGCACAATGAATTCGCTTTCCATTTGCTTGTGTAACCTCATGTCGAGCTCTGCAACACGCATCCGGAAGATATCTGCACGAAGCAGGCTGATAAGATCGCCCGGTGAGATGGCCGAATGAGTTTCATCACTAAAAATGAATGACAGAGCAGGAAGCCGGCGTAAGGAGTTAACAAGCGCCCCACCGCCAAGTCGGTAGTGTGTAGCGCGGGCGTCCAGGATAGCGAGACGGAGAATAATACGTCGTGCCAAAGTAGAGGGATCTTCCAATGCTCGCTCGCCTTGCTTAGTTGAGACAATTTCGGCGGCGGCCGCCATTAGATCCAGAAAGGAGGCCACGCTGCCCGCCGTCACATGAACTTTCTTGACGCGAACGAATAGAGCAGAAAGAAGGCCCTCTGCTTGGGTACTATGGTCTTGCTTGAATGCTTCGAAAGACTCCTGCGCGAGGCGGTCGTATGTGTTGGCTTGGTCGACGTAGGACGTGTCCTCTATGGACAGGTGAGAGGCGGAGAATGCTAGAATAGCGTAGAAAAGTGGTGGAAAATAGAGGGATTCAGAAAATGCCGAGATGAACAAATTATTGGCATCTTTAGAGCGATCGTCAACTTTTGCAAAGCCTTTCATGACCTGCAAATAGTGCTGGATGAGCCGGCGGTTGTCTTCGCTGACGGAAGGAGAAGAAAGGTTTGTGGCTCCGGATGTGATGTCTTCTTCGGTTTGAACTGCCAAGTGAGGGCGCATTGATCCTTGGCGCTGGTCTGCCGGGGGAACCCTCGTGGGCACTGTTGGGCTTGTGGAATCAGAAGACCATTGCAACGTCGAAGGGTCTACTGCGGGCAAAGGTATGAAGTCTAGCCCCTCTCCTGCTAAAATCAGGTCCAGGGGCCCAGATCCTTGGCTGAGATCGAAATCAAAGCCAAGGTCGCTGAATAGATCTAGTTGGAGATTGGTCGATTGGCTGAATACACTGTTGGCCTGATCTGAGGGGAGTGAAAGGCCAGGGCTCGAAGATTCGAGTGAACAAGCAGGAGTGTCCGCGCGATAGGCTTTGGGTTCGCCAGCTGACGGTTGATTCGACGATGCTGGGGAATCCTCGTTATTGTTGTCACTTTGGCGCCCATACCGCTGTCCCACCGTCCGTCTTCTCTTCGGCGGCGGGACGTATTGCTCGCCAGGTTCCGGCGCATGCCACCGGCATTCCAATCCAAGTCTTTGGCAATCATCACAGTCATGGGGTTGGCCTGACGCTTGTACTCCCCGAGGATCTATTTTGCACCGCACCTTTCGAATCCTGCACGTGTAGCAGCCTAGGAGGCATCGCTTAGTTCAAGATCCCCAAGACAGGGTGTGGCGTACGAACCGGCTCGAGACCGCTGTCGAGCCATGACAGGTTTGGCCGCAGCTCCCGAGATCATGGCCACTGATCTGTTAAGAAGATACGAAGTGACTGCATTTGTAGAACTAAGTCACTGAGTATCACGTCGGAAGATGATCGTCCCTTGCTCAGCAAGGCCGTCTAATGACAATGAAGTAATGAAGGGGAAGAGGGGCAGAGGTTGGTTGTTATCATATGTGGACTACGAGCCTTACCCTAAGAAGCTAGATAGCACGTGAGCTATGCCATTGGTTGATGAAACGCTTGTGTTCTTAGCGCTGGCCAGAAAACACGCATCCCGGCTAGGGAGAGCATCCTCCTTTCTCGAGATTCTAAGAACGAAGCCGAAAGATGTCGAGACGAAGCTAGTCAGTGCCGGCACAATGACGGCCGCAGATTGACAGCTTGCGATGAAAAGGTTTCTTTACCGCCCTCCGCATAGCACTCTGCGGCATCCGGTCACGGAGACTCTAACTCTCCCTTTCTGACTTGGATGGAAAGTTAGTTCCAATACTTGGAGACCACTCCGTAGGTAATTGAACATCAAGCGCGGGGAATGGGTCGCACTTCACACGCCCTGAAATGCATCATGACTCGTGCGCCACGCCCTCCTTGCAAGCGTGGCGAATGAGAGAACGAAAGGGTGCGGCTGCGAATACGGAGTACCTGTACAAAACGTAGTCGACTTCGTGAGAGTTCCTCTGTCGGCTAGCTATCGGTCCACTCGTGCTCTAAATTCCTATGCCCTGATGTCTCGCATTCTTATCTGATATCGTCTCTGTCCTTTTACTACCTATTATTCTCGGATACGGCAACGCGCACCGTTGGCTAAGACAATTTTAGTTCCGTGATATGCTACCCTCGTGTCGGATGGAGCGGTTGACTTAGGCAGCCCTTGGGCAGAGGAAATCGAGCCTCCGCTTACCAGGAGGCCAGGGGACTGCTGACTAGATAGCTGATTGGTTGGATAATTAGATCATCGGTCTGCTGATCTGTTGGTCGGTCTGATGACCTCTGAGGCTGAGAAAAGCAAGGAAAAGCCGGCTAGGCACGGAGGCAGAGGGAAGATAAATAAGAAAGGGATTCACTTACACGAAAAAAAGGCATGCTTCAATTGAGCAACAAATTGGAACTCATACGCTGTATTTGACCCCATGGATCGGAGCCAAATAACGTGACACCTAGACCAATGGCGACAACAACACTGTCAGAGGCCCATCTTTAATCTCATTGCTAACCACGGGAATTGAGCATTTAGGTCTAAGAGCGCGAAGATACTACAGTCTAAAAGACAACACTCTCTACAGTTTCCCTGCGTAGAATTTCCGCATCATGTGCGAGGAGGAAACCGGCTTGCAGTTGATGGTAAATGGCAAGTCCTGCCAGTCGTCGGTAATTAGCAACCGACCCATAAACGCATTGCAGCTTCTCAGGCGTGAATGGCCACTCAGATCCTTTGCTCAAGTGGTTAGTGAATCATGTTGTCTCTGCTGCCTGGACATATTGGGTTGACTCACCCCAGTACCAATTTGGCCGGCCCTTTGGAGTAGCAGCAACAATCCGTGCTATAGGCACATCAGTGTGCAAAGTCCTAACTCCCCCAACCGCATTGCCGTGCTCATCCCGCAAGATGTCATCGCTCCAATTGATCGTTGCAAGAGTCGCGCTGGGAGGAGGTGCGATGGCCCTCTTGCCTGTCCACCGCTCCACGGCGTCGAACACAGCGTGGTAGATAAAAGAGTTGGAGAATGTGCTCCATTTGGCACCACACAGCTCAGCAACCGACCATCGCTCAATGTCAATCTTGGATGCGTACCGGGACTCGCGGTGAGCCATACCGGCCACTTCGTAGAGCCGAAATGCGTCGCTTTCCGGCCGCCTGTGTGTGGTCCCGAGTATCTGTCCGCTGACACCACATGGGAGTCGAACAGACTGGAACTCTGACTCTCCAAGCAGCTCTACAATCTTGGCCCCGGGTAGATCAGGGAGGGCTGCACCGCCAGACTGGCATGGAATGTAGGCCTCGAATGGGAGGGCGCCGTCTGGCAGTCGCAGGTGGGACGAGTGTGTAATGAAGCGCCTCGTCACACCTCCTGTTTGCGATAGCCCGCTGAGCACTACCCGGGTGGCCCTCAGGCCCAACTGCCCAGTCCGTAGTGCAAACGAGGCAGCGGCCATGATTTCAGGTGATTGCAAGGTCGCAGGCCACCATTTGGCCTTAAAGCCCTCATAGGCTTCCCGAAGAGTTTCCTTGGTGACGTTTGTGACGAACGGGATATTCTCTAGGAATTCGTTCGAAAGCGGGCCAGGGATGAAATGCATCTCGTTGTATCGCTCTGGGTCAACGTTCTTGACTTTACCAAGCGCCGATGGGGCCTGTGAATCGACCTCGAGCCAAGCATGGCCTGTTTGCAAGCGTCAATGAGCTTAAACGTAGAAAACGTTCGTACACACTCACCATTTCGCATCAGCCAGCGATTTATATGTCGCCATATGCTTGTCCCCCCCCACAGATGGGAAGGCTCCTCAACAACAAATCCCGTAAATTTTGAAGGATCTGCTGGGCAGCGAAGAAGGAGCCGAGTGCAATAAGACATGCCTGCTGCAATACCGCTAATCAGGTACTCCCTGCTGACATAGTCATACTCTGGAAGTAAGTCGACATGATAGGGCTCAATGACAACTGCGCGTGAACTATCCGTCTCAGGAAGATGGGTGGTTTTAGGCGCTGAAATGCACTGAGGCTCTGCTGGAGGCTTGTCGATTGCCATTGCGCTTGCTCAGCGACCCGTTACCACGGTCTATACATGTCCTTTATCCGACTCAACTCTAATTATATGTCTCTTGACGGCCGACGACTACTACCGCGTTCTATCATTGCTCATGGCTTACAAGCGACAATCGACCCCGACAAGGTCACATGACCACGCGAGCCGACAAAATCGGCTACTACGAGATGACTGAGTAATATGACACGCCACGTCGGAGCCGACAAGGTCATGTGACATCTCGAGCCGATAGTGTCGGCGCGACCTGCTGGAATGTCGGCACTCGGTAGAAGATCTCGGGATTCAAAGACCCTCTACATCAACGCGTTGAAAATGGCCCGCAAGAAGAAGGCAACCCCCTCGCCATTGCAAAATCGCTCTTATATGACCTTTACATCGACCATCTAGAACCGTACTATCAGAGATGGCCAGGTGCGCGACAGCCCGAGTCCTCCATCATTGATGCCCTAGGATACACCGTCAACAGATCGCTATGGAACCTGGGGACCATGACGAAGCTAAAGACTGCATCGCAGTCGACCAAGTCGAAGCTGCCGTTGATCTCACAAACGCTAGCACCGCTGTTAATGACGGAAATATGAAGTTGCCCAGTCAGTCTGAGCAAATTGTCTATACAGACGAAGAGGCCAAGCGAGTGAAGAGAAAGTTGGATTTTGTTCTCTTGCCTCTGTTATGCGGCTGCTATGTCATATCTGTGCGTCGTACATCACCTGCCTCCGTGAGTCAATGCTAATACGACGCACTTAGTTCCTCGACAAGACGCTTGTCAACTACAGCTCAATCTTTGGCCTGAAGGAAGCTTTGCAGCTTAGAGGATCGGACTACAGCTGGCTAGGGAGGTATGTTCTGTCTATACATGCTGCCGCGAGCTACATACTAATTAGCACAGCATTTTCTATATTGGCTACATGATTGGCTCCATGGTCTGGGCCAAGCTTGTGCAGCGGTGGCCTCAGCATGCTGGAAAACTCATTTCTGGAGCTGTAATCACATGGTCGTGTATTGTTTTACTTACCCGTAAGATACTTCTCCCAGGCTCTTTTCGTTTTGTCTAACCGACAAGTAGCTCTGTGTTTCAACTTTGCCGGCATCATGGTCGCACGCTTTTTTCTTGGACTCGTGGAAAGCATCATAGGGCCGGTGTTCGTGATAGTCACCAGTAACTGGTGGACACGACCTGAGCAGGCATTTAGAACCGCCTTCTGGCTCAGTGGCACTCCGGTCAGTACTAGGGTTCCTGCTTGACATCCATCTAGTGCCGCCGCATGGACCGTAAAGACTCACACTTTCACAGATTGGGAATTTCTTCGGTGGCATCTTATCGTACGGACTGGGGTCGAGTAAGTGTTCTGTTTCGGCGCGTTTTGTTTCGACTTGCTCCTGACTCTCGTAGTTCACGGCCCTATTGCAACATGGAAGATATTCTTCCTTTTCTTTGGCTCACTAAGCTTTGCATTTTCGCTGGTACTCGCGTATCTCATGCCCGATAACCAATCCAACGCCCGGTGGTTGAACGCACGCGAAAAGAGGATTGCGATCGAAAGAGTGAGAGAGAATCAAACTGTCTCTACGGACGATCGATGGAAATGGCCACAGTTCTGGGAAGCCTTGCGAGACCCTCAAACGATCTTCTTCTTCGTCACTGCGGTGTAAGCGAGATACACTCTGCGTCCGAGCACTAATTGCGTACTAACAGTCTGAGTAATAGTGGCAACACGATGGCTTCTACATTCGCGAGTCAGGTAAGAATTTTAAAACTATTATCTATTCGATATTCTAATATTCCGGCAGTTCTCTAGCCAAATCGTCCAAGGGTTTGGCTTTACGGCTGTCCAAACGACGATCATCTCCACATGTCCCGCTGCCGTCATACAACTAGCGACCTTTCTTATCTTCTCCTATATCGCATCGCACCGCAATAATATCCGTCTCTGGCTATCCGTTCTGGTATCTGTGCCTCCATTGATTGGTGCATCTCTTCTTCACGCGTTACCCGACTCCAACCGATCTGGTCGCCTTGCGGGATACTATCTCACGTATACGTTAGTTTCCCTAGTGAAGCCATCATATTCTTGGTATATTAGACTAAAGCTTAAATAGGCACACGATGTCCTTTACGCTTAGCACCGGGCTAATGGCATCAAACTATGCTGGCAACACCAAGAAATCGACTGCTTCTGGAATTATATTCGCGGGGTGGGCTGCTGGTCTCATCGCAGGCCCCCGTAAGAGTGTCATTCGTTACACAGTAGACAGCAGCTGATGCATCTGGCAGAATTCTTCCTCGAAAGCCAAGCCCCACGCTACGAGCTAGCGTTTCGAATGCTGAGTATGTCCTCCGTCCTTGTGATTGAATAACATATAGTTTGCTGATAAGAGTCTGGCCGCAGTGGGATGTTACGCCCTTATGATCATACTGCCGGTCCTTCAACTCTTATGGTATAAATACGAAAACGACCGTCGCGATCGACTTATCGAAGCTAGATACGACTCAATCGGTCCCCATAGCCTGGACTTTACTGACAAGACGGACTTTGAGCAATGGGAGACATTTAGATACACCATGTGAGCCTGGTGTCATGGGAGACTCGGTTAAGATGGAAACCTAAGACGGGGATATCTTTGTTTGTTAGTGGTGTAAATGTTGGTGCTATGCAAACACGCCATGCACTGGTAGTCCAAGACATTGACCTACTCGTGCTGTAACCGATTATGCTCTACATTTCCCCGACAGCTTCTTTATGGCGCATGATGACAATGGCCTCTATTATATAACGAGGGGCTCATCGCAGTAGTTAAATAATTTTACATTCCATTAAACGAGGGA
Organism: Tolypocladium ophioglossoides CBS 100239; assembly: GCA_001189435.1. NCBI lineage: Eukaryota > Fungi > Ascomycota > Sordariomycetes > Hypocreales > Ophiocordycipitaceae > Tolypocladium > Tolypocladium ophioglossoides. The sequence goes on along the minus strand of LFRF01000013.1, from coordinate 505,592 downwards.
AGTAAACACCTTTTCTGTATAATATTATGGCTATACAGCCAAAGGAATAGCCTACATACGGCAA
>LFRF01000013.1:484940-500679 GCA_001189435.1 Tolypocladium ophioglossoides CBS 100239 | reverse complement strand
CCTCCACTGTAATCGGGCGTGGCGTCATGGGCTGCACGGGGATTGGGCAAAAAAAACTACTGACCCACTAGCTGTGCAAATAGAGATTTTCGGCTGTGCAAATAGTAATCCTCTTAAAAAAAGAATCAACTAGAGTTTATTAAAGAACGCTAAGCCCGATTAGTCCAGCAAGAGCTGGCAAAAGATGGGAACCCATCCGTCATCTCCTCAGACTCCCCACTACGGTACATCTGGTACATCACCCGCATGCCATCATCTCGCTCGTCACTTCGCTCTCAGCCTCGACTGCAACGCTGATGCTCAGTCTGCATCGCGCGACCGCTTCCGCATCGGCCCCGACATAGAGCGAACCGCACGCCATGGTATCCACGGCTGGAGGCATCGTCATTGCCGTCGTGGTGCTGCTCGTCGCGGGCGCCGGCAGCTGGGTCGCCTTTACCCAGCTGCGCGCGCGCAGGCTCGGCGCAAGTCTCCCCTCTTGTTTGCCCTTGCTTGCTTTGGCGCGATGAAGAGCGCTGGCTAACCGCATGCTGCCGCAGCTGCCACCACCGAGCCTGTCCTCCTACCTGCCCTGGCGGCACGCAGAGCCCGAAGCATACGGCCCTCCACGGCCCGCGCCTGGCGGCATCGTCGGCTGGGTCAACGACCGAGTGCGCAAGTTCAAGAACCGTAACAACCGCTCCGCCACCGGCGCCTACGAGCAGCCTCTGCAGGGCAGCGGCGGCGCGACCCGCGGACGTCGCGGCTTCGGGCCCCTGGACCCGGACGAGGCGTGGGATGCGCGCGTCGGCCACGAGGCGGACGGCTATGGCTACTACGAGGAGCAGGAGCTCGGCGGCACGGGCGCCGCACGCAGCACCGAATACGCCGGCGGCAGCGGCGGGAGCTACCACGTGAGCCTGGCTGCGATGCCCGCGGCCGACTACGGCGAGGAGGAGAGAGGGCGCCCGACGACGCGGGATCCCAGCGGCGTGGCCACGGGCCAGAAGAACCCGTTCGACGACGATGCCCGGGCGAGCCTGCGGGGCGTGAGCCCCCGGCCGATCGACACGGCGGCGGCGCAGAAGCACAAGTCCAAGGGCGAGCCGGACAGCGCCGGGAGCATCCCGACCGAGAGGAGATCTGTCTTCAGGGAGAATGTGTGAGCGCCGGCGACGGCCTAGGATAGGATGTGGGACTGGGTGGAAGCTTCGCTGGGTGGCTACGGATAGGCTGTGTTCCGCGTTTGCCGCACGGGAGCCGACCCCCACTTGCGGCTGCAGGGGCTATCGTAGGAATGAAACGAGACGAGTCCGCCGGGTCGAGGATGCTGTTTGTATGCTATTTATCGTTTCGGTCGCGGATGGACCGGGGCTCTTGGGTTGGGCGTGGAACGCCGGCCTGCCCGTCATGCCTCTATTTACAGAGCGAGTCTTGGACCAAGCCACGGAGCGATCCGCAAGAGTGACAGGCACCCATTCCGGCTTGGGGCTGCGATGCTTCGTAATTGGAGCTCATGGTCCGTTCAAAGACAGAGCCTGCAGGGTGCAGACAAGGTGCCTGGCCGTGCAAAGGTGCCGGGATGTCCCCGCCGTCTCCCCGTCTCCCCTGTCTCCCTTTGCACGTACATTCCCTTGTGCGCCTCCCTTTGTACGTGCGTGGACGCCTCCGCTGTGCGCGTCTGCGTTGCTGGACACGCCTTCACCTCTCTCGCACCCGGCCTTGGCTGCGCTTCACGCTCTGCCGTTCACCAGCTGTGCGCGCTGGCGACGGCTATTAATATGGAGCACCCCGCCATGGAAAGCCGCTGCCCCTTGCATCCCTCTAGCCTGCATCTCCATCGACAGCAGCATCGCCGCTCCACTCCTCCCGCGTGAACGACAGAAACAGCCAAACGACCCGATCCTCCCGCTCAACCGCTCGACCACGCAGCCGCCATGGCGGACCTCGACCTCCAGGCCGTCCACGACGAGATGGTGGCGGTGGCCTACGAGGCCGGGCGCATGATCCTCGCCGCCAACCCAGCCGATATCGATACCGGCACCAAGCTCAATTGTAGGTACCGTGCTGCCGTGCTTCGTGCCTCTGAATCTGGTGCCGGAGGCGCTTCAGACGCGACGCGACGCGACGAGGCCAATGGTTCAATGCTGACATGCGCACTCGCCGGCAGCCGTCGACATCGTCACCGAGGTGGACAAGGGCGTCGAGAAGATGGTCTCGACACGCCTCGCCGCCGCCTTGCCCTCCGTGGCCTTCATGGGCGAGGAGACGTACAAGCCCGGCATGAGGCTCGGGCCGGAGCCCACCTTTGTCGTGGACCCCATTGACGGTACGTGGCAACGCCGTGGCCAGCGAGCTTGTACGCTCAACTGAACTAACTGCCGCAGGCACCGTCAACTTTGTCCACTCGCTGCCCGGCGCCTGCATCTCGCTGGGCCTCGCCGTCGACCGCGCCCCCGCCGTGGGCGTCATCTACAACCCCTGGCAGGACCTGCTCTTCACGGCCATCAAGGGCCGCGGCGCCTACATGACGCGCCTCAAGGGCACCCCGCCCCAGAAGCTGCCCCTGGCCAAGGCCCCCCGCCCGCTCGAGGGGCTCGGGACGGCGCTCGTGGCCGTCGAATGGGGCTCCGGCCGCGACGGGCCCAACTTCGAGCTCAAGACGGACGTCTTCAAGAAGCTGGCCGGAAGCAGGGACATTGGCGGGTCGATGGTGCATTCGCTGCGGTCCATGGGCTCGGCGGCGCTTAACTTGGCCGCCGTGGCCGCGGGCCAGCTGGATGCCTACTGGGAGGGCGGGTGCTGGGCCTGGGACGTCTGCGCCGGCTGGTGCATCCTCGACGAGGCCGGGGGCAGGATGGCCAGCGGCAACCCGGGCGACTGGCACCCGGCCCTCGAGGGCAGGGTGTACCTGGCCGTGAGGGGCGCGCCGAGCGGACAGGGGGAGCTGATAGAGGAGTTTTGGGGCGTCATTGGAGACCGGAAGATGGACTATTCCCTCTAGGGGGCTGGCGGCAGGGCGAGGTGGCTAGCACGGCATCGAGAGACCGCGGCCTTGGCTTACACGATGGATATAGAAGGACCATATAGACGCCCGCATGTGTAGACGAGCGATAGACTGCCTGAAGAAGGCAACCATGCGTATTTTCCATCTACCTGTTGATCGTTCTTCTCCGGCCATCCCATGACGTCTACTCTGCGAGTTCTCTTCCCCGGTGGTCTATAGGGAGCCTTGGCCGCTCTCGCGATCGTTCCCGAGTATAATTTCACAGCGCCGGCTTTTCCCATGCATAGGTACGCCAGATGGATGCTGCTGCGTCTGATGATTTTCACGCTCAAGCAGTGAACTTGCTGCTGGCCCTCAACCTGGCGCCATACTTCCAGAGCAAAAAGGGGCTCGGCCAGCCGATGGCGACCGCGCACGCCGCCAGCACCGTGCCCCCCTTGCCGTACCCCAGGGCGGCATACATGTACGGCGCGAACAGCGGGAACCCGAAGCCCGCGAGGCTGCGCAGCACCGTCATGGCGCCGACGGCGCTGGCCGCGTACCGCGGGTACGCGTCCACAATGTAGCCCTGCACGCACTGGAAGCCGACGATGGTGCCGGTGGCGTAGACGGCGGCGCCCACGTTGGGCCCGATCCAGTGGGTGCCGGCCTGGGCGGTCCACGAGTAGACGAGGAGGCCGACGGGGACCAGCACGCCGCCGGGGATCATCATGGGCACGCGGAACTCGGGGCGGCCGGGCCCGCCGTCGGGCACGTAGCGGCGCTTGAGGGCGGCGTAGATGCGGTCCTGCAGCGGCGCGCGGAGCTGCGTGCCGAGGAAGAAGCCGATGCCGAGGGAGAGGTAGTTGAGCCCCTGGATGCCGGGCGACTCGTGGTACTCGACGGACCAGAGCGTCGGAAAGGTCGACAGCACGAGGTAGATCATGCCGTAGAGGTACATCATGTAGAGGGACAGGACCTGGACGATGGGCTGCGTCGCGAGGAGGCGGAAGGGCCGCGTGAGGGCAATGCCCAGCGTCTGCGCGAGCGTGCGCCCCGGGTGGTCGTACTCGGTGCGGAGCGCCGCGTTGCCCGTCTCCGTGACCAGGCGCATCCGCTTGCGGTGGAGGAGCACGGGCGCGTACGTCTCCTGCAGGAAGAACAGCCCGACGGTCTGGATGACGCCGCAGGCGATGGTGGTGCTGTAAAAGACCCATCGCCAGCTCGTGCGCTCGGCGATCCAGCCGCCGGCGATGGGCCCGACGGCCGGCCCCAGCAGCGGCATGAGCGAGTACACGCTGATGGCCCTGCCGCGCTCCTCGGCGGCGAAGAGGTCGCTCAGGAGGCCGCCGCCGATGGCCAGGGGCGCGGAGCCGCCGATGCCGGCCATGAACCGGAAGGCGATCATCTGGCCCTCTGTGCGGGCGAGGCCGCAGCCGAGGTTGAAGAGCAGGAACACGGCGTTGGAGGACTGGATGACGACGACGCGCCCGTAGAGCTCCGAGAGGGGGCCCCAGAGGAGCGGGCCGAGGGCGTAGGCCGCGACGAAGATGGAGAGGACGAGGGCGCGCTCGAGTTCGCTGGTGATGTCGAGGTCCTGCCCGATGGCTTCGAGGCCGGGCGCCACCATGGACGATGCCACGGGCGAGATGAGGGTGAAGGAGGAGACTGGAGACAGCGTCAGTTTGTCACATCCGGGTCACGCAAAACATAAGCATATACTTGAGCAAACACGTACCGCAAATCACGGCCGCCCATTTTCTCCTGATGGGCCAGCACTTTGGGTTCTGAGGGTCGTCCGGCCCGTCCCACTTCACCAGATCAGGGTCCTCTGGCTCCGTCGCCGCCGGATTCTCCGCGCCCCTTTCCTGTGCCAGCTCGAGATCCCTCTGGTTCTGTATCCCGTCTCTCACTTCCGAGACGGTCCTCGACAGGGGCCGTCCCGACCCCGTTGAACCAGCACGGGCGGCGGGAACTCTACGCCGACGACGGTCAGACGAGCCATCATCACTTCCGTCCGAGTCCGTCAAGGCTGTCGCTTTTTCGTGCTTCTCGGCGTCGAACGCTGGTGCACAGCCATCGTAGCTGCCGGTGGCAGTGCTGGTGGTCGACGCCGGAGTTGGCGCAACGTCCGCTTGCTTCTCCCCCGTATGTTCACCCATCGTTATGACTTCTCCAGATGTCCGAGATGCGACCCCAGACTGTTCATGGCATTGAGGCGGGGAATGCGAGTTTTGAAACGTTGGCCCCTCGGAAGAAGACCTTATCGCCGTCGCGTCGGTGGACTTGCAAGCTGAACTCTGGGTCTGGTCCTGCTGGTGAGACTCGCATGCAACGTCACGCCGGCAGCGACAGCGGGGCGGCGGAGAGAATGGATATAAACGAACTCAAAGAAAGAAGAAACCAGCAAGAGTATGAAATATATATCAACACCAAAGGCACTGCCTTGCTTGGGCGTTGCGCTTGGGCGTTGCATCGGGTATTCGTCCTGCGAAAACGAGAGCCGCTGGCCACGGGCGGCAGGTCGACGTGGATCCGGGGGCAGCAAGTTTGCCGAAACGGCTGCGTCGGCGTCTCGGTGTGGCAATGACGGGGCCTCGTATGGCATATTAAATGTGCTACCGTTTCCGTCTTCGTACGATGCGAGTGGTGCATGGCAGTTGGCCACGGGAACTCCACGGAGCCGAGGCTTTCGACCGCCGACCAAGCCGCCGAAAACCGCTTCACGACGCGTCGACGCACGTTGCTGCATCCGGCCCCGGCGGCCCTGGTTTGACGGCTGTTTTCTATTGGCAACGAAGGCTAGCAACGGCCTGCTCTGGGAGCAAACGACCAAAAAAGCGCAGCGGGATGCTTCCTGCGAAAGCGCATTCGTGTTCCGCGCCAATCCCACCGTACGTACTTCGTACACCCTGCGGATGACAATGAGGCCATCCGAACCCCCATCACAAGTTGCTGTTTCGGTTTCCTTGCAAAGACAATCACCAACGCCCTAGACATGTCTATCCAGATCCCTACGAAGCCTCGGCCTTGGCCTCCCCCTTGGTATCAACCTTCTTCGCAGCCGGAGCACCCTCTCCAGCACCATCCCCGTCGCGAGATCGCTTGCCATTCGTAGTCGTCTCCTCCGCAGTAGATTGGATGCGAGGCTTGACACTAGATGACGTGTTAGTTGGATGATGAAGAAATGGGGGCAGCTCGACAGAGTCAAAGTCGGATAAGCGTACTCATTGCCATTGTCCCGGCGATCACTGCTGTCCCGGCGATCACCACCATTGTCCCGGCGGCTGTCTCACCCCCTGCCGCCGCCATCGCGGCCACCATCGCGGCCACCACGGCCACGACCAGCGCCCCGGCCCCGGCCTCGGAATCCACGGCCACGGCCGCCGCCGCGGCGGTCCTGGAAGCCGTGCTTCTGGTCGTTGTCGCGTCGCTTCTTCCAGTCGTCAGAATCGCGGTTGCCCCGATGATCTCTGTCCTTGGCTCCCTTCTTGTTGGCATCTCTCCCCTCAAAAAATTTCTTCTGCGACTGGCTGTTGGGCTCCAGCTTTCCCTGGCGGATGAGTTCGCTCTTCTCGTCGCAGTAGGCCCGCTTGGACATAATCTTGAGCTCATGTCCCTTGTAGGTAGGCGCTGGGTCCGTCTCGATGAACCTCTTGGCAGTCTCTTCGTCCGGGAAAGTGGCAAAGACGGAACCCTTGAAGAGTCCCTCGTTTGTTCGGCGCAGCTTGAGGCCCTCGATCTCGCCAAACTTGGCGAAAAAGCTCTCGAGGTCGAACTGCGTGTCAGGGTTCTCGTCGCCGAAGCCCTTGACGTAGACAGTGGCGGCCTCAACCTTGACTCTGTTTTCGCCCATCGGCTTGTAGGGAACCTTGCGTTTGACCACCTCCTCGCCTTCCTCCCCTGACACCTCGAGGAACTGGCTGTCACGCAGGGCCGCAACCACGGAGCTGTAGGGTTGGAATACGCGCATGCGCTTGAAGGAGTGGATTTTCGCGATGGCCATGGGCTTGTTTGAGGTTCCTTCGCACGTTTCCCACATAAACTTGTCCTGGGGGAAGTTCCAGTCTCCAAAGTAAAATTCAACCTTTGCGACAAACGCTGTTAGCCACGAGTTCCTCGCGCGTGTTGCTGGCAAATATTGTTACCTGCTTGCGGATGACCTCTGGGTCATCCGTCACCTCGCGGGTGCTAGGATCGAACTTGACGTTTTTGCGGTGGTTGTCATGGTCGATCTTGGCGGTAGTCTTGAGAATCCCAGCGCCGTCTACATTCGTGGCTGGCTTCTCCTCTGCAACCTCGGGCTTCTCCCCTGGAGCCTCGGGCTTCTCCGCTGCAGCCTCGGGCTTCGTCTCTGCGGACGCGGGCTTCTCCTCCTCGGCCTGGGGCTTATCATCCACGGCCTGAGGCTGCTCCTCCACGACCTGAGGGGCCTGGGCAGCCTCCGCAGGCTTGGTTGCGGCGTCCGTCTCGCTCATTTCGACGTCGCACAGCGAATCAGACGTCGAATAGTGCTTGCGATCGTGCGACACTCGTTTGCGGGTTGAAATGCGAGGTTGAGAAGCACTTGCTGGCGGCAATGAATGAGCAACTGTCACAAGAATAGAGGTGGCGGGGCTGGCAGAAGAGTCACCGGTGAAGCGCCAACGCGCTTCTGATCCCGGCAGTGAGCCGAGTGTTGCATCTTACCTGTACTTAGGCAGCAGCGCTCTCTACCGAAACAGGGTCTCGAAAATGCAAATTGGTGGATGGAAAGGTGCAACCTCGCTGTCGTTGTCTTTTGACTGGATGCGGATGAGAAAAGATGGGAAATTGTGCCGCCACGGAAAGTGGTTCGAAAATCTCATTGACTCACCGCCCGCAGTCCGGCCCCGGACCCCACCTGCTTTCGTGCAGCAGCTGCATGCACGACAGGGTTCCCACCAGCTCTCAGTGGATCAACCTGCTGGAACCAGGCGCTGACGGGTTGGCTGTGGCTGTCGTTGCTTCCATCCAGACCGGACCCGCCTACCTGCAAGCGGTCGACGAAAATGCCAATGGACAATGAGACCTCGATACGGTATGGCATCCAAGCTGAATGAGTTCCTTTGGTACGAAGCAGCTCCCTAAGGTATTCATTGCTACCTAGGTGCTTATTGTACGGAGCACGCACGCGACGCCCCCAATGGTTTGCGGCTTCGCACGGGCATTGGCCCAGGGCCAGAGCCACAGCGGACCGCCGCCTGCAGGAACTCCAGTCAAGCCGGTTCGCGCATTTGTTTACCTGGAGCCCCCGACTTACGATGTAACCAATCAATAAAGCAATCGTCTGGGTCTACAGTCGAAGCGCCTGGATCAGCAGCTGTGAAAGGAGTGAGCGGCGCTGCCATGTCGCCAATACTCACTCTCCGGCCTGACAATTAGCTTGATCGACCCTAGTATCGGCTATCGACAGCCTAAAAAAGCTTCATAAACTGCCCGTCAAAACTTCGCCTACAGTCTTGAATGACATAAGCGAATCGCAAAGGCTGCCTCTAGTTTAGCTGCTAACCGTAACCTCACTATCAGATCATGACACGGACATGTGAAGCCGTCTCTCCTCCTGGTGCTTTGCTCCCTGTATTCCGCCAGTATCTTGCAATGCCCGTCCTGACGGCCGCAGATTGACAGCCACAGCTGATCAGGAGCTCGCCTCACTTCGATTCGGCGTGGTACTCCGTACATGCGTGACGGCATAATGCCGTAATAGGGACACAACATCTCCACGACAATGAGACACATACGCAGCCTTTCGGGCGCAATGGCGGCCCTCGGCGCGAGGCTGAGAGCCGCCAAGCGTGTGGCCTCGCCGTTGTCGAAACAGTTGCACCATGGATATTTCACAGCGGCCAGCAGGAGTCGCGCGACGGACCAGCACAGCTCAACGTTGCCGGTGGCCATCATCACCGGCGGGCTCTTCATCTGGTGGCTGTACCCGTCAGACGACTTTGCGGAGCTCTCCAACAAAGGCAGGAGAAGCAAAAGGAGACGCGCTGGCGAGGGATCCAGCGAGGGTGGCGAGAATGAGGAGGATGAGCAGAGTCATGTCGACGAGCAGACGAGCGACCAATCTGCGTGGGCCAACTTCTCCAGTCGGTTCGAGTCCCTATCTTCGATGACGGATCTCGAATGGTCCGACTTCTCGGACAAGCTCGTTGGCTGCATCCTCCCAGAGTGGTCCAAGCTCATTCCCGGGTACACGAGGAAGCTTCAGCGGGAGCTCTCCATGTCACCCGGCTCTCTGGCCGATGAAATCTGGAAGGAAGCCCACGATCCTCTCATCAACCCCGAAATACGATACTCTGCTGAAGTGCGAGTGTCCACCGGCCTTTGTGATGAGGAAAAGGAGTACCTGGCGAGGCGACGGAGGGTGGCGAGGGGGGCCCTGGCAACGTACCTTGGGCTGGAAGAAACGGACATTCATCCCGACGACGTTCCAACTATTGCCATGTGTGGCTCTGGCGGCGGCCTGCGGGCGCTGATTGCCGGCACCGGATCTCTGCTTGCGGCCGACGAGGACGGCCTGTTCGACTGTGTGACATACATGTCTGGCGTGAGCGGCTCCTGCTGGCTCCAGACTCTCTACCTCTCGTCCTTTGCAAAGGGGAGCATCGGTGCGCTTCTCGAACATCTGAAAGCCCGTGCTTCTACGCACATTGCGTACCCACCGGTTGCTTTCCACTCTCTGGTGTCTCTCCCGACGAGCAAGTATCTTCTGAGCGGGTTGGTGGAAAAGCTCAAGGGAGACCCCAAGGCGGATTTCGGCCTGGTTGACATTTATGGCCTCTTGCTGGGTGCGCGATACCTAGTGCCCAAGGGCGAGCTCGGGGTCGATGATCGAGATTTCAAGCTGTCGAACCAGCGCGAGTACGTCAAACTCGGACAACGTCCAATGCCCATCTACACCGCTGTGCGGCACGAGATCCCTGGGCTGGACACGGATAGCGCCGCAGCCCCCGAGGAGGCAAAGGAAACGGCCAAGAAAGAAGCCTGGTTTCAATGGTATGAAATCACACCATATGAGTTCTTCTGCGAAGAGCTTGGGGCTGGCATTCCGACATGGGCCATGGGCAGACAGTTCGAGGACGGCAAGGACGTGCCACCTGAGCAGGGTTTTCACCTCCCTGAAATACGGGTGCCTCTCCTCATGGGCATCTTCGGAAGTGCCTTCTGCGCTACGCTCAGCCACTATTACCGCGAAATTAGACCGCTTGTCCTAAGTTTAACTGGATTCGGCACAATCGACGAGATGGTCTCTGGCAGAGACGACGACCTGAGCAAGGTCCATCCCAGCGACCCAGCCAAGATCCCAAACTTTGCGTATCACATGTACGACAAGCTACCCAAGACGGCGCCGAAGAGCATCTACGAACAGGAGTACATCCAGCTGATGGATGCGGGCATGTCAAACAACCTGCCCATCTATCCCCTCCTGCGCCCTGGCCGAGACGTGGATGTTCTCATCGCGTTCGACGCCTCTGCTGATATCAAGACGGACAACTGGCTCTCTGTTGCGGACGGTTATGCGCGCCAGCGCGGTATCATAGGATGGCCCGTTGGGATCGGATGGCCGAAGCCTGGGGAGTCGGTTAAGCAAACGGCCAGCGAGCTTGCCGATGCTCGGGCCGACACGGCGCGCGAGGCGGAGCAGAAAGTGCAGGAGGCCAAGGCCGATCAAAAGGCTCTTCGCCAACAAGCTGGAGACAAGGCTAAGGACACCTCTGGCGAAGACGCAGAGGCCAAGTTTGCGCCAGGAGAGGAGGAAGCGGGCGACTTGGGCTACTGCACCGTCTGGGTCGGCACCACACAGGAGCGGTCCTCGGAGCCACCGCCTGCCTCAAAGGTCATCACCAATGTCAACACGTTCAAGCTGATGGAGCCCGAGGCCGGAATCGCCGTCGTGTACCTCCCCTTTCTCTCCAACGAAAAGGTGCCCGGCATCTCGCCTGGCACGACCGAGTTCCTCAGCACCTGGAACTTTGTCTACACGCCCGAGCAGATAGACAGCGTCGTGCGCCTCGCGCGGGCCAACTACGACGAGGGCAAGGAGCAGATTAAATCAACGGTGCGTGCCGTCTATGAGCGCAAGAAGCAGCTCCGCGAGCAGGCCGAGAAGCAGTTGGAGCAGGAAAGATACCGCAGGATGGCGAGACATGGAGAGGAGGCGCTACTTGAAAAGGGAGACCAGTTTAGCTGATTGTATATATAATTCGACTGATGAAAGTGATTGAGTTATTCGACGCGCTCAACCGGCACATGGTTTTCCATTGTCCAAACGATCATATTACCGAGCTTCCTAAGAGGCCTTCGTCTACCAGGCGTTGACACCTCCTCCGCTGTTCCGCGATGTAGCTGCTCTCAAGGACCGTAGCTCGTGGAAGTTCCATGGCTCCCGCCAGCCCCTCTGTCTCCGCGGCGAGAAGCTGAAGTGATGCGTACCGTCCGTTCCAACACCGATCGATGATACCATCTAGGGATCCTTCGCCTAGCTCGGGGAACTTCATATGCATCAGGAGCTTGACAACGTCGAGATCCCGTTCCAGTTCTTCCCTCTGATACGGCTCGCACCCGCGGGTCATGCAGTAAAGAAGCGAGCCGACGGCGAACTGTTCCGTTTGCGGCCCATTCACCCCCCACGATGTTAGTTTTTCCCCGGGCTCTGGGGGGAGTAATCGAGCCCACGGCGGCGCGTTTCCATTCGCAAGCGTGCCAATCTCCTCTACGCAGTCGAAGTCTGTAAGCATGAGGTGGTCGTCCGCACTTAGCAGAAGGTTTTCAGGCCGCAGGTCTCCGTGAACCAGACCTAGCGACTCCAACCAGGCCACTGCGCCAGATAGCTCCATGGCCCATCTCTCCACAACAGGGAGAGGCTCCAGCCGGAGGACTTCAATAAACTTATTCCGTGGGCCCAGGAGCTGGTTGTTTTCAAGGCGTTGCCGAAAAGTACCGCCGCTAAAAAGGGGAAGAAAGATGGCATTGGGGAGCCGTAGGAAGCTTTGCATGGCAAAGGGGCAAGGTGCGTGGGATTCTAGGATATCATAGATGGCATTCTCCGTCGCTAGATCGTCCTTGCCCGTCCATGGGTATTTGAGCACTATGCCCTCGGCGACCTGGTAGACCCACGATGTCGCCCCTAGCGAGACGAAGGTGCGGCTAGTGATGCTGCGCGGCGGTCGCACGATATCCTGCGACATTTTAGGACAATTGGGAGAGTCGGAAGTGGGAGCTCCTCGCCAACACTTGCTTGCTGTTCGAATGAAAGAGAATTATATGAAAGTGCGGAGGTGAGATTGCGGAAGTCCTTGGGTGGGTTTGTGCTCTCCACCCCCACCGCCTTCCTATGTAGTAGTACCTCGTCCTGCTTCCATGTACCGTTCTCCTTGCAATCCTCACACGGATCCCTCTTTGTAGTCCGGCCTAGAAAATCAGGCCCTGCTTTAATTTCTCCACAATTCTTGCAGTCGTCCCATTCTATGAGGTAGGAGGGCTGATCGAGCACATGCTTGCATCGGAATTTGGTACTCGGCACTAGTTCCTTGCACATGCTATCGGTTGCTTGCTTTACCGTGTCAGCAGCATGGCTTTGTTAACAATGAATCGTTTCATAAACATACAGAGAGCAGCAGGGGATTTGAGATTGGCTGTTCGTCGTCCGACTGAGACAATAGAGTTTGTAGAAAGACGTTCAAGATGTTAATTTTGTCGATCGAGGCGACCCTGCCACCGGTCATATGTCCCAGTGTGAAGCCGCCTGGTGTTGTGTTATCCAGTGTGCTGCTGCCCAATGTGCTGCACCTGGGCACAGCCAACCTGAGCTGTGGCCGGATACCCTAATCGGGGCAGCCCGGTTTTGGGTTATAAAACACCGAACGGCGCGGACCTGGTACCTAGGCATCCGCAACAATCACGAGAGTCCCTGTTTCATGGCTTGTATTGTTACAGGTCCCTGCTTTCTTCCGGGTGGTACCCAATAGGTGTACAGGGCCTCGGGGCCCAATAGGTACACGGGTACTTCGTACCCGTGTCTCTTGACGACGCGAGGTGGCCTGCTGATCATTCCGTTACGAGCCATCCCACAGGATGAGAAGAAAGCGGGAGACACGATTCGGCCCGGCCGTTCTTGTCTGCACCGGCCAAACCACCTGTCACGGACAGGAAACGTCAGCTCATGAGTTGGTCGACTAAAAGGGGGCTTGGCAGACGAATCACGAGGGAGATGACAACCAGCAGAGCCAACACGCATATCGAAAACGGAGGTTCTCGTTCACATTGAACAAAATTATCGTGCCAGTCGCGGAACGAGATTTCTTGATCACATATAACATAACATGCATGCGCGTCTCCACCCACACTACAATAGTTCTTTGTCCACATAACGCACTGGGCACTGTGACAGGGTGAGTCACATTGACGTTATCACGCAGACGCCAGCACGTCCAAACATCCAACAAGCCAAGTTAGATGCCTGCCAGGCACCCAACAACCCGACGCCGCCGCCCTTCCTCCCACCTGACCGCGTGCCGCGGCCGGGCAAAGATCCTTGCAGAGTGCGCGTTGAACAGAGGACACCATCGGGCGGTTGCTGCCATTTCGTCTTTTGGTGGCGAGTATCTGTGGCGTGTTGGTCCTTGTTTAAACAATAGGGGAAAGCAGAGCTTATGTCAGGTTTTCCTGAAACAAAGGACGGCCGAAATTGAGCTTGAGTGTAGACTCGGTGTATTAGGTTGACGACTTATGTGCTTTCTGTCTCTTAGTGAGCGTTCAGGGCACGTTCTGCTGTCGCAACCCAACATTTCTACGCCCTGCGTATTGGAAAGGCGTTGGTCAGTCACCCAGGCCGACGAACAATGTGACTTTTCCCGAATATGGGCACAACGACATGGCCGGCGCCGAAAACTGCTCTGGAGGTGTTGCGGGGAGAGCTCCACCAACGGAGAATCCCAACGTAGACCCTCCCTCCAATCACGCAGCCCTCCGCCATGACCACCACTCGTCTACGACTTCAAGGAATCCCATGTCCCTCAGCTTCCGGGACACCAGGAGTCTCCAGGCCGTCCGTGCATCTTCATCCTCGACCGGAGGATCCATGCTGCTGGAAAAGGAGAACTTGGTTCAGATTCATTCGTTGGAACAAAACCGGCCGTTTCCCAATCGATTATGCCGATCGAGCTTTCCATGCTTCCAGCTACTCGTAGATGTTGGCGAGGCGGTGGAGATAATCTTGCTTTGTCGGCCCGTCCACGTTGGGCCATGCTTCGGAGAGAGGTTGGCCGGGTGATCTGCTCGTGACGATGTAATATCGCCCGTTAAACTCAGCGTGGAAATGCACCTTCGGGATGTCAAAGCCAAGAGGGCCCTTGCCGTAGAGGTAGTCCATAGTAAGGTGTTCCCGCGTCGCATGTGGTATGGGCAACCTCCTTCACCTTGAAGAAGGCCTCACCGACGCGCCAGACGGCGGAGACGTTTCCGGTATCGTAGACCTTCTGGAGCTCGCTCGCCTCGGACAGCGGTCGAGATTCAGGCCGGGGACCAGTGGCCTCGGAGAGGACATAGAATAGACCGTTGCCATCACTCCACGATGGTTGATCGGGTGACGGCAAGCATTGGCGAGAGAGCAGCAGCTTGTCCGCGATCAACCAGGAATCGCCGTCGATCTCGCGTATCGATTCGTTGGCAGAATGCATCTCGGCTGGCAGTTTTGTTCAGTGAGGACACGGCGGAGCACAAACAGCAGTTGGAGCGGAGGATATGTAAATGCTTAACACACTGAGGCGGTGTGGTCCAGCCAACCAACAAGCCTGTGCGCGTCTGCCACTGCGGCCATCAGAGCGACCCCAACACATGGAACTCGTCCTCCAAAGAAAGGGTCATCGTTCCTGACGCGGATCATCTACGGCCTCGGCATCATACTGCCACGCCGTGAGGATCATGGTGAGGCTCTCCGAGCTCCTTGGCCGGCTAAATGATTTGCCGCAGCCGACATGATGTCATTTCCCAAGTGATTGCTTCCTCCCCGAGATCGCAAACGCGTCCGTTGCAGGAGACGGGCAAAAGGCGAGTTGATGATGCTCGCCTGATCGACCAGCCGAGATAGCCCGAAGTCGTACAAGCCCTGCCGACCAAGGCAGGATACTCGCCAATCCGGACGCACTGTCGCCGCGTTTGAACGTGAGGCCGAGACCTAGCCCTTGGTATTGCGGCTGAACTGGCACGCCATCAGTATGATGAAGTATCAAGCTTTGACTCGTAACATACCGCATGGCTGAATCGACCTTGCCATAGCATTGCCGCTAATCAGTGGCCGCGCCATTGGCCGCGTGGATGACAGCCGGCCCAAAGCAGCGCCCGCTCAGGCGCTTTATTTGGCGATGGCGTCTCGTCGGGGACGCGCGGGTGATGGCGTCGCTTGTTGCTGGATGACGACGACGACGACGACGACGCGACGACGACGACGACGACGACTTTAACCGCGGGATGTCCATCTATATGATAAACGCCATCCTCAGGCTCTCGTGCATAGCATCCCAGTTTCAAGAGCCGTAACCACCAACATGGCCCCCCCCTTCCACATCGTCATCGTCGGCGCCGGGCCCGCAGGCCTCTCGGCGGCGCTCTCCCTCGCGCACGCACAGCCCGCCTCCGCGCCGCCCCTGCGCATCACCGTCCTCGAGTCCCGCGCCGCGGTGCAGCGCCTCGGCGGCGCCGTCAACCTCACGCCCCTCGCCCTGCGCTACCTCGACGCGCTCGGCGCCGGCG